>CM036889.1:25637920-26237920 GCA_020796165.1 Pantala flavescens
CGATTTTGAACCCAATCTAGGCATAATGTCCTGGATATTACTGTAGGAA
Organism: Pantala flavescens; assembly: GCA_020796165.1. NCBI lineage: Eukaryota > Metazoa > Arthropoda > Insecta > Odonata > Libellulidae > Pantala > Pantala flavescens. The sequence goes on from CM036889.1 coordinate 25,637,970, forward strand.
CGTTATAACAGGAAGATTGCATGCGATTCATCCTCTTCGTAGAAGAAACTAGCCGCATATTCACATAATAGCCCGTTTAGAATGTAGGGATATTACGTTTCTTTGTTGAAAACCAGCATTTATCGGTATATTGCGGAATATGAGCGATAGCGGAACATTTATCCATGTATATTCACGTCTCAACCATGATGGAGTACGATTTGTGCATGATAAATCAGTATTATATTAGGTTTTTACTGAATTGAAGGGCATTTTTGTTATATTTGATGAGCAATAGCACGCTAAGATCCCAAAACGTGTGCTTCTTCGGGTTATTCCAGTTCAATAAAAGTTTTCGACCGATTTTGAACCCATTCTAGACATAATGTCCTGGATATTACTGTAGGAACCTTATAACAGGAAGTTTTAATGCGATTCATCCGCTTCGTAGCAGATACTAAGAGCATATTCACATAATTGCGCGTTCAGAATGTAGAGATATTACGTTTCTTTGTTAAAAATCAGTATTTACCGGTATATTACGGAATATGAGCGATAGCGGAACATTTATAAATGCATATTTAAGTTTGAATTATAGTGGAGTACGATTTGTGCGCGAAAAATCAATATTTCATTAGGTTTAACTGAATTGAAGCCTATTTTTGTTATTTTTGATGTTGAATAGCACGCTTGGATCCCAAAACGTGTGCTTCTTCGGGTTATTCCAGTTTAATATCAGTTTTCGAACGATTTTGAACCCATTCTAGTCATTATGTCGTGGATATATTTGTAAGAACCATATAACCGGAAGTTTGTGTGCGAATCATCCGCTTCGTAGCAGATACTAGCCGCATATATACGTCTTATCGCGTTCAGAATGTAGGAATATATCGTTTCTTTGTTGAAAATCAGTAGTAATCGTTATATTGCGGAATATGAGCGATAGCGGAACATTTTTTTATGCATATTCACGTTTCAATTATAGTGGAGTACGATTTTGCGCGATATATCAATATTTCATTAGGTTTTTACTGAATTGAAGGGCATTTTCGTTATATTTGATGAGAAATAGCACGCTAAGATCCCAAAACGTGTACTTCCTCGGCTTATTCTAGTTCAATATCAGATTTCGACGATTTTGAATCCATTCTAGACATAATGTCGTGGATATTACTGTATGAACCATATAACCAGAAGTTTGCATGCGATTCATCCGCTTCGTAGCAGATACTTGCCGCATTTTTGCTTCTTATCGCGTTAAGAATGTAGGAATATTACATTTCTTTGTTGAACATCAGTTTTTATCGGTATATTACGGAATATGAGCGATAGCAGTACATTTATTTATGCATATTCACGTTTTCACCATAGTGGAGTACGATTTGTGCGTGATAAATCAATATTTCATTAGGTTTAACTGAATTGAAGCCTATTTTTGTTATTCTTGATGAGCAATAGCACGCTAAGATCCCAAAACGTGTGCTTCTTCGGGTTATTCTAGTTCAATATAAGTTTTCGATCGATTTTGAACCCATTCTAGACATTATGTCGTGGATATTACTGTATGAACCATACAACCGGAAGTATGCTTGCGATTCATCCGCTTCGTAGCAGATACTTGCTGCATTTTCGCGTATTATCGCGTTAAGAATGTAGGAATATATCGTTTCTTTGTTGAAAATCAGCATTTATCGGCATATTACGGAATATGAGCGATAGCGGAACATTTATCCATGTATATTCACGTCTCAACCATGGTGGAGTACGATTTGTGCATGATAAATCAGTATTTTATTAGGTTTTTACTGAATTGAAGGGCATGTTTGTTATATTTGATGAGAAATAGCACGCTAAGATCCAAAAAAGTGTACTTCCTTGGCTTATTCTAGTTCAATTACAATTTTCGACCGATTTTGAACCCATTCTAGACATTATGTCCTGAATATTACTGTAGGAACCTTATAACAGGAAGTTTTCATGCGATTCATCCGCTTCGTAGCAGATACTAGCAGCATATTCACATAATTGCGCGTTCAGAATGTAGGGATATTACGTTTCTTTGTTAAAAATCAGTATTTATCGGTGTATATTACGGAAAATGAGCGATAGCGGAACATTTATTAATGCATATATACGTTTGAATTATAGTGGTGTACGATTTGTGCGCGAAAAATCAATATTTCATTAGGTTTAACTGAATTGAAGCCTATTTTTGTTATTTTTGATGATGAATAGCACGCTTAGATCCCAAAACGTGTGCTTCTTCGGGTTATTCCAGTTCAATATCAGTTTTCGACCGATTTTGAACCCATTCTAGACATAATGTCGTGGATATTACTGTAAGAACCATGTAACCGGAAGTTTGCGTGCGATTCATCCGCTTAGTAGCAGATACTAGCCGTTTTCTAACGTATTATCGTGTTTAGAGTTTAGGGATATTACGTTTCTTTGTTGAAAACCAGCATTTATCGGTATATTACGGAATATGAGCGAAAGCGGTACATTTATCCATGTATATTCACGTCTCAACCATGGTGGAGTACGATTTGTGCAAGATAAATCAGTATTTTATTAGGTTCAACTGAATTGAAGCCTATTTTTGTTATTTTTGATTAGGAATAGCACGCTAAGATCCCAAAACGTGTGCTTCTTCGGGTTATTCTAGTTCAATTTCAGTTTTCGACCGATTTTGAACCCATTCTAGACATTATGTCCTGGATATTACAGTAGGAACCTTATAACAGGAAGTTTGCGTGCGATTCATCCGCTTCGTAGCACATACTTGCCGCATTTTCACGTCTTATCGCGTTAAGAATGTAGGAATATTACATTTCTTTGTTGAAAATCGGTATTTATTGGTATACTACGGAATATGAGCGATAGCAGTACATTCATCAATGCATATTCACGTTTCAACCATAGTGGTGTACGATTTGTGCGCGATAAATCAATATTTCATTAGGTTTTTACTGAATTTAAGCCTATTTTTGTTATTTTTGATGAGGAATTGCCCGCTAAGATCCCAAAACGTGTGCTTCTTCGGGATATTCCAGTTCAATATCAGTTTTCGACCGATTTTGAACCCATTCTAGACATTATGTCGTGGATATTAGTGTAGGAACCCTATAACGGGAAGTTTGTATGCGATTCATCCGCTTCGTAGCAGATTCTTGCCGCATTTTCACGTCTTATCTCGTTTATAATGTAGAAATATTACGTTTCTTTGTTGAAAATCAGTATTTATCGGTATATTACGGGATATCAGTGATAGCAGTACATTTATATATGCATATTCACGTTTTCACCATAGTGGAGAACGATTTGTGCGCGATAAATCAATATTTCATTAGGTATATACAGAATTGAAACGTATATTTGTTATTTTTGATAAGCAATAGCACGCTTAGATCCCAAAACGTGTGCTTCTTCGGGTTTTTCTAGTTCAATATAAGTTTTCGACCGATTTTGAACCCATTCTAGTCATTATGTCGTGGATATATTTGTAAGAACCATATAACCGGAAGTTTGTGTGCGATTCATCCGCTTCGTAGCAAATACTAGCCGCATATTTACGTCTTATCGCGTTTAGAATGTAGGAATATATCGTTTCTTTGTTGAAAATCAGTATTTATCGTTATATTGCGGAATATGAGCGATAGCGGAACATTTATTTATGCATATTCACGTTTCAATTATAGTGGAGTACGATTTTGCGCGATAAATCAATATTTCATTAGGTTTTTACTGAATAAAGCCTATTTTTGTTATTTGTGATGAGGAATAGCATGCTTAGAACCCAAAACCTGTGCTTCTTCGGATTATTCCAGTTCAATATCAGTTTTCGACCGATTTTGAACCCATTCTAGACATAATGTCCTGGATATTACTGTAGAAACCTTATAACAGGAAGTTTGCATGCGATTCATCCTCTTCGTAGCAGAAACTAGCCGCAAATTCACATTAAAGCCCGTTTAGAATGTAGGGATATTACGTTTCTTTGTTGAAAATCAGTATTTATCGGTATATTACGGAATATGAGCGATAGCGGAACATTCATCAATGTATATTCACGTCTCAACCATGGTGGAGTACGATTTGTGCTCGATAAATCAGTATATTGTTAGGTTTTTACTGAGTTGAAGGGAAAATTTGTTATTTTTTATGAGAAATAGCACGCTCAGAACCCAGAAATTGTGCTTCTTCGGGTAATTCAAGTTCAATATCAGTTTTCGACCGATTTTGAACCCATTCTAGACATAATGTCGAGGACATTACTATAGGAACCTTATAACAGGAAGTTTTCAAGCGATTCATCCGCTTCGTAGCACATACTTGCCGCATTTTCACGTCTTATCGCGTTAAGAATGTAGCTATATTACATTTCTTTGTTGAAAATCGGTATTTATAGGTATACTACGGAATATGAGCGATAGCAGTACATTCATCAATGCATATTCACGTTTCAACCATAGTGGTGTACGATTTGTGCATGATAAATCAGTATTATATTAGGTTTTTACTGAATTGAAGGGCATTTTTGTTATATTTGATGAGAAGTAGCATGCTAAGAACCCAAAACCTGTGCTTCTTCGGATTATTCCAGTTCAATATCAGTTTTCGACCGATTTTGAACCCATTCTAGACAGAATGTCCTGGATATTACTGTAGGAACCATATAACCGGAAGTTTGCATGCGATTCATCCGCTTCGTAGCAGATACTAGCAGCATATTCACATAATTGCGCGTTCAGAATGTAGGGATATTACGTTTCATTGTTAAAAATCAGTATTTATCGGTATATATTACGGAATATGAGCGAAAGCGGAACATTTATTAATTAATATTTACGTTTGAATTATAGTGGAGTACGATTTGTGCTCGAAAAATCAATATTTCATAAGGTTTAACTGAATGGAAGCCTATTTTTGTTATTTTTGATGAGCAATAGCACGCTAAGATCCCAAAACGTGTGCTTCTTTGGGTTATTCTAGTTCAATATAAGTTTTCGAACGATTTTGAACCCATTCTAGTCATTATGTCGTGGATATTACTGTATGAACCATACAACCGGAAGTATGCTTGCGATTCATCCGCTTCGTAGCAGATACTAACAGCATATTCACATAATTGCGCGTTCAGAATGTAGAGATATTACGTTTCTTTGTTAAAAATCAGTATTTATCGGTATATTACGGAATATGAGCGATAGCGGAACATTTATAAATGCTTATTTACGTTTGAATTATAGTGGAGTACGATTTGTGCGCGAAAAATCAATCGGTCGAAAACTTTTATTGAACTGGAATAACCCGAAGAAGCACACGTTATGGGATCTTAGCGTGCTATTGCTCATCAAATATAACAAAAATGCCCTTCAATTCAGTAAAAACCTAATAAAATACTGATTTATCATGCACAAATCGTACTCCACCATGGTTGAGACGTGAATATACATGGATAAATGTTCCGCTATCGCTCATATTCCGTAATATACCGATAAATGCTGGTTTTCAACAAAGAAACGTAATATTCCTAAACTCTAAACACGATAATACGTTATAAAACGGCTAGTATCTGCTACGAAGCGGATGAATCGTACGCAAACTTCCGGTTATATGGTTTAACTGAATTGAAGCCTATTTTTGTTATTTTTGATGAGAAGTAGCATGCTAAGAACCCAAACCGTGTGCTTCTTCGGATTATTCCAGTTCAATATCAGTTTTCGACCGATTTTGAACCCATTCTAGACATAATGTCCTGGATATTACTGTAGGAACCTTATAACAGGAAGTTTTAATGCGATTCATCCGCTTCGTAGCAGATACTAAGAGCATATTCACATAATTGCGCGTTCAGAATGTAGAGATATTACGTTTCTTTGTTAAAAATCAGTATTTACCGGTATATTACGGAATATGAGCGATAGCGGAACATTTATAAATGCATATTTACGTTTGAATTATAGTGGAGTACGATTTGTGCGCGAAAAATCAATATTTCATTAGGTTTAACTGAATTGAAGCCTATTTTTGTTATTTTTGATGTTGAATAGCACGCTTGGATCCCAAAACGTGTGCTTCTTCGGGTTATTCCAGTTTAATATCAGTTTTCGAACGATTTTGAACCCATTCTAGTCATTATGTCGTGGATATATTTGTAAGAACCATATAACCGGAAGTTTCTGTGCGAATCATCCGCTTCGTAGCAGATACTAGCCGCATATATACGTCTTATCGCGTTCAGAATGTAGGAATATATCGTTTCTTTGTTGAAAATCAGTAGTAATCGTTATATTGCGGAATATGAGCGATAGCGGAACATTTTTTTATGCATATTCACGTTTCAATTATAGTGGAGTACGATTTTGCGCGATATATCAATATTTCATTAGGTTTTTACTGAATTGAAGGGCATTTTCGTTATATTTGATGAGAAATAGCACGCTAAGATCCCAAAACGTGTACTTCCTCGGCTTATTCTAGTTCAATATCAGATTTCGACGATTTTGAACCCATTCTAGACATAATGTCGTGGATATTACTGTATGAACCATATAACCAGAAGTTTGCATGCGATTCATCCGCTTCGTAGCAGATACATGCCGCATTTTTGCTTCTTATCGCGTTAAGAATGTAGGAATATTACATTTCTTTGTTGAACATCAGTTTTTATCGGTATATTACGGAATATGAGCGATAGCAGTACATTTATTTATGCATATTCACGTTTTCACCATAGTGGAGTACGATTTGTGCGTGATAAATCAATATTTCATTAGGTTTAACTGAATTGAAGCCTATTTTTGTTATTCTTGATGAGCAATAGCACGCTAAGATCCCAAAACGTGTGCTTCTTCGGGTTATTCTAGTTCAATATAAGTTTTCGATCGATTTTGAACCCATTCTAGACATTATGTCGTGGATATTACTGTATGAACCATACAACCGGAAGTATGCTTGCGATTCATCCGCTTCGTAGCAGATACTTGCTGCATTTTCGCGTATTATCGCGTTAAGAATGTAGGAATATATCGTTTCTTTGTTGAAAATCAGCATTTATCGGCATATTACGGAATATGAGCGATAGCGGAACATTAATCCATGTATATTCACGTCTCAACCATGGTGGAGTACGATTTGTGCATGATAAATCAGTATTTTATTAGGTTTTTACTGAATTGAAGGGCATGTTTGTTATATTTGATGAGAAATAGCACGCTAAGATCCAAAAACGTGTACTTCCTCGGCTTATTCTAGTTCAATTACAGTTTTCGACCGATTTTGAACCCATTCTAGACATTATGTCCTGGATATTACTGTAGGAACCTTATAACAGGAAGTTTTCATGCGATTCATCCGCTTCGTAGCAGATACTAGCAGCATATTCACATAATTGCGCGTTCAGAATGTAGGGATATTACGTTTCTTTGTTAAAAATCAGTATTTATCGGTATATATTACGGAATATGAGCGATAGCGGAACATTTATTAATGCATATTCACGTTTGAATTATAGTGGTGTACGATTTGTGCGCGAAAAATCAATATTTCATTAGGTTTAACTGAATTGAAGCCTATTTTTGTTATTTTTGATGTTGAATAGCACGCTTAGATCCCAAAACGTGTGCTTCTTCGGGTTATTCCAGTTCAATATCAGTTTTCGACCGATTTTGAACCCATTCTAGACATAATGTCGTGGATATTACTGTAAGAACCATATAACCGGAAGTTTGCGTGCGATTCATCCGCTTAGTAGCAGATACTAGCCGTTTTCTAACGTATTATCGTGTTTAGAGTTTAGGGATATTACGTTTCTTTGTTGAAAACCAGCATTTATCGGTATATTACGGAATATGAGCGAAAGCGGTACATTTATCCATGTATATTCACGTCTCAACCATGGTGGAGTACGATTTGTGCAAGATAAATCAGTATTTTATTAGGTTCAACTGAATTGAAGCCTATTTTTGTTATTTTTGATTAGGAATAGCACGCTAAGATCCCAAAACGTGTGCTTCTTCGGGTTATTCTAGTTCAATATCAGTTTTCGACCAATTTTGAACCCATTCTAGACATTATGTCCTGGATATTACTGTAGGAACCTTATAACAGGAAGTTTTCATGCGATTCATCCGCTTCGTAGCACATACTTGCCGCATTTTCACGTCTTATCGCGTTAAGAATGTAGGAATATTACGTTTCTTTGATGAAAATCAGTATTTATCGGTATATTACGGGATATCAGTGATAGCAGTACATTTATATATGCATATTCACGTTTCACCATAGTGGAGTACGATTTGTGCGTGATAAATCAATATTTCATTAGGTTTAACTGAATTGAAGCCTATTTTTGTTATTCTTGATGAGCAATAGCACGCTAAGATCCCAAAACGTGTGCTTCTTCGGGTTATTCTAGTTCAATATAAGTTTTCGATCGATTTTGAACCCATTCTAGACATTATGTCGTGGATATTACTGTATGAACCATACAACCGGAAGTATGCTTGCGATTCATCCGCTTCGTAGCAGATACTTGCTGCATTTTCGCGTATTATCGCGTTAAGAATGTAGGAATATATCGTTTCTTTGTTGAAAATCAGCATTTATCGGCATATTACGGAATATGAGCGATAGCGGAACATTAATCCATGTATATTCACGTCTCAACCATGGTGGAGTACGATTTGTGCATGATAAATCAGTATTTTATTAGGTTTTTACTGAATTGAAGGGCATGTTTGTTATATTTGATGAGAAATAGCACGCTAAGATCCAAAAACGTGTACTTCCTCGGCTTATTCTAGTTCAATTACAGTTTTCGACCGATTTTGAACCCATTCTAGACATTATGTCCTGGATATTACTGTAGGAACCTTATAACAGGAAGTTTTCATGCGATTCATCCGCTTCGTAGCAGATACTAGCAGCATATTCACATAATTGCGCGTTCAGAATGTAGGGATATTACGTTTCTTTGTTAAAAATCAGTATTTATCGGTATATATTACGGAATATGAGCGATAGCGGAACATTTATTAATGCATATTCACGTTTGAATTATAGTGGTGTACGATTTGTGCGCGAAAAATCAATATTTCATTAGGTTTAACTGAATTGAAGCCTATTTTTGTTATTTTTGATGTTGAATAGCACGCTTAGATCCCAAAACGTGTGCTTCTTCGGGTTATTCCAGTTCAATATCAGTTTTCGACCGATTTTGAACCCATTCTAGACATAATGTCGTGGATATTACTGTAAGAACCATATAACCGGAAGTTTGCGTGCGATTCATCCGCTTAGTAGCAGATACTAGCCGTTTTCTAACGTATTATCGTGTTTAGAGTTTAGGGATATTACGTTTCTTTGTTGAAAACCAGCATTTATCGGTATATTACGGAATATGAGCGAAAGCGGTACATTTATCCATGTATATTCACGTCTCAACCATGGTGGAGTACGATTTGTGCAAGATAAATCAGTATTTTATTAGGTTCAACTGAATTGAAGCCTATTTTTGTTATTTTTGATTAGGAATAGCACGCTAAGATCCCAAAACGTGTGCTTCTTCGGGTTATTCTAGTTCAATATCAGTTTTCGACCAATTTTGAACCCATTCTAGACATTATGTCCTGGATATTACTGTAGGAACCTTATAACAGGAAGTTTTCATGCGATTCATCCGCTTCGTAGCACATACTTGCCGCATTTTCACGTCTTATCGCGTTAAGAATGTAGGAATATTACGTTTCTTTGATGAAAATCAGTATTTATCGGTATATTACGGGATATCAGTGATAGCAGTACATTTATATATGCATATTCACGTTTCACCATAGTGGAGTACGATTTGTGCGTGATAAATCAATATTTCATTAGGTTTAACTGAATTGAAGCCTATTTTTGTTATTCTTGATGAGCAATAGCACGCTAAGATCCCAAAACGTGTGCTTCTTCGGGTTATTCTAGTTCAATATAAGTTTTCGATCGATTTTGAACCCATTCTAGACATTATGTCGTGGATATTACTGTATGAACCATACAACCGGAAGTATGCTTGCGATTCATCCGCTTCGTAGCAGATACTTGCTGCATTTTCGCGTATTATCGCGTTAAGAATGTAGGAATATATCGTTTCTTTGTTGAAAATCAGCATTTATCGGCATATTACGGAATATGAGCGATAGCGGAACATTAATCCATGTATATTCACGTCTCAACCATGGTGGAGTACGATTTGTGCATGATAAATCAGTATTTTATTAGGTTTTTACTGAATTGAAGGGCATGTTTGTTATATTTGATGAGAAATAGCACGCTAAGATCCAAAAACGTGTACTTCCTCGGCTTATTCTAGTTCAATTACAGTTTTCGACCGATTTTGAACCCATTCTAGACATTATGTCCTGGATATTACTGTAGGAACCTTATAACAGGAAGTTTTCATGCGATTCATCCGCTTCGTAGCAGATACTAGCAGCATATTCACATAATTGCGCGTTCAGAATGTAGGGATATTACGTTTCTTTGTTAAAAATCAGTATTTATCGGTATATATTACGGAATATGAGCGATAGCGGAACATTTATTAATGCATATTCACGTTTGAATTATAGTGGTGTACGATTTGTGCGCGAAAAATCAATATTTCATTAGGTTTAACTGAATTGAAGCCTATTTTTGTTATTTTTGATGTTGAATAGCACGCTTAGATCCCAAAACGTGTGCTTCTTCGGGTTATTCCAGTTCAATATCAGTTTTCGACCGATTTTGAACCCATTCTAGACATAATGTCGTGGATATTACTGTAAGAACCATATAACCGGAAGTTTGCGTGCGATTCATCCGCTTAGTAGCAGATACTAGCCGTTTTCTAACGTATTATCGTGTTTAGAGTTTAGGGATATTACGTTTCTTTGTTGAAAACCAGCATTTATCGGTATATTACGGAATATGAGCGAAAGCGGTACATTTATCCATGTATATTCACGTCTCAACCATGGTGGAGTACGATTTGTGCAAGATAAATCAGTATTTTATTAGGTTCAACTGAATTGAAGCCTATTTTTGTTATTTTGATTAGGAATAGCACGCTAAGATCCCAAAACGTGTGCTTCTTCGGGTTATTCTAGTTCAATATCAGTTTTCGACCAATTTTGAACCCATTCTAGACATTATGTCCTGGATATTACTGTAGGAACCTTATAACAGGAAGTTTTCATGCGATTCATCCGCTTCGTAGCACATACTTGCCGCATTTTCACGTCTTATCGCGTTAAGAATGTAGGAATATTACGTTTCTTTGATGAAAATCAGTATTTATCGGTATATTACGGGATATCAGTGATAGCAGTACATTTATATATGCATATTCACGTTTTCACCATAGTGGAGAACGATTTGTGCGCGATAAATCAATATTTCATTAGGTATATACAGAATTGAAACGTATTTTTGTTATTTTTGATGAGCAATAGCACGCTTAGATCCCAAAACGTGTGCTTCTTCGGGTTTTTCTAGTTCAATATAAGTTTTCGACCGATTTTGAACCCATTCTAGTCATTATGTCGTGGATATATTTGTAAGAACCATATAACCGGAAGTTTGTGTGCGATTCATCCGCTTCGTAGCAAATACTAGCCGCATATTTACGTCTTATCGCGTTAAGAATGTAGGAATATATCGTTTCTTTGTTGAAAATCAGTATTTATCGTTATATTGCGGAATATGAGCGATAGCGGAACATTTATTTATGCATATTCACGTTTCAATTATAGTGGAGTACGATTTTGCGCGATAAATCAATATTTCATTAGGTTTTTACTGAATAAAGCCTATTTTTGTTATTTTTGATGAGGAATAGCATGCTTAGAACCAAAACCTGTGCTTCTTCGGATTATTCCAGTTCAATATCAGTTTTCGACCGATTTTGAACCCATTCTAGACATAATGTCCTGGATATTACTGTAGAAAACCTTATAACAGGAAGTTTTCAAGCGATTCATCCGCTTCGTAGCACATACTTGCCGCATTTTCACGTCTTATCGCGTTAAGAATGTAGCTATATTGCATTTCTTTGTTGAAAATCGGTATTTATAGGTATACTACGGAATATGAGCGATAGCAGTACATTCATCAATGCATATTCACGTTTCAACCATAGTGGTGTACGATTTGTGCGCGATAATCAATATTTCATTAGGTTTCTACTGAATTTAAGCCTATTTTTGTTATTTTTGATGAGGAATTGCCCGCTAAGAACCAAAAACGTGTGCTTCTTCGGGTTATTCCAGTTCAATATCAGTTTTCGACCGATTTTGAACCCATTCTAGACATTATGTCGTGGATATTACTGTAGGAACCTTATAACCGGAAGTTTGCATGCGATTCATCCGCTTCGTAGCAGATACTAGCCGCATTTTCACGTCTTATCGCCTAAGGAATGAGGAATATTACATTTCTTTGTTGAAAATCAGTAATATTTGGTATATATGGAATATGAGCGATAGCGGTACCTTTATTTATGCATAACCACGTTTCCACCATAGTGGAGTAAGATTTGTGCGCGATAAATCAATATTTCATAAGGTTTAACTGAATTGAAGCGTATTTTTGTTATTTTTGATGAGGAATAGCACGATAAGATCCCAAAACTTGTGCTTCTTCGGGTTATTCCAGTTCAATATCAGTTTTCGACCGATTTTGAACCCGTTCTAGACCTAATGTGTTGGACATTACTGTGGGAAGCATATATGCGGAAGTATGCTTGCGATTCATCCGCTTCGTAGCAGATACTTGCCGCATTTTCACGTCTTGTCGCATTAAGAATGTAGGAAAAATACCTTTCTCTGTTGAAAATCAGTTTTTATCGGTATATTACGGAATATGAGCGATAGCGGTACATTAGCTTATGCATATTCACGTTTCAACCATAGTGGAGTACGATTTGTGCGCGATAAATCAGTATTTTGTTAGGTTTATACTGATTTGAAGGGCATTTTCGTTATTTTTTATGAGAAATAGCACGCTCAGAACCCATAAAGTGTGCTTCTTCGGGTTATTCTAGTTCAATATCAGTTTTCGACCGATTTTGTACCCATTCTAGACATAATGTCGTGGATATTACTGTAGGAACCATATAACCGGAAGTTTGCATGCGATTCATCCGCTTCGTAGCAGATACTAGCCGCATTTTCACATATTATCGCGTTTCGAATGTAGGAATATTACGTTACTTTGTTGAAAATCAGTATTTATTGTTACATTACGGAATATCAGTGATAGCAGTACATTTATTTATGCATATTCACGTTCTTACCATTGTGGAGTACGATTTGTGCGCGATAAATCAGTATTTTACTAGGTTTTTACTGATTTGAAGGGCATTTTTGTTATTTTTGATGAGGAAAAGCACGCTAAGATCCCAAAACGTGTGCTTCCTTTGCTTATTCTAGTTCAATATCAGTTTTCGACCGATTTTGAACCCATTTTAGACATAATGTCCTGGATATTACTGTAGGAACCCTATAACGGGAAGTTTGTATGCGATTCATCCGCTTCGTAGCAGATACTAGCAGGATATTCACATAATTACGCGTTCAGAATGTAGGGATATTAAGTTTCTTTGTTGAAAACCAGCATTTATCGGTATATTACGGAATATGAGCGATAGCGGAACATTTATTTATGCATATTCACGTTTCAATTATAGTGGAGTACGATTTGTGCGCGATAAATCAATATTTCTTTAGGTTTAACTGTATTGAAGCCTATTATTGTTATTTTTGATGAGGAATAGCACGTTAAGATCCCAAAACGTGTGCTTCTTCGGGTTATTCCAGTACAATATCAGTTTTCGACCGATTTTGAACCCATTCTAGACATTATGTCGTGGATATTACTGTAGGAACCATATAACCGGAAGTTTGCATGCGATTCATCCGCTTCGTAGCAGATACTAGCCGCATTTTCACATAATTACGCGTTCAGAATGTAGGGATATTAAGTTTCTTTGTTGAAAATCAGTATTTATAGGTATACTTCGGAATATGAGCGATAGCAGTACATTCATCAATGCATATTCACGTTTAACCATAGTGGTGTACGATTTTTGCGCGATAAATCAATATTTCATTAGGTTTTCAATGAATTTAAGCCTATTTTTGTTATTTTTGATGAGGAATTGCCCGCTAAGATCCCTAAACGTGTGCTTCTTCGGGTTATTCCAGTACAATATCAGTTTTCGACCGATTTTGAACCCATTCTAGACATTATGTCGTGGATATTACTGTAGGAACCATATAACCGGAAGTTTGCATGCGATTCATCCGCTTCGTAGCAGATACTAGCCGCATTTTCACATATTATCGCGTTTCGAATGTAGGAATATTATATTTCTCTTGTTGAAAATCAGTATTGTATGAAAGTGAGTGAAATAGTGTATGAAAGCTGGTTTCTTGTACTTATAGACCTTACGTTTTCTTTCCAGAGCATCTTATTCATTTACGATCAATATTTCCCTATTCTTCATCAGTTCACTTCTTGCCATGCGAACCTGTTCATTTTACAAATTGAGGCTTTTAATGGATGATGAAAGATGGACTAGTATAATTCCTAATTGTGTTCAGATGTTCATTACTACGTAGAACACTGTATCGCCCGCAATTTTTGTAAGCCTGGTAACAATTCCTACTCTGAGGTCGTTGGTATATATTAAAAAAATAGGAGCGGCCCGATTTCGCTTTGATACGATATTCCTGTAATAAAACTTGCGAAATAGTTCGCACGCCGGATCCCTGTCTTTTAGAGGGGCGGAAAGCGGAAAAATATCCGCAACACTGGCGATGGCGGACCCAAAAAAAACATTCTCTCGATATGAACAAAAAAAATTTTGGAAGGATATGAAATTTTGGACTTCCGAAGCTATTCGAATTCTTCGGAAATTTTTTCATCTGCAAGCCCACCAGCCTGCCGCATCCTAAGCTCACCGTCGCGAAAATAACATGCTAAATTTTCCTTCCACGACGCATGCTCAAACCGTGTTACTCGCTAAATGATTCGAGCACTTAAATCATATCTCCCAATACCACTTCCAAAATCGTAGCTCGATCCTAGTGCTCGCCTCAACAAAGCTTTAAAGCAAGATTAGTTTCCGCGTTGGATGGTAACGGAATGGAAAGGGGAGGAAAGATACAGTTATCTGAAAAGTCTATGGAACTTCAACGGATGCATCTACTGATATACCAAATCTGTTAGCTAGACCTTTCTTTTCTTTGGATTTTTTTTATGCGAAAGCCACTCGAATAACTATAAATACCGGACTTTTTGATCGTTCGCATCTCACCTACGTCTCTATAGTACGATAACTTTCCATTGCTTGCACACGAATTTACTGCACGTGTGTGAATTCAGAGACGTCTTATAGTTGAACTGCCACTAGATTAGCTGGACGTTTCCGATGCATATTTTAAAAGACTACCTCTAGTATTCGAATACCAAAGGCAGAAAACGAATGCCGCAACTACAGCGGGAATTGGATGTGATGAGCAGAGGATATGAATCCGTCTGCCACTCTTAAAAATATTCTATGATCGGTCCTTGATAATAAGCGAATGCCAATTGATTCTTGGACAAAGTTTATTTAAAAATTCACATAAATTACATATCAAGTATCACTCTTCCATCAGTGTTTACATCAGATAGTAGCCGAGGCTTTCCTTCCCTTCTCTGCTATCGCTCCCGAATCGAAATCCTCTCCCCAACGGTCGTTGGAGGTACATGAAACGAGAGTGAAAGAGATTATTCAAAATGTGAAAGAATGACTAGGTTCAGTGTCAGAATGAGAGGGCATCACCCGTTTGCCAAAACCTTTGTTTCCGGAATATAAACGATACGGTTAAGTAATTCGAAATGTCAGCAACGGTTCGAAAAGTAAGAGATCCCATATCTAATGAAGATGTCTGATGAATCCGGAGAGAAATAAAAAAGAATATATTTTTCTCTTCCTGTGGCACTTGGGAAACGCATTCGGTTTTTTGTTGAGTGAACGGAAATGTTCTGCCAAATATCAGGAAATTGGTGCTTGATGAACTCCATCAAATCCTCGTCCCCTTCACAGAGGATGGATGAATGCAATTTCTTTGAGAAAAGTTTGCTTGGTGCCCTAAGAAGGAAGATAATGTCTGTAGCATTCTACGGCATCGTATCCCTTTGAGAAGCAAGAAAGAAGAATGAGGGAACAACTTTATCTTTTGGTAGGTTTATCCCAAGAGTGGTTATCCTTGGTTGTTACAGGGATGTTAAATTGCAAAATATGTAATCGTACTTGCACCTACTGAAGGAAGGCGGCTAGAAGGTACACTATAACAGGAATCGTGAAAAATGGAAATTCTCAATAATGAAGGAAAGAACACAGAGCTGAATATGAAACAAATCGAGGAGTGAAGATTCTGCAAGTCACTATATTGGAGTGTTTTCCATGTAGCATATCACACGTTGCAAGATCCTAGAAATATTTGGTCGAATCCATTGAAATAGTCAAAAGAAGATGCCACTTCTTGCTCCTGGAACGAATGCTAGAAGCAAAGGAAAGGATGAAGAAGTGAGTGAATGAGGAAGTAAACAAGTCGTATTTAAAATCAGCCCCTGAACGCTTGGAAGCATGATGGAATTCTGAAGAACATTGCCACGGTGCACAGAAAATATTTCCGAGGAAACACTCAAGACTTGGTTACATATTGGCAGTTGAAAACTCTGGCAATAAGAAGCAAGCATATGGTCGGGCATTCAGGAAGGAGATGGGAGGTCCAAAGATGCACAAAATCGTCCAGTATAGAAGATAAAAAGGGCTGAAAAGAAGTGAATTTGCTCACAATCTACCTCATAGTCATGTGCTGCGCGAAGAGGAAACAGTAGAGAGAGGAAAAATAGAACAGTTTATCAACAAGGAACGACCTAACTGCAGATAGAATGGAAACCGATGATGCTAAGGCTCATGGGCCCATCTTGATGTTCTTCAGTTTGATTTGCAACAAGAAGGTATATGGTCTTCTTTCACAAGTAAGAAATCGCCCATTGTATGAAAAGTCTCATTTTTCATCGAATAGTAGTTTCAGTTCAGTAGCAACGAAAGAAAAATATGACCAGGTCCAAATCGTACCTTGAGAAGGTAGTCTACTCAGATGTTCAAAGTTGTAAGCAATTTCCTTCATCATCTAAGAATAGGCTTGGCAATCCAATCCGTGAAGACCCTCCTCGTGGACAGCATGGTGAAGGTTCTCGAATCCAAAGGCATCCTGGAAATGAAAGATGATGAGTTCATTAAAAAGGAAGACATTGTCAAGGACCTAGGCGCACACCTTCTGCACGAACGGTTTTAAGGCTGTATAATTGATTTCTTTTAACGATGTACGGCTATTTATTCACCTGTCGTACTTTTGAAATAATTAAAAATTAAAACCTCGTATCAGGGAAAGTTTTTGCATGCAGTGCATGCTTGTAAAACATATAAACTGTTGGTGGCAAAGCTCTACGTCGTAATAAATAGGAATATAGAATCAGGCGATAGTAAAACTTGACAAATCAAAGCTTCGGTACGTTCCAAAATGCTGAGAATTCATCAGTCATCAATTAAATTGTTGAAAAAAAAATTTACAAATTTTGAACTACCGCTAAACATTTATCTCGCTTCTGATTGGCTGAGAGAAATGCCACCGCTGTCAGTGTAGAAGCTGTATTGTTAAATTTTATGCCATATATTTCTTTACCTGATTGCCGATCGAATATCACCAAAAAATCTCTCTCCATTTACGTGGACACCGAGCAATGGCGGTTTTCTTGAAATCCAAAGCATTACGATGACGAAACTTATGAATTCAATATTTTTGCACAGTAAGACTCACGTAGTTGGTAAAAATCATAATAAATACTAATCTTCATTAAATTATAATCCGTCACGACTCACCTCACGTTCATTTTCTAAAATCTTTCTCGAATTTTAGATTCCCGCCGGTGACAATCGCGTCTCCAAATACCGCGGCGCGTTATTCACTTTCCACTGCGACCTCTCCGTGTCAACATCCTCCCTTTCACCAGTCATTCATTTTCCCCTTTTTCTAATTTAATGCACTCTTTGGAGCATATAATCATCCTCATTAAAACTATGAAGCTACGCCCGAGCTCTCTGTTCGAAGAAACGGCTTCGGAAACGCACTAAATTTCCCATTGTAGCGATAAGTTACGAGCCCATAAGCACGATGCTGTCGTGAGATATATAAGCCGTCCGTGGATATTATTGTCATTAGTACTTATCTGGTCATTTTCACCGAGGTAAAGATATCTTGAATGGCGATGAATAGGAAGCTAGGTATTCGAAACGCTTCGGTCGGACGCAATCGGTAAATAAAATTCCTGGGCACATTCTTGTCGTCGAGGGAAGAGAAATATTTTTTAATGGGACGTTTCTTACCTTACTTGGCTTTTCGACTGAACCTTGCATCCTCACCAAAAGCCGTGCTGCATCGCCTGCACTGGGATGAGGTGTCACATAGCCGTCCTCTACGAAGCTGCAGTAAATCTAATCAATCTCTTATGTGCAACGCCAACCACAGAACGCAACAACGTTGTCACAATCACTTCATACAGGGAGAAACTTGGAGATTTGATAGCTATTTCCATGGATAGTAAAACGGCGTAACGAAAGCATGGGGAAACTCGATTCACAAATCACAAGTACGAACTCTGCTCGCTGGTGATAGCCGCCTACTGAGGCGACACCGATACGATAACTTGGCCCTCTGTCGGATTTCGAATGTTCTCCATATGACGGAAAATGACGATCTATTTCTAGCGCTCCTCATTCCTGCGAAGAGATCTATGCGTTTATAACTCTGCTACGATTCGCTTTTTCGAGGACTAAAGTTGGATCGAGTTGCGGCGTGCGCTTAGGTATTTGTCAAGGAGATATCTCGTTCCTTGGAAAAGGGATGATATAAAATGGCAATGACTTAATAAGAAAGAAGAAGATGAAGGACGTCGTCTCTCGAAAACCCTAACGTCCGCAAAGTATCGACGAAAATTACCACTGTCTCTTCGGAAGAGAGAAGTATCGCACAAAAGCCGAATTAAATCCACCGCAGACTTTCCCCACGGAGGAGCTGCATGCGTCCAATGCGTTGTTTTCCTATTCGCCTCTCCTTACCACCGGGTAATCGTTCGCTGAAACTACCTCCCGTAGCAGGCGTAAGAAGAACCATTCAAATCGGAATGAAAATTCAAATGATTTAATATTTCACCAGGCATTTTCAAGGCGAGCTGTGACTTTCACGATGTAAGATCGCTCGCGAACATTCTCAACGCTCTTACCGACTACCCTCTCAGCGGAACCGAGATTCTGTATGGCTTTTCCACAAGTTTTACGTATAGATTAAGATTGCAGAGATTCTACTATTAAAATCTTTCTCCGCGGATCGTATATGTTCATTTACAGTTTTCCGGTCAAAGTGGTCGACGACTAAACACTCGTTAATATATATTAATCTCATTCCCCATTTTCCGCACCCTATCATGACTTTATCTAAATCATTTCTAAGAACTAATCTATCCTCACTGCCGTATATTTCCATGTAGAACATTGTATCGCCCGCAATTATCCTAACCTTACATGGAGTGTAAGTATAGGTGTCTCCTGACTTTTGAATGAGACTAGCTTAGATCGATAGAGGATCAAAATTAAGAATACACGTCTTTTTTTATAGACGTTTCTCGCCGTAAGTTTAGGAGATATTAACGTTCAAAGATTGCAATTTTTTTCAAATTTCGCGCTTGGACAACCCAAATCCGCTTATCCCTCTTTCGAGCTCCTACGTAATCAGCGAGTTCGGTGGTGGAGATGGTTGATGCATAGACGAAACTTTTTCTGACAGTCATTTTTGCGCGCTGGTCGCTGGTTCGCGACCCGGCAACGGAAATTTTTTTCTCTTCGATTATGATATATTTGTCTCGTATTCAGCGTCTATTACGCAATGTGCATAAAATTTGGAGTTATTATGCGATTTAATATTAACTTTTCTTAGGATTTCTGTTCAAGTTTATTATTCATACAATTGGTGCATATTCATACCCTTACATAGTCAGGAGACACCTATGTTTACACTCCTTGTTAGTATCAATTTCTCGTCAAAGGTCGTTGATATATATAAAAAAAATAAGAGCGGCCCGATTTCGCTTTGATACGATATTCCTGTAATAAAACTTGCGAAATAGTTCGCACGCCGGAACCCTGTCTTTTAGAGGGGCGAAAAGCGGAAAAGAATATCCGCAATGCTGGCGATGGCGGACCTAAAAAAACATTCTCCAGATATGGACAAAAAAATTGTGGAAGGATTTGAAAGTTTGGACTTCGGAAGCTTTTCGAATTCTTCGGAAATTTTTCATCTGCAAGCCCACCAGCCTACCGCATCCTAAGCTCACCGTCGCGAAAATTACATGCTGATTCCTCCTTCCACGACGCATGCTCAAACCGTGTTGCTCGCTAAATGATTCGAGCACTTAAATCATATCTCCCAATATCACTTCCAAAATCGTAGCTCAATCCTAGTGCTCGCCTCAACAAAGCTTTAAAGCAAGATTAGTTTCCGCGTTGGATGGTAACGGAATGGAAAGGGGAGGAAAGATACAGTTATCTGAAAAGTCTATGGAACTTCAACGGATGCATCTACTGATATACCAAATCTGTTAGCTAGACCTTTCTTTTCTTTGGATTTTTTTTATGCGAAAGCCACTCGAATAACTATAATTACCGGACTTTTTGATCGTTCGCATCTCACCTACGTCTCTATAGTACGATAACTTTCCATTGCTTGCACACGAATTTACTGCACGTGTGTGAATTCAGAGACGTCTTATAGTTGAACTGCCACTAGATTAGCTGGACGTTTCCGATGCATATTTTAAAAGACTACCTCTAGTATTCGAATACCAAAGGCAGAAAACGAATGACGCAACTTCAGCGGGAATTGGATGTGATGAGCAGAGGATATGAATCCGTCTGCCACTCGTAAAAATATTCTATGATCGGTCGTTGATAATAAGCGAATGCCAATTGATTCTTGGACAAAGTTTATTTAAAAATTCACATAAATTACATGTCAAGTATCACTCTTCCATCAGTGTTTACATCAGATAGTAGCCGAGGCTTTCCTTCCCTTCTCTGCTATCGCTCCCGAATCGAAATCCTCTCCCCAACGGTCGTTGGAGGTACATGAAACGAGAGTGAAAGAGATTATTCAAAATGTGAAAGAATGACTAGGTTCACTGTCAGAATGAGAGGGCATCACCCGTTTGCCAAAACCTTTGTTTCCGGAATGTAAACGATACGGTTAAGTAATTCGAAATGTCAGCAACGGTTCGAAAAGTAAGAGATCCCATATCTAATGAAGATGTCTGATGAATCCGGAGAGAAATAAAAAAGAATATATTTTTCTCTTCCTGTGGCACTTGGGAAACGCATTCGGTTTTTTGTTGAGTGAACGGAAATGTTCTGCCAAATATCAGGAAATTGGTGCTTGATGAACTCCATCAAATCCTCGTCCCTTCACAGAGGATGGATGAATGCAATTTCTTTGAGAAAAGTTTGCTTGGTGCCCTAAGAAGGAAGATAATGTCTGTAGCATTCTACGGCATCGTATCCCTTTGAGAAGCAAGAAAGAAGAATGAGGGAACAACTTTATCTTTTGGTAGGTTTATCCCAAGAGTGGTTATCCTTGGATGTTACAGGGATGTTAAATTGCAAAATATGGAATCGTACTTGCACCTACTGAAGGAAGGCGGCTAGAAGGTACACTATAACAGGAATCGTGAAAAATGGAAATTCTCAATAATGAAGGAAAGAACACAGAGCTGAATATGAAACAAATCGAGGAGTGAAGATTCTGCAAGTCACTATATTGGAGTGTTTTCCATGTAGCATATCACACGTTGCAAGATCCTAGAAATATTTGGTCGAATCCATTGAAATAGTCAAAAGAAGATGCCACTTCTTGCTCCTGGAACGAATGCTAGAAGCAAAGGAAAGGATGAAGAAGTGAGTGAATGAGGAAGTAAACAAGTCGTATTTAAAATCAGCCCCTGAACGCTTGGAAGCATGATGGAATTCTGAAGAACATTGCCACGGTGCACAGAAAATATTTCCGAGGAAACACTCAAGACTTGGTTACATATTGGCAGTTGAAAACTCTGGCAATAAGAAGCAAGCATATGGTCGGGCATTCAGGAAGGAGATGGGAGGTCCAAAGATGCACAAAATCGTCCAGTATAGAAGATAAAAAGGGCTGAAAAGAAGTGAATTTGCTCACAATCTACCTCATAGTCATGTGCTGCGCGAAGAGGAAACAGTAGAGAGAGAGGAAAAATAGAACAGTTTATCAACAAGGAACGACCTAACTGCAGATAGAATGGAAACCGATGATGCTAAGGCTCATGGGCCCATCTTGATGTTCTTCAGTTTGATTTGCAACAAGAAGGAATATGGTCTTCTTTCACAAGTAAGAAATCGCCCATTGTATGAAAAGGCTCATTTTTCATCGAATAGTAGTTTCAG
Source organism: Pantala flavescens (assembly GCA_020796165.1). Classification (NCBI taxonomy): domain Eukaryota; kingdom Metazoa; phylum Arthropoda; class Insecta; order Odonata; family Libellulidae; genus Pantala; species Pantala flavescens. The sequence goes on from CM036889.1 coordinate 25,660,546, forward strand.
TTCAGTAGCAACGAAAGAAAAATATGACCAGGTCCAAATCGTACCTTGAGAAGGTAGTCTACTCAGATGTTCAAAGTTGTAAGCAATTTCCTTCATCATCTAAGAATAGGCTTGGCAATCCAATCCGTGAAGACCCTCCTCGTGGACAGCATGGTGAAGGTTCTCGAATCCAAAGGCATCCTGGAAATGAAAGATGATGAGTTCATTAAAAAGGAAGACATTGTCAAGGACCTAGGCGCACACCTTCTGCACGAACGGTTTTAAGGCTGTATAATTGATTTCTTTTAACGATGTACGGCTATTTATTCACCTGTCGTACTTTTGAAATAATTAAAAATTAAAACCTCGTATCAGGGAAAGTTTTTGCATGCAGTGCATGCTTGTAAAACATATAAACTGTTGGTGGCAAAGCTCTACGTCGTAATAAATAGGAATATAGAATCAGGCGATAGTAAAACTTGACAAATCAAAGCTTCGGTACGTTCCAAAATGCTGAGAATTCATCAGTCATCAATTAAATTGTTGAAAAAAAAAATTTACAAATTTTGAACTACCGCTAAACATTTATCTCGCTTCTGATTGGCTGAGAGAAATGCCACCGCTGTCAGTGTAGAAGCTGTATTGTTAAATTTTATGCCAAATATTTCTTTACCTGATTGCCGATCGAATATCACCAAAAAATCTCTCTCCATTTACGTGGACACCGAGCAATGGCGGTTTTCTTGAAATCCAAAGCATTACGATGACGAAACTTATGAATTCAATATTTTTGCACAGTAAGACTCACGTAGTTGGTAAAAATCATAATAAATACTAATCTTCATTAAATTATAATCCGTCACGACTCACCTCACGTTCATTTTCTAAAATCTTTCTCGAATTTTAGATTCCCGCCGGTGACAATCGCGTCTCCAAATACCGCGGCGCGTTATTCACTTTCCACTGCGACCTCTCCGTGTCAACATCCTCCCTTTCACCAGTCATTCATTTTCCCCTTTTTCTAATTTAATGCACTCTTTGGAGCATATAATCATCCTCATTAAAACTATGAAGCTACGCCCGAGCTCTCTGTTCGAAGAAACGGCTTCGGAAACGCACTAAATTTCCCATTGTAGCGATAAGTTACGAGCCCATAAGCACGATGCTGTCGTGAGATATATAAGCCGTCCGTGGATATTATTGTCATTAGTACTTATCTGGTCATTTTCACCGAGGTAAAGATATCTTGAATGGCGATGAATAGGAAGCTAGGTATTCGAAACGCTTCGGTCGGACGCAATCGGTAAATAAAATTCCTGGGCACATTCTTGTCGTCGAGGGAAGAGAAATATTTTTTAATGGGACGTTTCTTACCTTACTTGGCTTTTCGACTGAACCTTGCATCCTCACCAAAAGCCGTGCTGCATCGCCTGCACTGGGATGAGGTGTCACATAGCCGTCCTCTACGAAGCTGCAGTAAATCTAATCAATCTCTTATGTGCAACGCCAACCACAGAACGCAACAACGTTGTCACAATCACTTCATACAGGGAGAAACTTGGAGATTTGATAGCTATTTCCATGGATAGTAAAACGGCGTAACGAAAGCATGGGGAAACTCGATTCACAAATCACAAGTACGAACTCTGCTCGCTGGTGATAGCCGCCTACTGAGGCGACACCGATACGATAACTTGGCCCTCTGTCGGATTTCGAATGTTCTCCATATGACGGAAAATGACGATCTATTTCTAGCGCTCCTCATTCCTGCGAAGAGATCTATGCGTTTATAACTCTGCTACGATTCGCTTTTTCGAGGACTAAAGTTGGATCGAGTTGCGGCGTGCGCTTAGGTATTTGTCAAGGAGATATCTCGTTCCTTGGAAAAGGGATGATATAAAATGGCAATGACTTAATAAGAAAGAAGAAGATGAAGGACGTCGTCTCTCGAAAACCCTAACGTCCGCAAAGTATCGACGAAAATTACCACTGTCTCTTCGGAAGAGAGAAGTATCGCACAAAAGCCGAATTAAATCCACCGCAGACTTTCCCCACGGAGGAGCTGCATGCGTCCAATGCGTTGTTTTCCTATTCGCCTCTCCTTACCACCGGGTAATCGTTCGCTGAAACTACCTCCCGTAGTAGGCGTAAGAAGAACCATTCAAATCGGAATGAAAATTCAAATGATTTAATATTTCACCAGGCATTTTCAAGGCGAGCTGTGACTTTCACGATGTAAGATCGCTCGCGAACATTCTCAACGCTCTTACCGACTACCCTCTCAGCGGAACCGAGATTCTGTATGGCTTTTCCACAAGTTTTACGTATAGATTAAGATTGCAGAGATTCCACTATTAAAATCTTTCTCCGCGGATCGTATATGTTCATTTACAGTTTTCCGGTCAAAGTGGTCGACGACTAAACACTCGTTAATATATATTAATCTCATTCCCCATTTTCCGCACCCTATCATGACTTTATCTTAATCATTTCTAAGAACTAATCTATCCTCAATGCCATATATTTCCATGTAGAACATTGTATCGCCCGCAATTATCCTATCCTTACATGGAGTGTAAGTATAGGTGTCTCCTGACTTTTGAATGAGACTAGCATAGATCGATAGAGGATCAAAATTAAGAATACACGTCTTTTTTTATAGACGTTTCTCGCCGTAAGTTTAGGAGATATTAACGTTCAAAGATTGCAATTTTTTTCAAATTTCGCGCTTGGACAACCCAAATCCGCTTATCCCTCTTTCGAGCTCCTACGTAATCAGCGAGTTCGGTGGTGGAGATGGTTGATGCATAGACAAAACTTTTTCTGACAGTCATTTTTGCGCGCTGGTCGCTGGTTCGCGACCCGGCAACGGAAATTTTTTTCTCTTCGATTATGATATATTTGTCTCGTATTCAGCGTCTATTACGCAATGTGCATAAAATTTGGAGTTATTATGCGATTTAATATTAACTTTTCTTAGGATTTCTGTTCAAGTTTATTATTCATACAATTGGTGCATATTCATACCCTTACATAGTCAGGAGACACCTATGTTTACACTCCTTGTTAGTATCAATTTCTCGTCAAAGGTCGTTGATATATATAAAAAAAAATAGGAGCGGCCCGATTTCGCTTTGATACGATATTCCTGTAATAAAACTTGCGAAATAGTTCGCACGCCGGAACCCTGTCTTTTAGAGGGGCGAAAAGCGGAAAAGAATATCCGCAATGCTGGCGATGGCGGACCTAAAAAAACATTCTCCCGATATGAACAAAAAAATTTTGGAAGGATTTGAAAGTTTGGACTTCGGAAGCTTTTCGAATTCTTCGGAAATTTTTCATCTGCAAGCCCACCAGCCTGCCGCATCCTAAGCTCACCGTCGCGAAAATTACATGCTAAATTCTCCTTCCACGACGCATGCTCAAACCGTGTTACTCGCTAAATGATTCGAGCACTTAAATCATATCTCCCAATATCACTTCCAAAATCGTAGCTCGATCCTAGTGCTCGCCTCAACAAAGCTTTAAAGCAAGATTAGTTTCCGCGTTGGATGGTAACGGAATGGAAAGGGGAGGAAAGATACAGTTATCTGAAAAGTCTATGGAACTTCAACGGATGCATCTACTGATATACCAAATCTGTTAGCTAGACCTTTCTTTTCTTTGGATTTTTTTTATGCGAAAGCCACTCGAATAACTATAATTACCGGACTTTTTGATCGTTCGCATCTCACCTACGTCTCTATAGTACGATAACTTTCCATTGCTTGCACACGAATTTACTGCACGTGTGTGAATTCAGAGACGTCTTATAGTTGAACTGCCACTAGATTAGCTGGACGTTTCCGATGCATATTTTAAAAGACTACCTCTAGTATTCGAATACCAAAGGCAGAAAACGAATGCCGCAACTACAGCGGGAATTGGATGTGATGAGCAGAGGATATGAATCCGTCTGCCACTCTTAAAAATATTCTATGATCGGTCCTTGATAATAAGCGAATGCCAATTGATTCTTGGACAAAGTTTATTTAAAAATTCACATAAATTACATATCAAGTATCACTCTTCCATCAGTGTTTACATCAGATAGTAGCCGAGGCTTTCCTTCCCTTCTCTGCTATCGCTCCCGAATCGAAATCCTCTCCCCAACGGTCGTTGGAGGTACATGAAACGAGAGTGAAAGAGATTATTCAAAATGTGAAAGAATGACTAGGTTCAGTGTCAGAATGAGAGGGCATCACCCGTTTGCCAAAACCTTTGTTTCCGGAATATAAACGATACGGTTAAGTAATTCGAAATGTCAGCAACGGTTCGAAAAGTAAGAGATCCCATATCTAATGAAGATGTCTGATGAATCCGGAGAGAAATAAAAAAGAATATATTTTTCTCTTCCTGTGGCACTTGGGAAACGCATTCGGTTTTTTGTTGAGTGAACGGAAATGTTCTGCCAAATATCAGGAAATTGGTGCTTGATGAACTCCATCAAATCCTCGTCCCTTCACAGAGGATGGATGAATGCAATTTCTTTGAGAAAAGTTTGCTTGGTGCCCTAAGAAGGAAGATAATGTCTGTAGCATTCTACGGCATCGTATCCCTTTGAGAAGCAAGAAAGAAGAATGAGGGAACAACTTTATCTTTTGGTAGGTTTATCCCAAGAGTGGTTATCCTTGGATGTTACAGGGATGTTAAATTGCAAAATATGGAATCGTACTTGCACCTACTGAAGGAAGGCGGCTAGAAGGTACACTATAACAGGAATCGTGAAAAATGGAAATTCTCAATAATGAAGGAAAGAACACAGAGCTGAATATGAAACAAATCGAGGAGTGAAGATTCTGCAAGTCACTATATTGGAGTGTTTTCCATGTAGCATATCACACGTTGCAAGATCCTAGAAATATTTGGTCGAATCCATTGAAATAGTCAAAAGAAGATGCCACTTCTTGCTCCTGGAACGAATGCTAGAAGCAAAGGAAAGGATGAAGAAGTGAGTGAATGAGGAAGTAAACAAGTCGTATTTAAAATCAGCCCCTGAACGCTTGGAAGCATGATGGAATTCTGAAGAACATTGCCACGGTGCACAGAAAATATTTCCGAGGAAACACTCAAGACTTGGTTACATATTGGCAGTTGAAAACTCTGGCAATAAGAAGCAAGCATATGGTCGGGCATTCAGGAAGGAGATGGGAGGTCCAAAGATGCACAAAATCGTCCAGTATAGAAGATAAAAAGGGCTGAAAAGAAGTGAATTTGCTCACAATCTACCTCATAGTCATGTGCTGCGCGAAGAGGAAACAGTAGAGAGAGAGGAAAAATAGAACAGTTTATCAACAAGGAACGACCTAACTGCAGATAGAATGGAAACCGATGATGCTAAGGCTCATGGGCCCATCTTGATGTTCTTCAGTTTGATTTGCAACAAGAAGGAATATGGTCTTCTTTCACAAGTAAGAAATCGCCCATTGTATGAAAAGGCTCATTTTTCATCGAATAGTAGTTTCAGTTCAGTAGCAACGAAAGAAAAATATGACCAGGTCCAAATCGTACCTTGAGAAGGTAGTCTACTCAGATGTTCAAAGTTGTAAGCAATTTCCTTCATCATCTAAGAATAGGCTTGGCAATCCAATCCGTGAAGACCCTCCTCGTGGACAGCATGGTGAAGGTTCTCGAATCCAAAGGCATCCTGGAAATGAAAGATGATGAGTTCATTAAAAAGGAAGACATTGTCAAGGACCTAGGCGCACACCTTCTGCACGAACGGTTTTAAGGCTGTATAATTGATTTCTTTTAACGATGTACGGCTATTTATTCACCTGTCGTACTTTTGAAATAATTAAAAATTAAAACCTCGTATCAGGGAAAGTTTTTGCATGCAGTGCATGCTTGTAAAACATATAAACTGTTGGTGGCAAAGCTCTACGTCGTAATAAATAGGAATATAGAATCAGGCGATAGTAAAACTTGACAAATCAAAGCTTCGGTACGTTCCAAAATGCTGAGAATTCATCAGTCATCAATTAAATTGTTGAAAAAAAAATTTACAAATTTTGAACTACCGCTAAACATTTATCTCGCTTCTGATTGGATGAGAGAAATGCCACCGCTGTCAGTGTAGAAGCTGTATTGTTAAATTTTATGCCAAATATTTCTTTACCTGATTGCCGATCGAATATCACCAAAAAATCTCTCTCCATTTACGTGGACACCGAGCAATGGCGGTTTTCTTGAAATCCAAAGCATTACGATGACGAAACTTATGAATTCAATATTTTTGCACAGTAAGACTCACGTAGTTGGTAAAAATCATAATAAATACTAATCTTCATTAAATTATAATCCGTCACGACTCACCTCACGTTCATTTTCTAAAATCTTTCTCGAATTTTAGATTCCCGCCGGTGACAATCGCGTCTCCAAATACCGCGGCGCGTTATTCACTTTCCACTGCGACCTCTCCGTGTCAACATCCTCCCTTTCACCAGTCATTCATTTTCCCCTTTTTCTAATTTAATGCACTCTTTGGAGCATATAATCATCCTCATTAAAACTATGAAGCTACGCCCGAGCTCTCTGTTCGAAGAAACGGCTTCGGAAACGCACTAAATTTCCCATTGTAGCGATAAGTTACGAGCCCATAAGCACGATGCTGTCGTGAGATATATAAGCCGTCCGTGGATATTATTGTCATTAGTACTTATCTGGTCATTTTCACCGAGGTAAAGATATCTTGAATGGCGATGAATAGGAAGCTAGGTATTCGAAACGCTTCGGTCGGACGCAATCGGTAAATAAAATTCCTGGGCACATTCTTGTCGTCGAGGGAAGAGAAATATTTTTTAATGGGACGTTTCTTACCTTACTTGGCTTTTCGACTGAACCTTGCATCCTCACCAAAAGCCGTGCTGCATCGCCTGCACTGGGATGAGGTGTCACATAGCCGTCCTCTACGAAGCTGCAGTAAATCTAATCAATCTCTTATGTGCAACGCCAACCACAGAACGCAACAACGTTGTCACAATCACTTCATACAGGGAGAAACTTGGAGATTTGATAGCTATTTCCATGTATAGTAAAACGGCGTAACGAAAGCATGGGGAAACTCGATTCACAAATCACAAGTACGAACTCTGCTCGCTGGTGATAGCCGCCTACTGAGGCGACACCGATACGATAACTTGGCCCTCTGTCGGATTTCGAATATTCTCCATATGACGGAAAATGACGATCTATTTCTAGCGCTCCTCATTCCTGCGAAGAGATCTATGCGTTTATAACTCTGCTACGATTCGCTTTTTCGAGGACTAAAGTTGGATCGAGTTGCGGCGTGCGCTTAGGTATTTGTCAAGGAGATATCTCGTTCCTTGGAAAAGGGATGATATAAAATGGCAATGACTTAATAAGAAAGAAGAAGATGAAGGACGTCGTCTCTCGAAAACCCTAACGTCCGCAAAGTATCGACGAAAATTACCACTGTCTCTTCGGAAGAGAGAAGTATCGCACAGAGGCCGAATTAAATCCACCGCAGACTTTCCCCACGGAGGAGCTGCATGCGTCCAATGCGTTGTTTTCCTATTCGCCTCTCCTTACCACCGGGTAATCGTTCGCTGAAACTACCTCCCGTAGCAGGCGTAAGAAGAAGCATTCAAATCGGAATGAAAATTCAAATGATTTAATATTTCACCAGGCATTTTCAAGGCGAGCTGTGACTTTCACGATGTAAGATCGCTCGCGAACATTCTCAACGCTCTTACCGACTACCCTCTCAGCGGAACCGAGATTCTGTATGGCTTTTCCACAAGTTTTACGTATAGATTAAGATTGCAGAGATTCTACTATTAAAATCTTTCTCCGCGGATCGTATATGTTCATTTACAGTTTTCCGGTCAAAGTGGTCGACGACTAAACACTCGTTAATATATATTAATCTCATTCCCCATTTTCCGCACCCTATCATGACTTTATCTAAATCATTTCTAAGAACTAATCTATCCTCAATGCCATATATTTCCATGTAGAACATTGTATCGCCCGCAATTATCCTATCCTTACATGGAGTGTAAGTATAGGTGTCTCCTGACTTTTGAATGAGACTAGCATAGATCGATAGAGGATCAAAATTAAGAATACACGTCTTTTTTTATAGACGTTTCTCGCCGTAAGTTTAGGAGATATTAACGTTCAAAGATTGCAATTTTTTTCAAATTTCGCGCTTGGACAACCCAAATCCGCTTATCCCTCTTTCGAGCTCCTACGTAATCAGCGAGTTCGGTGGTGGAGATGGTTGATGCATAGACAAAACTTTTTCTGACAGTCATTTTTGCGCGCTGGTCGCTGGTTCGCGACCCGGCAACGGAAATTTTTTTCTCTTCGATTATGATATATTTGTCTCGTATTCAGCGTCTATTACGCAATGTGCATAAAATTTGGAGTTATTATGCGATTTAATATTAACTTTTCTTAGGATTTCTGTTCAAGTTTATTATTCATACAATTGGTGCATATTCATACCCTTACAAAGTCAGGAGACACCTATGTTTACACTCCTTGTTAGTATCAATTTCTCGTCAAAGGTCGTTGATATATATAAAAAAAAAATAGGAGCTTTCCCTTTGATACGATATTCCTGTAATAAAACTTGCGAAAAAGTTCGCACGCCGGAACCCTGTCTTTTAGAGGGGCGAAAAGCGGAAAAGAATATCCGCAATGCTGGCGATGGCGGACCCAAAAAAACATTCTCCCGATATGGACAAAAAAATTGTGGAAGGATTTGAAAGTTTGGACTTCGGAAGCTTTTCGAATTCTTCGGAAATTTTTCATCTGCAAGATCACCAGCCTGCCGCATCCTAAGCTCACCGTATCGAAAATTACATGCTAAATTCTCCTTCCACGACGCATGCTCAAACCGTGTTACTCGCTAAATGATTCGAGCACTTAAATCATATCTCCCAATATCACTTCCAAAATCGTAGCTCGATCCTAGTGCTCGCCTCAACAAAGCTTTAAAGCAAGATTAGTTTCCGCGTTGGATGGTAACGGAATGGAAAGGGGAGGAAAGATACAGTTATCTGAAAAGTCTATGGAACTTCAACGGATGCATCTACTGATATACCAAATCTGTTAGCTAGACCTTTCTTTTCTTTGGATTTTTTTTATGCGAAAGCGACTCGAATAACTATAAATACCGGACTTTTTGATCGTTCGCATCTCACCTACGTCTCTATAGTACGATAACTTTCCATTGCTTGCACACGAATTTACTGCACGTGTGTGAATTCAGAGACGTCTTATAGTTGAACTGCCAATAGATTAGCTGGACGTTTCCGATGCATATTTTAAAAGACTACCTCTAGTATTCGAATACCAAAGGCAGAAAACGAATGCCGCAACTACAGCGGGAATTGGATGTGATGAGCAGAGGATATGAATCCGTCTGCCACTCTTAAAAATATTCTATGATCGGTCCTTGATAATAAGCGAATGCCAATTGATTCTTGGACAAAGTTTATTTAAAAATTCACATAAATTACATATCAAGTATCACTCTTCCATCAGTGTTTACATCAGATAGTAGCCGAGGCTTTCCTTCCCTTCTCTGCTATCGCTCCCGAATCGAAATCCTCTCCCCAACGGTCGTTGGAGGTACCTGAAACGAGAGTGAAAGAGATTATTCAAAATGTGAAAGAATGACTAGGTTCACTGTCAGAATGAGAGGGCATCACCCGTTTGCCTAAACCTTTGTTTCCGGAATGTAAACGATACGGTTAAGTAATTCGAAATGTCAGCAACGGTTCGAAAAGTAAGAGATCCCATATCTAATGAAGATGTCTGATGAATCCTGAGAGAAATAAAAAAGAATATATTTTTCACTTCCTGTGGCACTTGGGAAACGCATTCGGTTTTTTGTTGAGTGAACGGAAATGTTCTGCCAAATATCAGGAAATTGGTGCTTGATGAACTCCATCAAATCCTCGTCCCTTCACAGAGGATGGATGAATGCAATTTCTTTGAGAAAAGTTTGTTTGGTGCCCTAAGAAGGAAGATAATGTCTGTAGCATTCTACGGCATCGTATCCCTTTGAGAAGCAAGAAAGAAGAATGAGGGAACAACTTTATCTTTTGGTAGGTTTATCCCAAGAGTGGTTATCCTTGGATGTTACAGGGATGTTAAATTGCAAAATATGGAATCGTACTTGCACCTACTGAAGGAAGGCGGCTAGAAGGTACACTATAACAGGAATCGTGAAAAATGGAAATTCTCAATAATGAAGGAAAGAACACAGAGCTGAATATGAAACAAATCGAGGCGTGAAGATTCTGCAAGTCACTATATTGGAGTGTTTTCCATGTAGCATATCACACGTTGCAAGATCCTAGAAATATTTGGTCGAATCCATTGAAATAGTCAAAAGAAGATGCCACTTCTTGCTCCTGGAACGAATGCTAGAAGCAAAGGAAAGGATGAAGAAGTGAGTGAATGAGGAAGTAAACAAGTCGTATTTAAAATCAGCCCCTGAACGCTTGGAAGCATGATGGAATTCTGAAGAACATTGCCACGGTGCACAGAAAATATTTCCGAGGAAACACTCAAGACTTGGTTACATATTGGCAGTTGAAAACTCTGGCAATAAGAAGCAAGCATATGGTCGGGCATTCAGGAAGGAGATGGGAGGTCCAAAGATGCACAAAATCGTCCAGTATAGAAGATAAAAAGGGCTGAAAAGAAGTGAATTTGCTCACAATCTACCTCATAGTCATGTGCTGCGCGAAGAGGAAACAGTAGAGAGAGAGTAAAAATAGAACAGTTTATCAACAAGGAACGACCTAACTGCAGATAGAATGGAAACCGATGATGCTAAGGCTCATGGGCCCATCTTGATGTTCTTCAGTTTGATTTGCAACAAGAAGGAATATGGTCTTCTTTCACAAGTAAGAAATCGCCCATTGTATGAAAAGGCTCATTTTTCATCGAATAGTAGTTTCAGTTCAGTAGCAAAGAAAGAAAAATATGACCAGGTCCAAATCGTACCTTGAGAAGGTAGTCTACTCAGATGTTCAAAGTTGTAAGCAATTTCCTTCATCATCTAAGAATAGGCTTGGCAATCCAATCCGTGAAGACCCTCCTCGTGGACAGCATGGTGAAGGTTCTCGAATCCAAAGGCATCCTGGAAATGAAAGATGATGAGTTCATTAAAAAGGAAGACATTGTCAAGGACCTAGGCGCACACCTTCTGCACGAACGGTTTTAAGGCTGTATAATTGATTTCTTTTAACGATGTACGGCTATTTATTCACCTGTCGTACTTTTGAAATAATTAAAAATTAAAACCTCGTATCAGGGAAAGTTTTTGCATGCAGTGCATGCTTGTAAAACATATAAACTGTTGGTGGCAAAGCTCTACGTCGTAATAAATAGGAATATAGAATCAGGCGATAGTAAAACTTGACAAATCAAAGCTTCGGTACGTTCCAAAATGCTGAGAATTCATCAGTCATCAATTAAATTGTTGAAAAAAAAATTTACAAATTTTGAACTACCGCTAAACATTTATCTCGCTTCTGATTGGCTGAGAGAAATGCCACCGCTGTCAGTGTAGAAGCTGTATTGTTAAATTTTATGCCAAATATTTCTTTACCTGATTGCCGATCGAATATCACCAAAAAATCTCTCTCCATTTACGTGGACACCGAGCAATGGCGGTTTTCTTGAAATCCAAAGCATTACGATGACGAAACTTATGAATTCAATATTTTTGCACAGTAAGACTCACGTAGTTGGTAAAAATCATAATAAATACTAATCTTCATTAAATTATAATCCGTCACGACTCACCTCACGTTCATTTTCTAAAATCTTTCTCGAATTTTAGATTCCCGCCGGTGACAATCGCGTCTCCAAATACCGCGGCGCGTTATTCACTTTCCACTGCGACCTCTCCGTGTCAACATCCTCCCTTTCACCAGTCATTCATTTTCCCCTTTTTCTAATTTAATGCACTCTTTGGAGCATATAATCATCCTCATTAAAACTATGAAGCTACGCCCGAGCTCTCTGTTCGAAGAAACGGCTTCGGAAACGCACTAAATTTCCCATTGTAGCGATAAGTTACGAGCCCATAAGCACGATGCTGTCGTGAGATATATAAGCCGTCCGTGGATATTATTGTCATTAGTATTTATCTGGTCATTTTCACCGAGGTAAAGATATCTTGAATGGCGATGAATAGGAAGCTAGGTATTCGAAACGCTTCGGTCGGACGCAATCGGTAAATAAAATTCCTGGGCACATTCTTGTCGTCGAGGGAAGAGAAATATTTTTTAATGGGACGTTTCTTACCTTACTTGGCTTTTCGACTGAACCTTGCATCCTCACCAAAAGCCGTGCTGCATCGCCTGCACTGGGATGAGGTGTCACATAGCCGTCCTCTACGAAGCTGCAGTAAATCTAATCAATCTCTTATGTGCAACGCCAACCACAGAACGCAACAACGTTGTCACAATCACTTCATACAGGGAGAAACTTGGAGATTTGATAGCTATTTCCATGTATAGTAAAACGGCGTAACGAAAGCATGGGGAAACTCGATTCACAAATCACAAGTACGAACTCTGCTCGCTGGTGATAGCCGCCTACTGAGGCGACACCGATACGATAACTTGGCCCTCTGTCGGATTTCGAATGTTCTCCATATGACGGAAAATGACGATCTATTTCTAGCGCTCCTCATTCCTGCGAAGAGATCTATGCGTTTATAACTCTGCTACGATTCGCTTTTTCGAGGACTAAAGTTGGATCGAGTTGCGGCGTGCGCTTAGGTATTTGTCAAGGAGATATCTCGTTCCTTGGAAAAGGGATGATATAAAATGGCAATGACTTAATAAGAAAGAAGAAGATGAAGGACGTCGTCTCTCGAAAACCCTAACGTCCGCAAAGTATCGACGAAAATTACCACTGTCTCTTCGGAAGAGAGAAGTATCGCACAGAGGCCGAATTAAATCCACCGCAGACTTTCCCCACGGAGGAGCTGCATGCGTCCAATGCGTTGTTTTCCTATTCGCCTCTCCTTACCACCGGGTAATCGTTCGCTGAAACTACCTCCCGTAGCAGGCGTAAGAAGAAGCATTCAAATCGGAATGAAAATTCAAATGATTTAATATTTCACCAGGCATTTTCAAGGCGAGCTGTGACTTTCACGATGTAAGATCGCTCGCGAACATTCTCAACGCTCTTACCGACTACCCTCTCAGCGGAACCGAGATTCTGTATGGCTTTTCCACAAGTTTTACGTATAGATTAAGATTGCAGAGATTCTACTATTAAAATCTTTCTCCGCGGATCGTATATGTTCATTTACAGTTTTCCGGTCAAAGTGGTCGACGACTAAACACTCGTTAATATATATTAATCTCATTCCCCATTTTCCGCACCCTATCATGACTTTATCTAAATCATTTCTAAGAACTAATCTATCCTCACTGCCGTATATTTCCATGTAGAACATTGTATCGCCCGCAATTATCCTAACCTTACATGGAGTGTAAGTATAGGTGTCTCCTGACTTTTGAATGAGACTAGCTTAGATCGATAGAGGATCAAAATTAAGAATACACGTCTTTTTTTATAGACGTTTCTCGCCGTAAGTTTAGGAGATATTAACGTTCAAAGATTGCAATTTTTTTCAAATTTCGCGCTTGGACAACCCAAATCCGCTTATCCCTCTTTCGAGCTCCTACGTAATCAGCGAGTTCGGTGGTGGAGATGGTTGATGCATAGACGAAACTTTTTCTGACAGTCATTTTTGCGCGCTGGTCGCTGGTTCGCGACCCGGCAACGGAAATTTTTTTCTCTTCGATTATGATATATTTGTCTCGTATTCAGCGTCTATTACGCAATGTGCATAAAATTTGGAGTTATTATGCGATTTAATATTAACTTTTCTTAGGATTTCTGTTCAAGTTTATTATTCATACAATTGGTGCATATTCATACCCTTACATAGTCAGGAGACACCTATGTTTACACTCCTTGTTAGTATCAATTTCTCGTCAAAGGTCGTTGATATATATAAAAAAAATAAGAGCGGCCCGATTTCGCTTTGATACGATATTCCTGTAATAAAACTTGCGAAAAAGTTCGCACGCCGGAACCCTGTCTTTTAGAGGGGCGAAAAGCGGAAAAGAATATCCGCAATGCTGGCGATGGCGGACCTAAAAAAACATTCTCCAGATATGGACAAAAAAATTGTGGAAGGATTTGAATGTTTGGACTTCGGAAGCTTTTCGAATTCTTCGGAAATTTTTCATCTGCAAGCCCACCAGCCTACCGCATCCTAAGCTCACCGTCGCGAAAATTACATGCTGAATCCTCCTTCCACGACGCATGCTCAAACCGTGTTGCTCGCTAAATGATTCGAGCACTTAAATCATATCTCCCAATATCACTTCCAAAATCGTAGCTCAATCCTAGTGCTCGCCTCAACAAAGCTTTAAAGCAAGATTAGTTTCCGCGTTGGATGGTAACGGAATGGAAAGGGGAGGAAAGATACAGTTATCTGAAAAGTCTATGGAACTTCAACGGATGCATCTACTGATATACCAAATCTGTTAGCTAGACCTTTCTTTTCTTTGGATTTTTTTTATGCGAAAGCCACTCGAATAACTATAATTACCGGACTTTTTGATCGTTCGCATCTCACCTACGTCTCTATAGTACGATAACTTTCCATTGCTTGCACACGAATTTACTGCACGTGTGTGAATTCAGAGACGTCTTATAGTTGAACTGCCACTAGATTAGCTGGACGTTTCCGATGCATATTTTAAAAGACTACCTCTAGTATTCGAATACCAAAGGCAGAAAACGAATGACGCAACTTCAGCGGGAATTGGATGTGATGAGCAGAGGATATGAATCCGTCTGCCACTCGTAAAAATATTCTATGATCGGTCGTTGATAATAAGCGAATGCCAATTGATTCTTGGACAAAGTTTATTTAAAAATTCACATAAATTACATGTCAAGTATCACTCTTCCATCAGTGTTTACATCAGATAGTAGCCGAGGCTTTCCTTCCCTTCTCTGCTATCGCTCCCGAATCGAAATCCTCTCCCCAACGGTCGTTGGAGGTACATGAAACGAGAGTGAAAGAGATTATTCAAAATGTGAAAGAATGACTAGGTTCACTGTCAGAATGAGAGGGCATCACCCGTTTGCCAAAACCTTTGTTTCCGGAATGTAAACGATACGGTTAAGTAATTCGAAATGTCAGCAACGGTTCGAAAAGTAAGAGATCCCATATCTAATGAAGATGTCTGATGAATCCGGAGAGAAATAAAAAAGAATATATTTTTCTCTTCCTGTGGCACTTGGGAAACGCATTCGGTTTTTTGTTGAGTGAACGGAAATGTTCTGCCAAATATCAGGAAATTGGTGCTTGATGAACTCCATCAAATCCTCGTCCCTTCACAGAGGATGGATGAATGCAATTTCTTTGAGAAAAGTTTGCTTGGTGCCCTAAGAAGGAAGATAATGTCTGTAGCATTCTACGGCATCGTATCCCTTTGAGAAGCAAGAAAGAAGAATGAGGGAACAACTTTATCTTTTGGTAGGTTTATCCCAAGAGTGGTTATCCTTGGATGTTACAGGGATGTTAAATTGCAAAATATGGAATCGTACTTGCACCTACTGAAGGAAGGCGGCTAGAAGGTACACTATAACAGGAATCGTGAAAAATGGAAATTCTCAATAATGAAGGAAAGAACACAGAGCTGAATATGAAACAAATCGAGGAGTGAAGATTCTGCAAGTCACTATATTGGAGTGTTTTCCATGTAGCATATCACACGTTGCAAGATCCTAGAAATATTTGGTCGAATCCATTGAAATAGTCAAAAGAAGATGCCACTTCTTGCTCCTGGAACGAATGCTAGAAGCAAAGGAAAGGATGAAGAAGTGAGTGAATGAGGAAGTAAACAAGTCGTATTTAAAATCAGCCCCTGAACGCTTGGAAGCATGATGGAATTCTGAAGAACATTGCCACGGTGCACAGAAAATATTTCCGAGGAAACACTCAAGACTTGGTTACATATTGGCAGTTGAAAACTCTGGCAATAAGAAGCAAGCATATGGTCGGGCATTCAGGAAGGAGATGGGAGGTCCAAAGATGCACAAAATCGTCCAGTATAGAAGATAAAAAGGGCTGAAAAGAAGTGAATTTGCTCACAATCTACCTCATAGTCATGTGCTGCGCGAAGAGGAAACAGTAGAGAGAGAGGAAAAATAGAACAGTTTATCAACAAGGAACGACCTAACTGCAGATAGAATGGAAACCGATGATGCTAAGGCTCATGGGCCCATCTTGATGTTCTTCAGTTTGATTTGCAACAAGAAGGAATATGGTCTTCTTTCACAAGTAAGAAATCGCCCATTGTATGAAAAGGCTCATTTTTCATCGAATAGTAGTTTCAGTTCAGTAGCAACGAAAGAAAAATATGACCAGGTCCAAATCGTACCTTGAGAAGGTAGTCTACTCAGATGTTCAAAGTTGTAAGCAATTTCCTTCATCATCTAAGAATAGGCTTGGCAATCCAATCCGTGAAGACCCTCCTCGTGGACAGCATGGTGAAGGTTCTCGAATCCAAAGGCATCCTGGAAATGAAAGATGATGAGTTCATTAAAAAGGAAGACATTGTCAAGGACCTAGGCGCACACCTTCTGCACGAACGGTTTTAAGGCTGTATAATTGATTTCTTTTAACGATGTACGGCTATTTATTCACCTGTCGTACTTTTGAAATAATTAAAAATTAAAACCTCGTATCAGGGAAAGTTTTTGCATGCAGTGCATGCTTGTAAAACATATAAACTGTTGGTGGCAAAGCTCTACGTCGTAATAAATAGGAATATAGAATCAGGCGATAGTAAAACTTGACAAATCAAAGCTTCGGTACGTTCCAAAATGCTGAGAATTCATCAGTCATCAATTAAATTGTTGAAAAAAAAATTTACAAATTTTGAACTACCGCTAAACATTTATCTCGCTTCTGATTGGCTGAGAGAAATGCCACCGCTGTCAGTGTAGAAGCTGTATTGTTAAATTTTATGCCAAATATTTCTTTACCTGATTGCCGATCGAATATCACCAAAAAATCTCTCTCCATTTACGTGGACACCGAGCAATGGCGGTTTTCTTGAAATCCAAAGCATTACGATGACGAAACTTATGAATTCAATATTTTTGCACAGTAAGACTCACGTAGTTGGTAAAAATCATAATAAATACTAATCTTCATTAAATTATAATCCGTCACGACTCACCTCACGTTCATTTTCTAAAATCTTTCTCGAATTTTAGATTCCCGCCGGTGACAATCGCGTCTCCAAATACCGCGGCGCGTTATTCACTTTCCACTGCGACCTCTCCGTGTCAACATCCTCCCTTTCACCAGTCATTCATTTTCCCCTTTTTCTAATTTAATGCACTCTTTGGAGCATATAATCATCCTCATTAAAACTATGAAGCTACGCCCGAGCTCTCTGTTCGAAGAAACGGCTTCGGAAACGCACTAAATTTCCCATTGTAGCGATAAGTTACGAGCCCATAAGCACGATGCTGTCGTGAGATATATAAGCCGTCCGTGGATATTATTGTCATTAGTACTTATCTGGTCATTTTCACCGAGGTAAAGATATCTTGAATGGCGATGAATAGGAAGCTAGGTATTCGAAACGCTTCGGTCGGACGCAATCGGTAAATAAAATTCCTGGGCACATTCTTGTCGTCGAGGGAAGAGAAATATTTTTTAATGGGACGTTTCTTACCTTACTTGGCTTTTCGACTGAACCTTGCATCCTCACCAAAAGCCGTGCTGCATCGCCTGCACTGGGATGAGGTGTCACATAGCCGTCCTCTACGAAGCTGCAGTAAATCTAATCAATCTCTTATGTGCAACGCCAACCACAGAACGCAACAACGTTGTCACAATCACTTCATACAGGGAGAAACTTGGAGATTTGATAGCTATTTCCATGGATAGTAAAACGGCGTAACGAAAGCATGGGGAAACTCGATTCACAAATCACAAGTACGAACTCTGCTCGCTGGTGATAGCCGCCTACTGAGGCGACACCGATACGATAACTTGGCCCTCTGTCGGATTTCGAATGTTCTCCATATGACGGAAAATGACGATCTATTTCTAGCGCTCCTCATTCCTGCGAAGAGATCTATGCGTTTATAACTCTGCTACGATTCGCTTTTTCGAGGACTAAAGTTGGATCGAGTTGCGGCGTGCGCTTAGGTATTTGTCAAGGAGATATCTCGTTCCTTGGAAAAGGGATGATATAAAATGGCAATGACTTAATAAGAAAGAAGAAGATGAAGGACGTCGTCTCTCGAAAACCCTAACGTCCGCAAAGTATCGACGAAAATTACCACTGTCTCTTCGGAAGAGAGAAGTATCGCACAGAAGCCGAATTAAATCCACCGCAGACTTTCCCCACGGAGGAGCTGCATGCGTCCAATGCGTTGTTTTCCTATTCGCCTCTCCTTACCACCGGGTAATCGTTCGCTGAAACTACCTCCCGTAGTAGGCGTAAGAAGAACCATTCAAATCGGAATGAAAATTCAAATGATTTAATATTTCACCAGGCATTTTCAAGGCGAGCTGTGACTTTCACGATGTAAGATCGCTCGCGAACATTCTCAACGCTCTTACCGACTACCCTCTCAGCGGAACCGAGATTCTGTATGGCTTTTCCACAAGTTTTACGTATAGATTAAGATTGCAGAGATTCCACTATTAAAATCTTTCTCCGCGGATCGTATATGTTCATTTACAGTTTTCCGGTCAAAGTGGTCGACGACTAAACACTCGTTAATATATATTAATCTCATTCCCCATTTTCCGCACCCTATCATGACTTTATCTTAATCATTTCTAAGAACTAATCTATCCTCAATGCCATATATTTCCATGTAGAACATTGTATCGCCCGCAATTATCCTATCCTTACATGGAGTGTAAGTATAGGTGTCTCCTGACTTTTGAATGAGACTAGCATAGATCGATAGAGGATCAAAATTAAGAATACACGTCTTTTTTTATAGACGTTTCTCGCCGTAAGTTTAGGAGATATTAACGTTCAAAGATTGCAATTTTTTTCAAATTTCGCGCTTGGACAACCCAAATCCGCTTATCCCTCTTTCGAGCTCCTACGTAATCAGCGAGTTCGGTGGTGGAGATGGTTGATGCATAGACAAAACTTTTTCTGACAGTCATTTTTGCGCGCTGGTCGCTGGTTCGCGACCCGGCAACGGAAATTTTTTTCTCTTCGATTATGATATATTTGTCTCGTATTCAGCGTCTATTACGCAATGTGCATAAAATTTGGAGTTATTATGCGATTTAATATTAACTTTTCTTAGGATTTCTGTTCAAGTTTATTATTCATACAATTGGTGCATATTCATACCCTTACATAGTCAGGAGACACCTATGTTTACACTCCTTGTTAGTATCAATTTCTCGTCAAAGGTCGTTGATATATATAAAAAAAAATAGGAGCGGCCCGATTTCGCTTTGATACGATATTCCTGTAATAAAACTTGCGAAAAAGTTCGCACGCCGGAACCCTGTCTTTTAGAGGGGCGAAAAGCGGAAAAGAATATCCGCAATGCTGGCGATGGCGGACCCAAAAAAACATTCTCCCGATATGGACAAAAAAATTGTGGAAGGATTTGAAAGTTTGGACTTCGGAAGCTTTTCGAATTCTTCGGAAATTTTTCATCTGCAAGATCACCAGCCTGCCGCATCCTAAGCTCACCGTCGCGAAAATTACATGCTAAATTCTCCTTCCACGACGCATGCTCAAACCGTGTTACTCGCTAAATGATTCGAGCACTTAAATCATATCTCCCAATATCACTTCCAAAATCGTAGCTCGATCCTAGTGCTCGCCTCAACAAAGCTTTAAAGCAAGATTAGTTTCCGCGTTGGATGGTAACGGAATGGAAAGGGGAGGAAAGATACAGTTATCTGAAAAGTCTATGGAACTTCAACGGATGCATCTACTGATATACCAAATCTGTTAGCTAGACCTTTCTTTTCTTTGGATTTTTTTTATGCGAAAGCCACTCGAATAACTATAATTACCGGACTTTTTGATCGTTCGCATCTCACCTACGTCTCTATAGTACGATAACTTTCCATTGCTTGCACACGAATTTACTGCACGTGTGTGAATTCAGAGACGTCTTATAGTTGAACTGCCACTAGATTAGCTGGACGTTTCCGATGCATATTTTAAAAGACTACCTCTAGTATTCGAATACCAAAGGCAGAAAACGAATGCCGCAACTACAGCGGGAATTGGATGTGATGAGCAGAGGATATGAATCCGTCTGCCACTCTTAAAAATATTCTATGATCGGTCCTTGATAATAAGCGAATGCCAATTGATTCTTGGACAAAGTTTATTTAAAAATTCACATAAATTACATATCAAGTATCACTCTTCCATCAGTGTTTACATCAGATAGTAGCCGAGGCTTTCCTTCCCTTCTCTGCTATCGCTCCCGAATCGAAATCCTCTCCCCAACGGTCGTTGGAGGTACATGAAACGAGAGTGAAAGAGATTATTCAAAATGTGAAAGAATGACTAGGTTCAGTGTCAGAATGAGAGGGCATCACCCGTTTGCCAAAACCTTTGTTTCCGGAATATAAACGATACGGTTAAGTAATTCGAAATGTCAGCAACGGTTCGAAAAGTAAGAGATCCCATATCTAATGAAGATGTCTGATGAATCCGGAGAGAAATAAAAAAGAATATATTTTTCTCTTCCTGTGGCACTTGGGAAACGCATTCGGTTTTTTGTTGAGTGAACGGAAATGTTCTGCCAAATATCAGGAAATTGGTGCTTGATGAACTCCATCAAATCCTCGTCCCTTCACAGAGGATGGATGAATGCAATTTCTTTGAGAAAAGTTTGCTTGGTGCCCTAAGAAGGAAGATAATGTCTGTAGCATTCTACGGCATCGTATCCCTTTGAGAAGCAAGAAAGAAGAATGAGGGAACAACTTTATCTTTTGGTAGGTTTATCCCAAGAGTGGTTATCCTTGGATGTTACAGGGATGTTAAATTGCAAAATATGGAATCGTACTTGCACCTACTGAAGGAAGGCGGCTAGAAGGTACACTATAACAGGAATCGTGAAAAATGGAAATTCTCAATAATGAAGGAAAGAACACAGAGCTGAATATGAAACAAATCGAGGAGTGAAGATTCTGCAAGTCACTATATTGGAGTGTTTTCCATGTAGCATATCACACGTTGCAAGATCCTAGAAATATTTGGTCGAATCCATTGAAATAGTCAAAAGAAGATGCCACTTCTTGCTCCTGGAACGAATGCTAGAAGCAAAGGAAAGGATGAAGAAGTGAGTGAATGAGGAAGTAAACAAGTCGTATTTAAAATCAGCCCCTGAACGCTTGGAAGCATGATGGAATTCTGAAGAACATTGCCACGGTGCACAGAAAATATTTCCGAGGAAACACTCAAGACTTGGTTACATATTGGCAGTTGAAAACTCTGGCAATAAGAAGCAAGCATATGGTCGGGCATTCAGGAAGGAGATGGGAGGTCCAAAGATGCACAAAATCGTCCAGTATAGAAGATAAAAAGGGCTGAAAAGAAGTGAATTTGCTCACAATCTACCTCATAGTCATGTGCTGCGCGAAGAGGAAACAGTAGAGAGAGAGGAAAAATAGAACAGTTTATCAACAAGGAACGACCTAACTGCAGATAGAATGGAAACCGATGATGCTAAGGCTCATGGGCCCATCTTGATGTTCTTCAGTTTGATTTGCAACAAGAAGGAATATGGTCTTCTTTCACAAGTAAGAAATCGCCCATTGTATGAAAAGGCTCATTTTTCATCGAATAGTAGTTTCAGTTCAGTAGCAACGAAAGAAAAATATGACCAGGTCCAAATCGTACCTTGAGAAGGTAGTCTACTCA
This sequence comes from Pantala flavescens, assembly GCA_020796165.1. NCBI lineage: Eukaryota > Metazoa > Arthropoda > Insecta > Odonata > Libellulidae > Pantala > Pantala flavescens. The sequence goes on from CM036889.1 coordinate 25,682,541, forward strand.
GATGTTCAAAGTTGTAAGCAATTTCCTTCATCATCTAAGAATAGGCTTGGCAATCCAATCCGTGAAGACCCTCCTCGTGGACAGCATGGTGAAGGTTCTCGAATCCAAAGGCATCCTGGAAATGAAAGATGATGAGTTCATTAAAAAGGAAGACATTGTCAAGGACCTAGGCGCACACCTTCTGCACGAACGGTTTTAAGGCTGTATAATTGATTTCTTTTAACGATGTACGGCTATTTATTCACCTGTCGTACTTTTGAAATAATTAAAAATTAAAACCTCGTATCAGGGAAAGTTTTTGCATGCAGTGCATGCTTGTAAAACATATAAACTGTTGGTGGCAAAGCTCTACGTCGTAATAAATAGGAATATAGAATCAGGCGATAGTAAAACTTGACAAATCAAAGCTTCGGTACGTTCCAAAATGCTGAGAATTCATCAGTCATCAATTAAATTGTTGAAAAAAAAATTTACAAATTTTGAACTACCGCTAAACATTTATCTCGCTTCTGATTGGATGAGAGAAATGCCACCGCTGTCAGTGTAGAAGCTGTATTGTTAAATTTTATGCCAAATATTTCTTTACCTGATTGCCGATCGAATATCACCAAAAAATCTCTCTCCATTTACGTGGACACCGAGCAATGGCGGTTTTCTTGAAATCCAAAGCATTACGATGACGAAACTTATGAATTCAATATTTTTGCACAGTAAGACTCACGTAGTTGGTAAAAATCATAATAAATACTAATCTTCATTAAATTATAATCCGTCACGACTCACCTCACGTTCATTTTCTAAAATCTTTCTCGAATTTTAGATTCCCGCCGGTGACAATCGCGTCTCCAAATACCGCGGCGCGTTATTCACTTTCCACTGCGACCTCTCCGTGTCAACATCCTCCCTTTCACCAGTCATTCATTTTCCCCTTTTTCTAATTTAATGCACTCTTTGGAGCATATAATCATCCTCATTAAAACTATGAAGCTACGCCCGAGCTCTCTGTTCGAAGAAACGGCTTCGGAAACGCACTAAATTTCCCATTGTAGCGATAAGTTACGAGCCCATAAGCACGATGCTGTCGTGAGATATATAAGCCGTCCGTGGATATTATTGTCATTAGTACTTATCTGGTCATTTTCACCGAGGTAAAGATATCTTGAATGGCGATGAATAGGAAGCTAGGTATTCGAAACGCTTCGGTCGGACGCAATCGGTAAATAAAATTCCTGGGCACATTCTTGTCGTCGAGGGAAGAGAAATATTTTTTAATGGGACGTTTCTTACCTTACTTGGCTTTTCGACTGAACCTTGCATCCTCACCAAAAGCCGTGCTGCATCGCCTGCACTGGGATGAGGTGTCACATAGCCGTCCTCTACGAAGCTGCAGTAAATCTAATCAATCTCTTATGTGCAACGCCAACCACAGAACGCAACAACGTTGTCACAATCACTTCATACAGGGAGAAACTTGGAGATTTGATAGCTATTTCCATGTATAGTAAAACGGCGTAACGAAAGCATGGGGAAACTCGATTCACAAATCACAAGTACGAACTCTGCTCGCTGGTGATAGCCGCCTACTGAGGCGACACCGATACGATAACTTGGCCCTCTGTCGGATTTCGAATGTTCTCCATATGACGGAAAATGACGATCTATTTCTAGCGCTCCTCATTCCTGCGAAGAGATCTATGCGTTTATAACTCTGCTACGATTCGCTTTTTCGAGGACTAAAGTTGGATCGAGTTGCGGCGTGCGCTTAGGTATTTGTCAAGGAGATATCTCGTTCCTTGGAAAAGGGATGATATAAAATGGCAATGACTTAATAAGAAAGAAGAAGATGAAGGACGTCGTCTCTCGAAAACCCTAACGTCCGCAAAGTATCGACGAAAATTACCACTGTCTCTTCGGAAGAGAGAAGTATCGCACAGAGGCCGAATTAAATCCACCGCAGACTTTCCCCACGGAGGAGCTGCATGCGTCCAATGCGTTGTTTTCCTATTCGCCTCTCCTTACCACCGGGTAATCGTTCGCTGAAACTACCTCCCGTAGCAGGCGTAAGAAGAAGCATTCAAATCGGAATGAAAATTCAAATGATTTAATATTTCACCAGGCATTTTCAAGGCGAGCTGTGACTTTCACGATGTAAGATCGCTCGCGAACATTCTCAACGCTCTTACCGACTACCCTCTCAGCGGAACCGAGATTCTGTATGGCTTTTCCACAAGTTTTACGTATAGATTAAGATTGCAGAGATTCTACTATTAAAATCTTTCTCCGCGGATCGTATATGTTCATTTACAGTTTTCCGGTCAAAGTGGTCGACGACTAAACACTCGTTAATATATATTAATCTCATTCCCCATTTTCCGCACCCTATCATGACTTTATCTAAATCATTTCTAAGAACTAATCTATCCTCAATGCCATATATTTCCATGTAGAACATTGTATCGCCCGCAATTATCCTATCCTTACATGGAGTGTAAGTATAGGTGTCTCCTGACTTTTGAATGAGACTAGCATAGATCGATAGAGGATCAAAATTAAGAATACACGTCTTTTTTTATAGACGTTTCTCGCCGTAAGTTTAGGAGATATTAACGTTCAAAGATTGCAATTTTTTTCAAATTTCGCGCTTGGACAACCCAAATCCGCTTATCCCTCTTTCGAGCTCCTACGTAATCAGCGAGTTCGGTGGTGGAGATGGTTGATGCATAGACAAAACTTTTTCTGACAGTCATTTTTGCGCGCTGGTCGCTGGTTCGCGACCCGGCAACGGAAATTTTTTTCTCTTCGATTATGATATATTTGTCTCGTATTCAGCGTCTATTACGCAATGTGCATAAAATTTGGAGTTATTATGCGATTTAATATTAACTTTTCTTAGGATTTCTGTTCAAGTTTATTATTCATACAATTGGTGCATATTCATACCCTTACAAAGTCAGGAGACACCTATGTTTACACTCCTTGTTAGTATCAATTTCTCGTCAAAGGTCGTTGATATATATAAAAAAAAATAGGAGCTTTCCCTTTGATACGATATTCCTGTAATAAAACTTGCGAAAAAGTTCGCACGCCGGAACCCTGTCTTTTAGAGGGGCGAAAAGCGGAAAAGAATATCCGCAATGCTGGCGATGGCGGACCCAAAAAAACATTCTCCCGATATGGACAAAAAAATTGTGGAAGGATTTGAAAGTTTGGACTTCGGAAGCTTTTCGAATTCTTCGGAAATTTTTCATCTGCAAGATCACCAGCCTGCCGCATCCTAAGCTCACCGTATCGAAAATTACATGCTAAATTCTCCTTCCACGACGCATGCTCAAACCGTGTTACTCGCTAAATGATTCGAGCACTTAAATCATATCTCCCAATATCACTTCCAAAATCGTAGCTCGATCCTAGTGCTCGCCTCAACAAAGCTTTAAAGCAAGATTAGTTTCCGCGTTGGATGGTAACGGAATGGAAAGGGGAGGAAAGATACAGTTATCTGAAAAGTCTATGGAACTTCAACGGATGCATCTACTGATATACCAAATCTGTTAGCTAGACCTTTCTTTTCTTTGGATTTTTTTTATGCGAAAGCGACTCGAATAACTATAAATACCGGACTTTTTGATCGTTCGCATCTCACCTACGTCTCTATAGTACGATAACTTTCCATTGCTTGCACACGAATTTACTGCACGTGTGTGAATTCAGAGACGTCTTATAGTTGAACTGCCAATAGATTAGCTGGACGTTTCCGATGCATATTTTAAAAGACTACCTCTAGTATTCGAATACCAAAGGCAGAAAACGAATGCCGCAACTACAGCGGGAATTGGATGTGATGAGCAGAGGATATGAATCCGTCTGCCACTCTTAAAAATATTCTATGATCGGTCCTTGATAATAAGCGAATGCCAATTGATTCTTGGACAAAGTTTATTTAAAAATTCACATAAATTACATATCAAGTATCACTCTTCCATCAGTGTTTACATCAGATAGTAGCCGAGGCTTTCCTTCCCTTCTCTGCTATCGCTCCCGAATCGAAATCCTCTCCCCAACGGTCGTTGGAGGTACCTGAAACGAGAGTGAAAGAGATTATTCAAAATGTGAAAGAATGATTAGGTTCACTGTCAGAATGAGAGGGCATCACCCGTTTGCCTAAACCTTTGTTTCCGGAATGTAAACGATACGGTTAAGTAATTCGAAATGTCAGCAACGGTTCGAAAAGTAAGAGATCCCATATCTAATGAAGATGTCTGATGAATCCTGAGAGAAATAAAAAAGAATATATTTTTCACTTCCTGTGGCACTTGGGAAACGCATTCGGTTTTTTGTTGAGTGAACGGAAATGTTCTGCCAAATATCAGGAAATTGGTGCTTGATGAACTCCATCAAATCCTCGTCCCTTCACAGAGGATGGATGAATGCAATTTCTTTGAGAAAAGTTTGTTTGGTGCCCTAAGAAGGAAGATAATGTCTGTAGCATTCTACGGCATCGTATCCCTTTGAGAAGCAAGAAAGAAGAATGAGGGAACAACTTTATCTTTTGGTAGGTTTATCCCAAGAGTGGTTATCCTTGGATGTTACAGGGATGTTAAATTGCAAAATATGGAATCGTACTTGCACCTACTGAAGGAAGGCGGCTAGAAGGTACACTATAACAGGAATCGTGAAAAATGGAAATTCTCAATAATGAAGGAAAGAACACAGAGCTGAATATGAAACAAATCGAGGAGTGAAGATTCTGCAAGTCACTATATTGGAGTGTTTTCCATGTAGCATATCACACGTTGCAAGATCCTAGAAATATTTGGTCGAATCCATTGAAATAGTCAAAAGAAGATGCCACTTCTTGCTCCTGGAACGAATGCTAGAAGCAAAGGAAAGGATGAAGAAGTGAGTGAATGAGGAAGTAAACAAGTCGTATTTAAAATCAGCCCCTGAACGCTTGGAAGCATGATGGAATTCTGAAGAACATTGCCACGGTGCACAGAAAATATTTCCGAGGAAACACTCAAGACTTGGTTACATATTGGCAGTTGAAAACTCTGGCAATAAGAAGCAAGCATATGGTCGGGCATTCAGGAAGGAGATGGGAGGTCCAAAGATGCACAAAATCGTCCAGTATAGAAGATAAAAAGGGCTGAAAAGAAGTGAATTTGCTCACAATCTACCTCATAGTCATGTGCTGCGCGAAGAGGAAACAGTAGAGAGAGAGTAAAAATAGAACAGTTTATCAACAAGGAACGACCTAACTGCAGATAGAATGGAAACCGATGATGCTAAGGCTCATGGGCCCATCTTGATGTTCTTCAGTTTGATTTGCAACAAGAAGGAATATGGTCTTCTTTCACAAGTAAGAAATCGCCCATTGTATGAAAAGGCTCATTTTTCATCGAATAGTAGTTTCAGTTCAGTAGCAAAGAAAGAAAAATATGACCAGGTCCAAATCGTACCTTGAGAAGGTAGTCTACTCAGATGTTCAAAGTTGTAAGCAATTTCCTTCATCATCTAAGAATAGGCTTGGCAATCCAATCCGTGAAGACCCTCCTCGTGGACAGCATGGTGAAGGTTCTCGAATCCAAAGGCATCCTGGAAATGAAAGATGATGAGTTCATTAAAAAGGAAGACATTGTCAAGGACCTAGGCGCACACCTTCTGCACGAACGGTTTTAAGGCTGTATAATTGATTTCTTTTAACGATGTACGGCTATTTATTCACCTGTCGTACTTTTGAAATAATTAAAAATTAAAACCTCGTATCAGGGAAAGTTTTTGCATGCAGTGCATGCTTGTAAAACATATAAACTGTTGGTGGCAAAGCTCTACGTCGTAATAAATAGGAATATAGAATCAGGCGATAGTAAAACTTGACAAATCAAAGCTTCGGTACGTTCCAAAATGCTGAGAATTCATCAGTCATCAATTAAATTGTTGAAAAAAAAATTTACAAATTTTGAACTACCGCTAAACATTTATCTCGCTTCTGATTGGCTGAGAGAAATGCCACCGCTGTCAGTGTAGAAGCTGTATTGTTAAATTTTATGCCAAATATTTCTTTACCTGATTGCCGATCGAATATCACCAAAAAATCTCTCTCCATTTACGTGGACACCGAGCAATGGCGGTTTTCTTGAAATCCAAAGCATTACGATGACGAAACTTATGAATTCAATATTTTTGCACAGTAAGACTCACGTAGTTGGTAAAAATCATAATAAATACTAATCTTCATTAAATTATAATCCGTCACGACTCACCTCACGTTCATTTTCTAAAATCTTTCTCGAATTTTAGATTCCCGCCGGTGACAATCGCGTCTCCAAATACCGCGGCGCGTTATTCACTTTCCACTGCGACCTCTCCGTGTCAACATCCTCCCTTTCACCAGTCATTCATTTTCCCCTTTTTCTAATTTAATGCACTCTTTGGAGCATATAATCATCCTCATTAAAACTATGAAGCTACGCCCGAGCTCTCTGTTCGAAGAAACGGCTTCGGAAACGCACTAAATTTCCCATTGTAGCGATAAGTTACGAGCCCATAAGCACGATGCTGTCGTGAGATATATAAGCCGTCCGTGGATATTATTGTCATTAGTATTTATCTGGTCATTTTCACCGAGGTAAAGATATCTTGAATGGCGATGAATAGGAAGCTAGGTATTCGAAACGCTTCGGTCGGACGCAATCGGTAAATAAAATTCCTGGGCACATTCTTGTCGTCGAGGGAAGAGAAATATTTTTTAATGGGACGTTTCTTACCTTACTTGGCTTTTCGACTGAACCTTGCATCCTCACCAAAAGCCGTGCTGCATCGCCTGCACTGGGATGAGGTGTCACATAGCCGTCCTCTACGAAGCTGCAGTAAATCTAATCAATCTCTTATGTGCAACGCCAACCACAGAACGCAACAACGTTGTCACAATCACTTCATACAGGGAGAAACTTGGAGATTTGATAGCTATTTCCATGGATAGTAAAACGGCGTAACGAAAGCATGGGGAAACTCGATTCACAAATCACAAGTACGAACTCTGCTCGCTGGTGATAGCCGCCTACTGAGGCGACACCGATACGATAACTTGGCCCTCTGTCGGATTTCGAATGTTCTCCATATGACGGAAAATGACGATCTATTTCTAGCGCTCCTCATTCCTGCGAAGAGATCTATGCGTTTATAACTCTGCTACGATTCGCTTTTTCGAGGACTAAAGTTGGATCGAGTTGCGGCGTGCGCTTAGGTATTTGTCAAGGAGATATCTCGTTCCTTGGAAAAGGGATGATATAAAATGGCAATGACTTAATAAGAAAGAAGAAGATGAAGGACGTCGTCTCTCGAAAACCCTAACGTCCGCAAAGTATCGACGAAAATTACCACTGTCTCTTCGGAAGAGAGAAGTATCGCACAGAGGCCGAATTAAATCCACCGCAGACTTTCCCCACGGAGGAGCTGCATGCGTCCAATGCGTTGTTTTCCTATTCGCCTCTCCTTACCACCGGGTAATCGTTCGCTGAAACTACCTCCCGTAGCAGGCGTAAGAAGAAGCATTCAAATCGGAATGAAAATTCAAATGATTTAATATTTCACCAGGCATTTTCAAGGCGAGCTGTGACTTTCACGATGTAAGATCGCTCGCGAACATTCTCAACGCTCTTACCGACTACCCTCTCAGCGGAACCGAGATTCTGTATGGCTTTTCCACAAGTTTTACGTATAGATTAAGATTGCAGAGATTCTACTATTAAAATCTTTCTCCGCGGATCGTATATGTTCATTTACAGTTTTCCGGTCAAAGTGGTCGACGACTAAACACTCGTTAATATATATTAATCTCATTCCCCATTTTCCGCACCCTATCATGACTTTATCTAAATCATTTCTAAGAACTAATCTATCCTCACTGCCGTATATTTCCATGTAGAACATTGTATCGCCCGCAATTATCCTAACCTTACATGGAGTGTAAGTATAGGTGTCTCCTGACTTTTGAATGAGACTAGCTTAGATCGATAGAGGATCAAAATTAAGAATACACGTCTTTTTTTATAGACGTTTCTCGCCGTAAGTTTAGGAGATATTAACGTTCAAAGATTGCAATTTTTTTCAAATTTCGCGCTTGGACAACCCAAATCCGCTTATCCCTCTTTCGAGCTCCTACGTAATCAGCGAGTTCGGTGGTGGAGATGGTTGATGCATAGACGAAACTTTTTCTGACAGTCATTTTTGCGCGCTGGTCGCTGGTTCGCGACCCGGCAACGGAAATTTTTTTCTCTTCGATTATGATATATTTGTCTCGTATTCAGCGTCTATTACGCAATGTGCATAAAATTTGGAGTTATTATGCGATTTAATATTAACTTTTCTTAGGATTTCTGTTCAAGTTTATTATTCATACAATTGGTGCATATTCATACCCTTACATAGTCAGGAGACACCTATGTTTACACTCCTTGTTTGTATCAATTTCTCGTCAAAGGTCGTTGATATATATAAAAAAAATAAGAGCGGCCCGATTTCGCTTTGATACGATATTCCTGTAATAAAACTTGCGAAATAGTTCGCACGTCGGAACCCTGTCTTTTAGAGGGGCGAAAATATGAAAAGAATATCCGCAATGCTGGCGATGGCGGACCTAAAAAAACATTCTCCAGATATGGACAAAAAAATTGTGGAAGGATTTGAATGTTTGGACTTCGGAAGCTTTTCGAATTCTTCGGAAATTTTTCATCTGCAAGCCCACCAGCCTACCGCATCCTAAGCTCACCGTCGCGAAAATTACATGCTGAATCCTCCTTCCACGACGCATGCTCAAACCGTGTTGCTCGCTAAATGATTCGAGCACTTAAATCATATCTCCCAATATCACTTCCAAAATCGTAGCTCAATCCTAGTGCTCGCCTCAACAAAGCTTTAAAGCAAGATTAGTTTCCGCGTTGGATGGTAACGGAATGGAAAGGGGAGGAAAGATACAGTTATCTGAAAAGTCTATGGAACTTCAACGGATGCATCTACTGATATACCAAATCTGTTAGCTAGACCTTTCTTTTCTTTGGATTTTTTTTATGCGAAAGCCACTCGAATAACTATAATTACCGGACTTTTTGATCGTTCGCATCTCACCTACGTCTCTATAGTACGATAACTTTCCATTGCTTGCACACGAATTTACTGCACGTGTGTGAATTCAGAGACGTCTTATAGTTGAACTGCCACTAGATTAGCTGGACGTTTCCGATGCATATTTTAAAAGACTACCTCTAGTATTCGAATACCAAAGGCAGAAAACGAATGACGCAACTTCAGCGGGAATTGGATGTGATGAGCAGAGGATATGAATCCGTCTGCCACTCGTAAAAATATTCTATGATCGGTCGTTGATAATAAGCGAATGCCAATTGATTCTTGGACAAAGTTTATTTAAAAATTCACATAAATTACATGTCAAGTATCACTCTTCCATCAGTGTTTACATCAGATAGTAGCCGAGGCTTTCCTTCCCTTCTCTGCTATCGCTCCCGAATCGAAATCCTCTCCCCAACGGTCGTTGGAGGTACATGAAACGAGAGTGAAAGAGATTATTCAAAATGTGAAAGAATGACTAGGTTCACTGTCAGAATGAGAGGGCATCACCCGTTTGCCAAAACCTTTGTTTCCGGAATGTAAACGATACGGTTAAGTAATTCGAAATGTCAGCAACGGTTCGAAAAGTAAGAGATCCCATATCTAATGAAGATGTCTGATGAATCCGGAGAGAAATAAAAAAGAATATATTTTTCTCTTCCTGTGGCACTTGGGAAACGCATTCGGTTTTTTGTTGAGTGAACGGAAATGTTCTGCCAAATATCAGGAAATTGGTGCTTGATGAACTCCATCAAATCCTCGTCCCTTCACAGAGGATGGATGAATGCAATTTCTTTGAGAAAAGTTTGCTTGGTGCCCTAAGAAGGAAGATAATGTCTGTAGCATTCTACGGCATCGTATCCCTTTGAGAAGCAAGAAAGAAGAATGAGGGAACAACTTTATCTTTTGGTAGGTTTATCCCAAGAGTGGTTATCCTTGGATGTTACAGGGATGTTAAATTGCAAAATATGGAATCGTACTTGCACCTACTGAAGGAAGGCGGCTAGAAGGTACACTATAACAGGAATCGTGAAAAATGGAAATTCTCAATAATGAAGGAAAGAACACAGAGCTGAATATGAAACAAATCGAGGAGTGAAGATTCTGCAAGTCACTATATTGGAGTGTTTTCCATGTAGCATATCACACGTTGCAAGATCCTAGAAATATTTGGTCGAATCCATTGAAATAGTCAAAAGAAGATGCCACTTCTTGCTCCTGGAACGAATGCTAGAAGCAAAGGAAAGGATGAAGAAGTGAGTGAATGAGGAAGTAAACAAGTCGTATTTAAAATCAGCCCCTGAACGCTTGGAAGCATGATGGAATTCTGAAGAACATTGCCACGGTGCACAGAAAATATTTCCGAGGAAACACTCAAGACTTGGTTACATATTGGCAGTTGAAAACTCTGGCAATAAGAAGCAAGCATATGGTCGGGCATTCAGGAAGGAGATGGGAGGTCCAAAGATGCACAAAATCGTCCAGTATAGAAGATAAAAAGGGCTGAAAAGAAGTGAATTTGCTCACAATCTACCTCATAGTCATGTGCTGCGCGAAGAGGAAACAGTAGAGAGAGAGGAAAAATAGAACAGTTTATCAACAAGGAACGACCTAACTGCAGATAGAATGGAAACCGATGATGCTAAGGCTCATGGGCCCATCTTGATGTTCTTCAGTTTGATTTGCAACAAGAAGGAATATGGTCTTCTTTCACAAGTAAGAAATCGCCCATTGTATGAAAAGGCTCATTTTTCATCGAATAGTAGTTTCAGTTCAGTAGCAACGAAAGAAAAATATGACCAGGTCCAAATCGTACCTTGAGAAGGTAGTCTACTCAGATGTTCAAAGTTGTAAGCAATTTCCTTCATCATCTAAGAATAGGCTTGGCAATCCAATCCGTGAAGACCCTCCTCGTGGACAGCATGGTGAAGGTTCTCGAATCCAAAGGCATCCTGGAAATGAAAGATGATGAGTTCATTAAAAAGGAAGACATTGTCAAGGACCTAGGCGCACACCTTCTGCACGAACGGTTTTAAGGCTGTATAATTGATTTCTTTTAACGATGTACGGCTATTTATTCACCTGTCGTACTTTTGAAATAATTAAAAATTAAAACCTCGTATCAGGGAAAGTTTTTGCATGCAGTGCATGCTTGTAAAACATATAAACTGTTGGTGGCAAAGCTCTACGTCGTAATAAATAGGAATATAGAATCAGGCGATAGTAAAACTTGACAAATCAAAGCTTCGGTACGTTCCAAAATGCTGAGAATTCATCAGTCATCAATTAAATTGTTGAAAAAAAAATTTACAAATTTTGAACTACCGCTAAACATTTATCTCGCTTCTGATTGGCTGAGAGAAATGCCACCGCTGTCAGTGTAGAAGCTGTATTGTTAAATTTTATGCCAAATATTTCTTTACCTGATTGCCGATCGAATATCACCAAAAAATCTCTCTCCATTTACGTGGACACCGAGCAATGGCGGTTTTCTTGAAATCCAAAGCATTACGATGACGAAACTTATGAATTCAATATTTTTGCACAGTAAGACTCACGTAGTTGGTAAAAATCATAATAAATACTAATCTTCATTAAATTATAATCCGTCACGACTCACCTCACGTTCATTTTCTAAAATCTTTCTCGAATTTTAGATTCCCGCCGGTGACAATCGCGTCTCCAAATACCGCGGCGCGTTATTCACTTTCCACTGCGACCTCTCCGTGTCAACATCCTCCCTTTCACCAGTCATTCATTTTCCCCTTTTTCTAATTTAATGCACTCTTTGGAGCATATAATCATCCTCATTAAAACTATGAAGCTACGCCCGAGCTCTCTGTTCGAAGAAACGGCTTCGGAAACGCACTAAATTTCCCATTGTAGCGATAAGTTACGAGCCCATAAGCACGATGCTGTCGTGAGATATATAAGCCGTCCGTGGATATTATTGTCATTAGTACTTATCTGGTCATTTTCACCGAGGTAAAGATATCTTGAATGGCGATGAATAGGAAGCTAGGTATTCGAAACGCTTCGGTCGGACGCAATCGGTAAATAAAATTCCTGGGCACATTCTTGTCGTCGAGGGAAGAGAAATATTTTTTAATGGGACGTTTCTTACCTTACTTGGCTTTTCGACTGAACCTTGCATCCTCACCAAAAGCCGTGCTGCATCGCCTGCACTGGGATGAGGTGTCACATAGCCGTCCTCTACGAAGCTGCAGTAAATCTAATCAATCTCTTATGTGCAACGCCAACCACAGAACGCAACAACGTTGTCACAATCACTTCATACAGGGAGAAACTTGGAGATTTGATAGCTATTTCCATGGATAGTAAAACGGCGTAACGAAAGCATGGGGAAACTCGATTCACAAATCACAAGTACGAACTCTGCTCGCTGGTGATAGCCGCCTACTGAGGCGACACCGATACGATAACTTGGCCCTCTGTCGGATTTCGAATGTTCTCCATATGACGGAAAATGACGATCTATTTCTAGCGCTCCTCATTCCTGCGAAGAGATCTATGCGTTTATAACTCTGCTACGATTCGCTTTTTCGAGGACTAAAGTTGGATCGAGTTGCGGCGTGCGCTTAGGTATTTGTCAAGGAGATATCTCGTTCCTTGGAAAAGGGATGATATAAAATGGCAATGACTTAATAAGAAAGAAGAAGATGAAGGACGTCGTCTCTCGAAAACCCTAACGTCCGCAAAGTATCGACGAAAATTACCACTGTCTCTTCGGAAGAGAGAAGTATCGCACAAAAGCCGAATTAAATCCACCGCAGACTTTCCCCACGGAGGAGCTGCATGCGTCCAATGCGTTGTTTTCCTATTCGCCTCTCCTTACCACCGGGTAATCGTTCGCTGAAACTACCTCCCGTAGCAGGCGTAAGAAGAACCATTCAAATCGGAATGAAAATTCAAATGATTTAATATTTCACCAGGCATTTTCAAGGCGAGCTGTGACTTTCACGATGTAAGATCGCTCGCGAACATTCTCAACGCTCTTACCGACTACCCTCTCAGCGGAACCGAGATTCTGTATGGCTTTTCCACAAGTTTTACGTATAGATTAAGATTGCAGAGATTCCACTATTAAAATCTTTCTCCGCGGATCGTATATGTTCATTTACAGTTTTCCGGTCAAAGTGGTCGACGACTAAACACTCGTTAATATATATTAATCTCATTCCCCATTTTCCGCACCCTTTCATGACTTTATCTAAATCATTTCTAAGAACTAATCTATCCTCACTGCCGTATATTTCCATGTAGAACATTGTATCGCCCGCAATTATCCTAACCTTACATGGAGTGTAAGTATAGGTGTCTCCTGACTTTTGAATGAGACTAGCATAGATCGATAGAGGATCAAAATTAAGAATACACGTCTTTTTTTATAGACGTTTCTCGCCGTAAGTTTAGGAGATATTAACGTTCAAAGATTGCAATTTTTTTCAAATTTCGCGCTTGGACAACCCAAATCCGCTTATCCCTCTTTCGAGCTCCTACGTAATCAGCGAGTTCGGTGGTGGAGATGGTTGATGCATAGACAAAACTTTTTCTGACAGTCATTTTTGCGCGCTGGTCGCTGGTTCGCGACCCGGCAACGGAAATTTTTTTCTCTTCGATTATGATATATTTGTCTCGTATTCAGCGTCTATTACGCAATGTGCATAAAATTTGGAGTTATTATGCGATTTAATATTAACTTTTCTTAGGATTTCTGTTCAAGTTTATTATTCATACAATTGGTGCATATTCATACCCTTACATAGTCAGGAGACACCTATGTTTACACTCCTTGTTAGTATCAATTTCTCGTCAAAGATCGTTGATATATATAAAAAAAAATAGGAGCGGCCCGATTTCGCTTTGATACGATATTCCTGTAATAAAACTTGCGAAAAAGTTCGCACGCCGGAACCCTGTCTTTTAGAGGGGCGAAAAGCGGAAAAGAATATCCGCAATGCTGGCGATGGCGGACCTAAAAAAACATTCTCCCGATATGGACAAAAAAATTGTGGAAGGATTTGAAAGTTTGGACTTCGGAAGCTTTTCGAATTCTTCGGAAATTTTTCATCTGCAAGATCACCAGCCTGCCGCATCCTAAGCTCACCGTCGCGAAAATTACATGCTAAATTCTCCTTCCACGACGCATGCTCAAACCGTGTTACTCGCTAAATGATTCGAGCACTTAAATCATATCTCCCAATATCACTTCCAAAATCGTAGCTCAATCCTAGTGCTCGCCTCAACAAAGCTTTAAAGCAAGATTAGTTTCCGCGTTGGATGGTAACGGAATGGAAAGGGGAGGAAAGATACAGTTATCTGAAAAGTCTATGGAACTTCAACGGATGCATCTACTGATATACCAAATCTGTTAGCTAGACCTTTCTTTTCTTTGGATTTTTTTTATGCGAAAGCCACTCGAATAACTATAAATACCGGACTTTTTGATCGTTCGCATCTCACCTACGTCTCTATAGTACGATAACTTTCCATTGCTTGCACACGAATTTACTGCACGTGTGTGAATTCAGAGACGTCTTATAGTTGAACTGCCACTAGATTAGCTGGACGTTTCCGATGCATATTTTAAAAGACTACCTCTAGTATTCGAATACCAAAGGCAGAAAACGAATGCCGCAACTACAGCGGGAATTGGATGTGATGAGCAGAGGATATGAATCCGTCTGCCACTCTTAAAAATATTCTATGATCGGTCCTTGATAATAAGCGAATGCCAATTGATTCTTGGACAAAGTTTATTTAAAAATTCACATAAATTACATGTCAAGTATCACTCTTCCATCAGTGTTTACATCAGATAGTAGCCGAAGCTTTCCTTCCCTTCTCTGCTATCGCTCCCGAATCGAAATCCTCTCCCCAACGGTCGTTGGAGGTACCTGAAACGAGAGTGAAAGAGATTATTCAAAATGTGAAAGAATGACTAGGTTCACTGTCAGAATGAGAGGGCATCACCCGTTTGCCAAAACCTTTGTTTCCGGAATGTAAACGATACGGTTAAGTAATTCGAAATGTCAGCAACGGTTCGAAAAGTAAGAGATCCCATATCTTATGAAGATGTCTGATGAATCCGGAGAGAAATAAAAAAGAATATATTTTTCTCTTCCTGTGGCACTTGGGAAACGCATTCGGTTTTTTGTTGAGTGAACGGAAATGTTCTGCCAAATATCAGGAAATTGGTGCTTGATGAACTCCATCAAATCCTCGTCCCTTCACAGAGGATGGATGAATGCAATTTCTTTGAGAAAAGTTTGCTTGGTGCCCTAAGAAGGAAGATAATGTCTGTAGCATTCTACGGCATCGTATCCCTTTGAGAAGCAAGAAAGAAGAATGAGGGAACAACTTTATCTTTTGGTAGGTTTATCCCAAGAGTGGTTATCCTTGGATGTTACAGGGATGTTAAATTGCAAAATATGGAATCGTACTTGCACCTACTGAAGGAAGGCGGCTAGAAGGTACACTATAACAGGAATCGTGAAAAATGGAAATTCTCAATAATGAAGGAAAGAACACAGAGCTGAATATGAAACAAATCGAGGAGTGAAGATTCTGCAAGTCACTATATTGGAGTGTTTTCCATGTAGCATATCACACGTTGCAAGATCCTAGAAATATTTGGTCGAATCCATTGAAATAGTCAAAAGATGATGCCACTTCTTGCTCCTGGAACGAATGCTAGAAGCAAAGGAAAGGATGAAGAAGTGAGTGAATGAGGAAGTAAACAAGTCGTATTAAAAATCAGCCCCTGAACGCTTGGAAGCATGATGGAATTCTGAAGAACATTGCCACGGAGCACAGAAAATATTTCCGAGGAAACACTCAAGACTTGGTTACATATTGGCAGTTGAAAACTCTGGCAATAAGAAGCAAGCATATGGTCGGGCATTCAGGAAGGAGATGGGAGGTCCAAAGATGCACAAAATCGTCCAGTATAGAAGATAAAAAGGGCTGAAAAGAAGTGAATTTGCTCACAATCTACCTCATAGTCATGTGCTGCGCGAAGAGGCAACAGTAGAGAGAGAGGAAAAATAGAACAGTTTATCAACAAGGAACGACCTAACTGCAGATAGAATGGAAACCGATGATGCTAAGGCTCATGGGCCCATCTTGATGTTCTTCAGTTTGATTTGCAACAAGAAGGTATATGGTCTTCTTTCACAAGTAAGAAATCGCCCATTGTATGAAAAGGCTCATTTTTCATCGAATAGTAGTTTCAGTTCAGTAGCAACGAAAGAAAAATATGACCAGGTCCAAATCGTACCTTGAGAAGGTAGTCTACTCAGATGTTCAAAGTTGTAAGCAATTTCCTTCATCATCTAAGAATAGGCTTGGCAATCCAATCCGTGAAGACCCTCCTCGTGGACAGCATGGTGAAGGTTCTCGAATCCAAAGGCATCCTGGAAATGAAAGATGATGAGTTCATTAAAAAGGAAGACATTGTCAAGGACCTAGGCGCACACCTTCTGCACGAACGGTTTTAAGGCTGTATAATTGATTTCTTTTAACGATGTACGGCTATTTATTCACCTGTCGTACTTTTGAAATAATTAAAAATTAAAACCTCGTATCAGGGAAAGTTTTTGCATGCAGTGCATGCTTGTAAAACATATAAACTGTTGGTGGCAAAGCTCTACGTCGTAATAAATAGGAATATAGAATCAGGCGATAGTAAAACTTGACAAATCAAAGCTTCGGTACGTTCCAAAATGCTGAGAATTCATCAGTCATCAATTAAATTGTTGAAAAAAAAATTTACAAATTTTGAACTACCGCTAAACATTTATCTCGCTTCTGATTGGATGAGAGAAATGCCACCGCTGTCAGTGTAGAAGCTGTATTGTTAAATTTTATGCCAAATATTTCTTTACCTGATTGCCGATCGAATATCACCAAAAAATCTCTCTCCATTTACGTGGACACCGAGCAATGGCGGTTTTCTTGAAATCCAAAGCATTACGATGACGAAACTTATGAATTCAATATTTTTGCACAGTAAGACTCACGTAGTTGGTAAAAATCATAATAAATACTAATCTTCATTAAATTATAATCCGTCACGACTCACCTCACGTTCATTTTCTAAAATCTTTCTCGAATTTTAGATTCCCGCCGGTGACAATCGCGTCTCCAAATACCGCGGCGCGTTATTCACTTTCCACTGCGACCTCTCCGTGTCAACATCCTCCCTTTCACCAGTCATTCATTTTCCCCTTTTTCTAATTTAATGCACTCTTTGGAGCATATAATCATCCTCATTAAAACTATGAAGCTACGCCCGAGCTCTCTGTTCGAAGAAACGGCTTCGGAAACGCACTAAATTTCCCATTGTAGCGATAAGTTACGAGCCCATAAGCACGATGCTGTCGTGAGATATATAAGCCGTCCGTGGATAATATTGTCATTAGTATTTATCTGGTCATTTTCACCGAGGTAAAGATATCTTGAATGGCGATGAATAGGAAGCTAGGTATTCGAAACGCTTCGGTCGGACGCAATCGGTAAATAAAATTCCTGGGCACATTCTTGTCGTCGAGGGAAGAGAAATATTTTTTAATGGGACGTTTCTTACCTTACTTGGCTTTTCGACTGAACCTTGCATCCTCACCAAAAGCCGTGCTGCATCGCCTGCACTGGGATGAGGTGTCACATAGCCGTCCTCTACGAAGCTGCAGTAAATCTAATCAATCTCTTATGTGCAACGCCAACCACAGAACGCAACAACGTTGTCACAATCACTTCATACAGGGAGAAACTTGGAGATTTGATAGCTATTTCCATGTATAGTAAAACGGCGTAACGAAAGCATGGGGAAACTCGATTCACAAATCACAAGTACGAACTCTGCTCGCTGGTGATAGCCGCCTACTGAGGCGACACCGATACGATAACTTGGCCCTCTGTCGGATTTCGAATATTCTCCATATGACGGAAAATGACGATCTATTTCTAGCGCTCCTCATTCCTGCGAAGAGATCTATGCGTTTATAACTCTGCTACGATTCGCTTTTTCGAGGACTAAAGTTGGATCGAGTTGCGGCGTGCGCTTAGGTATTTGTCAAGGAGATATCTCGTTCCTTGGAAAAGGGATGATATAAAATGGCAATGACTTAATAAGAAAGAAGAAGATGAAGGACGTCGTCTCTCGAAAACCCTAACGTCCGCAAAGTATCGACGAAAATTACCACTGTCTCTTCGGAAGAGAGAAGTATCGCACAGAGGCCGAATTAAATCCACCGCAGACTTTCCCCACGGAGGAGCTGCATGCGTCCAATGCGTTGTTTTCCTATTCGCCTCTCCTTACCACCGGGTAATCGTTCGCTGAAACTACCTCCCGTAGCAGGCGTAAGAAGAAGCATTCAAATCGGAATGAAAATTCAAATGATTTAATATTTCACCAGGCATTTTCAAGGCGAGCTGTGACTTTCACGATGTAAGATCGCTCGCGAACATTCTCAACGCTCTTACCGACTACCCTCTCAGCGGAACCGAGATTCTGTATGGCTTTTCCACAAGTTTTACGTATAGATTAAGATTGCAGAGATTCTACTATTAAAATCTTTCTCCGCGGATCGTATATGTTCATTTACAGTTTTCCGGTCAAAGTGGTCGACGACTAAACACTCGTTAATATATATTAATCTCATTCCCCATTTTCCGCACCCTTTCATGACTTTATCTAAATCATTTCTAAGAACTAATCTATCCTCACTGCCGTATATTTCCATGTAGAACATTGTATCGCCCGCAATTATCCTAACCTTACATGGAGTGTAAGTATAGGTGTCTCCTGACTTTTGAATGAGACTAGCTTAGATCGATAGAGGATCAAAATTAAGAATACACGTCTTTTTTTATAGACGTTTCTCGCCGTAAGTTTAGGAGATATTAACGTTCAAAGATTGCAATTTTTTTCAAATTTCGCGCTTGGACAACCCAAATCCGCTTATCCCTCTTTCGAGCTCCTACGTAATCAGCGAGTTCGGTGGTGGAGATGGTTGATGCATAGACGAAACTTTTTCTGACAGTCATTTTTGCGCGCTGGTCGCTGGTTCGCGACCCGGCAACGGAAATTTTTTTCTCTTCGATTATGATATATTTGTCTCGTATTCAGCGTCTATTACGCAATGTGCATAAAATTTGGAGTTATTATGCGATTTAATATTAACTTTTCTTAGGATTTCTGTTCAAGTTTATTATTCATACAATTGGTGCATATTCATACCCTTACATAGTCAGGAGACACCTATGTTTACACTCCTTGTTAGTATCAATTTCTCGTCAAAGGTCGTTGATATATATAAAAAAAATAAGAGCGGCCCGATTTCGCTTTGATACGATATTCCTGTAATAAAACTTGCGAAATAGTTCGCACGCCGGAACCCTGTCTTTTAGAGGGGCGAAAAGCGGAAAAGAATATCCGCAATGCTGGCGATGGCGGACCTAAAAAAACATTCTCCCGATATGGACAAAAAAATTGTGGAAGGATTTGAAAGTTTGGACTTCGGAAGCTTTTCGAATTCTTCGGAAATTTTTCATCTGCAAGCCCACAAGCCTACCGCATCCTAAGCTCACCGTCGCGAAAATTACATGCTGAATTCTCCTTCCACGACGCATGCTCAAACCGTGTTGCTCGCTAAATGATTCGAGCACTTAAATCATATCTCCCAATATCACTTCCAAAATCGTAGCTCAATCCTAGTGCTCGCCTCAACAAAGCTTTAAAGCAAGATTAGTTTCCGCGTTGGATGGTAACGGAATGGAAAGGGGAGGAAAGATACAGTTATCTGAAAAGTCTATGGAACTTCAACGGATGCATCTACTGATATACCAAATCTGTTAGCTAGACCTTTCTTTTCTTTGGATTTTTTTTATGCGAAAGCCACTCGAATAACTATAATTACCGGACTTTTTGATCGTTCGCATCTCACCTACGTCTCTATAGTACGATAACTTTCCATTGCTTGCACACGAATTTACTGCACGTGTGTGAATTCAGAGACGTCTTATAGTTGAACTGCCACTAGATTAGCTGGACGTTTCCGATGCATATTTTAAAAGACTACCTCTAGTATTCGAATACCAAAGGCAGAAAACGAATGCCGCAACTACAGCGGGAATTGGATGTGATGAGCAGAGGATATGAATCCGTCTGCCACTCTTAAAAATATTCTATGATCGGTCCTTGATAATAAGCGAATGCCAATTGATTCTTGGACAAAGTTTATTTAAAAATTCACATAAATTACATGTCAAGTATCACTCTTCCATCAGTGTTTACATCAGATAGTAGCCGAAGCTTTCCTTCCCTTCTCTGCTATCGCTCCCGAATCGAAATCCTCTCCCCAACGGTCGTTGGAGGTACCTGAAACGAGAGTGAAAGAGATTATTCAAAATGTGAAAGAATGACTAGGTTCACTGTCAGAATGAGAGGGCATCACCCGTTTGCCAAAACCTTTGTTTCCGGAATGTAAACGATACGGTTAAGTAATTCGAAATGTCAGCAACGGTTCGAAAAGTAAGAGATCCCATATCTTATGAAGATGTCTGATGAATCCGGAGAGAAATAAAAAAGAATATATTTTTCTCTTCCTGTGGCACTTGGGAAACGCATTCGGTTTTTTGTTGAGTGAACGGAAATGTTCTGCCAAATATCAGGAAATTGGTGCTTGATGAACTCCATCAAATCCTCGTCCCTTCACAGAGGATGGATGAATGCAATTTCTTT
Source organism: Pantala flavescens (assembly GCA_020796165.1). Taxonomy (NCBI): domain Eukaryota; kingdom Metazoa; phylum Arthropoda; class Insecta; order Odonata; family Libellulidae; genus Pantala; species Pantala flavescens. The sequence goes on from CM036889.1 coordinate 25,703,428, forward strand.
GAGAAAAGTTTGCTTGGTGCCCTAAGAAGGAAGATAATGTCTGTAGCATTCTACGGCATCGTATCCCTTTGAGAAGCAAGAAAGAAGAATGAGGGAACAACTTTATCTTTTGGTAGGTTTATCCCAAGAGTGGTTATCCTTGGATGTTACAGGGATGTTAAATTGCAAAATATGGAATCGTACTTGCACCTACTGAAGGAAGGCGGCTAGAAGGTACACTATAACAGGAATCGTGAAAAATGGAAATTCTCAATAATGAAGGAAAGAACACAGAGCTGAATATGAAACAAATCGAGGAGTGAAGATTCTGCAAGTCACTATATTGGAGTGTTTTCCATGTAGCATATCACACGTTGCAAGATCCTAGAAATATTTGGTCGAATCCATTGAAATAGTCAAAAGAAGATGCCACTTCTTGCTCCTGGAACGAATGCTAGAAGCAAAGGAAAGGATGAAGAAGTGAGTGAATGAGGAAGTAAACAAGTCGTATTTAAAATCAGCCCCTGAACGCTTGGAAGCATGATGGAATTCTGAAGAACATTGCCACGGTGCACAGAAAATATTTCCGAGGAAACACTCAAGACTTGGTTACATATTGGCAGTTGAAAACTCTGGCAATAAGAAGCAAGCATATGGTCGGGCATTCAGGAAGGAGATGGGAGGTCCAAAGATGCACAAAATCGTCCAGTATAGAAGATAAAAAGGGCTGAAAAGAAGTGAATTTGCTCACAATCTACCTCATAGTCATGTGCTGCGCGAAGAGGCAACAGTAGAGAGAGAGGAAAAATAGAACAGTTTATCAACAAGGAACGACCTAACTGCAGATAGAATGGAAACCGATGATGCTAAGGCTCATGGGCCCATCTTGATGTTCTTCAGTTTGATTTGCAACAAGAAGGTATATGGTCTTCTTTCACAAGTAAGAAATCGCCCATTGTATGAAAAGGCTCATTTTTCATCGAATAGTAGTTTCAGTTCAGTAGCAACGAAAGAAAAATATGACCAGGTCCAAATCGTACCTTGAGAAGGTAGTCTACTCAGATGTTCAAAGTTGTAAGCAATTTCCTTCATCATCTAAGAATAGGCTTGGCAATCCAATCCGTGAAGACCCTCCTCGTGGACAGCATGGTGAAGGTTCTCGAATCCAAAGGCATCCTGGAAATGAAAGATGATGAGTTCATTAAAAAGGAAGACATTGTCAAGGACCTAGGCGCACACCTTCTGCACGAACGGTTTTAAGGCTGTATAATTGATTTCTTTTAACGATGTACGGCTATTTATTCACCTGTCGTACTTTTGAAATAATTAAAAATTAAAACCTCGTATCAGGGAAAGTTTTTGCATGCAGTGCATGCTTGTAAAACATATAAACTGTTGGTGGCAAAGCTCTACGTCGTAATAAATAGGAATATAGAATCAGGCGATAGTAAAACTTGACAAATCAAAGCTTCGGTACGTTCCAAAATGCTGAGAATTCATCAGTCATCAATTAAATTGTTGAAAAAAAAATTTACAAATTTTGAACTACCGCTAAACATTTATCTCGCTTCTGATTGGCTGAGAGAAATGCCACCGCTGTCAGTGTAGAAGCTGTATTGTTAAATTTTATGCCATATATTTCTTTACCTGATTGCCGATCGAATATCACCAAAAAATCTCTCTCCATTTACGTGGACACCGAGCAATGGCGGTTTTCTTGAAATCCAAAGCATTACGATGACGAAACTTATGAATTCAATATTTTTGCACAGTAAGACTCACGTAGTTGGTAAAAATCATAATAAATACTAATCTTCATTAAATTATAATCCGTCACGACTCACCTCACGTTCATTTTCTAAAATCTTTCTCGAATTTTAGATTCCCGCCGGTGACAATCGCGTCTCCAAATACCGCGGCGCGTTATTCACTTTCCACTGCGACCTCTCCGTGTCAACATCCTCCCTTTCACCAGTCATTCATTTTCCCCTTTTTCTAATTTAATGCACTCTTTGGAGCATATAATCATCCTCATTAAAACTATGAAGCTACGCCCGAGCTCTCTGTTCGAAGAAACGGCTTCGGAAACGCACTAAATTTCCCATTGTAGCGATAAGTTACGAGCCCATAAGCACGATGCTGTCGTGAGATATATAAGCCGTCCGTGGATATTATTGTCATTAGTATTTATCTGGTCATTTTCACCGAGGTAAAGATATCTTGAATGGCGATGAATAGGAAGCTAGGTATTCGAAACGCTTCGGTCGGACGCAATCGGTAAATAAAATTCCTGGGCACATTCTTGTCGTCGAGGGAAGAGAAATATTTTTTAATGGGACGTTTCTTACCTTACTTGGCTTTTCGACTGAACCTTGCATCCTCACCAAAAGCCGTGCTGCATCGCCTGCACTGGGATGAGGTGTCACATAGCCGTCCTCTACGAAGCTGCAGTAAATCTAATCAATCTCTTATGTGCAACGCCAACCACAGAACGCAACAACGTTGTCACAATCACTTCATACAGGGAGAAACTTGGAGATTTGATAGCTATTTCCATGTATAGTAAAACGGCGTAACGAAAGCATGGGGAAACTCGATTCACAAATCACAAGTACGAACTCTGCTCGCTGGTGATAGCCGCCTACTGAGGCGACACCGATACGATAACTTGGCCCTCTGTCGGATTTCGAATGTTCTCCATATGACGGAAAATGACGATCTATTTCTAGCGCTCCTCATTCCTGCGAAGAGATCTATGCGTTTATAACTCTGCTACGATTCGCTTTTTCGAGGACTAAAGTTGGATCGAGTTGCGGCGTGCGCTTAGGTATTTGTCAAGGAGATATCTCGTTCCTTGGAAAAGGGATGATATAAAATGGCAATGACTTAATAAGAAAGGAGAAGATGAAGGCCGTCGTCTCTCGAAAACCCTAACGTCCGCAAAGTATCGACGAAAATTACCACTGTCTCTTCGGAAGAGAGAAGTATCGCACAGAGGCCGAATTAAATCCACCGCAGACTTTCCCCACGGAGGAGCTGCATGCGTCCAATGCGTTGTTTTCCTATTCGCCTCTCCTTACCACCGGGTAATCGTTCGCTGAAACTACCTCCCGTAGCAGGCGTAAGAAGAAGCATTCAAATCGGAATGAAAATTCAAATGATTTAATATTTCACCAGGCATTTTCAAGGCGAGCTGTGACTTTCACGATGTAAGATCGCTCGCGAACATTCTCAACGCTCTTACCGACTACCCTCTCAGCGGAACCGAGATTCTGTATGGCTTTTCCACAAGTTTTACGCATAGATTAAGATTGCAGAGATTCTACTATTAAAATTCTTCTCCGCGGATCGTATATGTTCATTTAAAGTTTTCCGGTCAAAGTGGTCGACGACTAAACACTCGTTAATATATGTTAATCTCATTCCCCATTTTCCGCACCCTATCATGACTTTATCTAAATCATTTCTAAGAACTAATCTATCCTCACTGCCATATAATTCCATGTAGAACATTGAATCGCCCGCAATTATCCTAACCTTACATGGAGTGTAAGTATAGGTGTCTCCTGACTTTTGAATGAGACTAGCATAGATCGATAGAGGATCAAAATTAAGAATACACGTCTTTTTTTATAGACGTTTCTCGCCGTAAGTTTAAAAGATATTAACGTTCAAAGATTGCAATTTTCAAGCATCACCATTTGAATGTGGGTTTAACCCATTTAATAAATCCCGAATTCCATTCTCTCATCATTTTTTTCTTATTGCAGTAACCTCTAATTTTTGTTGTAGAAATTGTGATTCTTCTTCCCATAATCGAAAGAGAAAATAGAATCGTATCATGAAGAGTTGTATCACCAACGTTTATTGTAATTCTATTAGTAGGACTATACCACAAATGAAACCAGGGTGTACTTGAATGATGAAATTAGGATAATTGTTAGTTATAACATTTGATTTGCATTCAAAAAGTGGTGATTTATTCAACGTATCTTAAATCAGAAGCAAAAATTGCAATCAGTTTCGACCTGATCTTCATCTGAAGTTAAAGGAAAAAAAACAAGTTAAACCTCCCATAAAAGGGATATCCTGACAATCTCCCAGGTTGGGAATAATTATTCCAGCACGTATAAAAAGAAGAGCCTTAAATGATGCATGAGTTAATAGGTGAAAAAATGCCAATTCTGTATAACCCATAGCCAAAATTCTTATTATTAATCCAAGTTGACTTAATGCAGAAAGAGCAATAATTTTTTTTCAAATCAAATTCATAATTTGCCCCTATTCCAGATATAAATATGGTTATGCCTCCAATTAATAATAAATACTTACCTTACCCACTATTTATAACCAGAACATTAAATCGGATTATTAAATAAACCCCAGCCGTAACTAAAGTAGAAGAATGAACCAATGAAGATACTGGTGTTGGAGCCGCCATTGCAGTTCGTAATCAAGAAGAAAAAGCAATTTGAGCACTATTAGTTATAGCAGCAAAAACCATTAATAAAGAAATTATAATCCCTTCAAAATCAATAAATATATAATTTAAATAAAAAGCATAATTTCATCTACCATAATTTAATATTCAGGCAATACCTAATAAAAGGCTACATCACCGAGGGGATTAGATAAAACAGTTAATATTCCAGCTCTATAAGACTAAAAATTTTTATAGTAGATTGCTAAGAGATAAGAAATTAAACCAAGACCATCCCAAACTAATAGGATTGAAATTATATTTGGTCTAATAATAAATAATGTTATTGAAAATTCAAATATTAATACAAATAAAATAAACTGAGAGATATAAGGATCTCCTTCCATATTATTATTTCTATAAAAAATTACTATACTAGAAAGAAATAAAACAAAACGTATAAACACTAAAGATATTCAGTCAAATAGTATAGTTATTACAATATTTATGGAATTTAAAGGAAGAACACCCCATTCAAAAAATACAGTCAAATTATTTACACAAAATTAAATACCTAATGTAAGATTAGTTAAAGATAACACTTAAAATATTAAAGATCTAATAAAACAAATATTTAAGCGTCAATTAATGATCTTAAGCAAACGATATTGCATTATTGACACCACAAATCAAAATTTTAAATTAAACTTTTTAGATTAAAATCTGTCGAAAAATAAATCTCTTTTTAAAGTGATGTAATTTAAAGGAAATCAGTGTAATAATAAAGGTAAATATACACGATAGTATCCGAAATTTGAACTATACGAAGTAGAAAAAGTCTTTCCATGCTGGGTATATCTATATAAATATAAAGCATAAGCAGCTCTAAAAAATGATGAAAAAATAATTGCAATTATAGTTACTCAACCTCAACTTAGAATTCTATTACGTAAACTAATTTCCCCTAACAAATTAATTCTAGGTGGAGCAGCCATGTTACATGAACTAAGAAGAAATCACCATAAACATATTCTAGTTATTAGATTAATGAATCCCTTATTAATAAATAATCTTCAACTTCCTAATCGTTCATAAGAAATATTAGCAAGAACTTGATGAACATAAACCATGAGCAATTATTAAAACATAAGTATTACCTAAACCTCAACAAGTTATTGTTATTAATCTAGCTAATACAATCCCTATATGAACAATAGACGAATAAGCAATTAATGACCTCAGATCAACTTGACATAAAAAAATTAATCTGACAATCACTCCTCCTACTAAACAAATACCTATTCACATAAAATTAAACTTCACTCCTGCAGATGTAATTAATCTAAAAACACGCAAAAGACCATACCCTCCTAACTACCCCGCTAAAGTTATAGATCCAGAAAAAGGAGGTTCAACATGAGCCTTTGGTAATAACAAGTGAAATAAAAATATAGGCATTTTAACTAAAAAGGCAAATGGTAACGAGATATAAGAATAAAAGCTGACGTTGCAAATGTGAAGATAATCAAAAACATAAATTCAGTCTACCCAAATTTTTATATAAATTACAAATTGAAACTAATAAAGGTAGAGATGCAAATAAAGTATAAAATAATAAGTTAATACCTGCCTGTACACTTTCAGGTTGATAACCTCTCCGTAAGACTAAAAGAAATATAGGAATTAATGATATTTAAAAAAATAAATATAATATAAATAAATTAGCTGTTATAAAAGTAATAATAATAATAATATTATTATTATTACCATTATTATTATTGTACATACAAAAAACTGGGTAAAGTTTTTATGAGAATAAATTGAAGATCTAGCTAGTAACATTAAACAGCAAATTCAAAATATTAAAAAATTAAACCATAACTTAACACATCATAACCAAAATAAAATCTTATATTGCAATAAGAAAAAACTATATAACCTTCTAATAAAAAAATAAAAGAAGCAAAAAAATGAAGGAGACTACTAATCAAAATGCAGGGGTAAAACATAATTGGATCATTAAAATAAGATATAAAACAAACTTTAGCATTGTAGAAGTCTAAATGAACTAAAATAATCATTGCCCTGTCTCCGAATTATAGAAACTAAAATTCCTAAACCCAAAGCTCCTTCATCTACCCCAAAAGTCATAAAATATATAAGAAAATAAAGATCAGAATAAAAAAGTAATACAAAAAAAATTAAACAAAAGTCTAAGAATTATAAATTCTAAACTTAGCGGAGTAGAAAGAAGGTTCTTGCGTTTAGATACAAATGATCATAAACCTCAAGTATTTTGAAAGTACAATAAAAGGAGTAATACCCTTATTAGTTTCACTGAAATTTGTACATTGAATTAAAAATGAAAGGATTATAATCTTTAATCCAGAGAAAAAAATAAGTAATTTAATGAGACAGGAAGGAATCTTTTTCAAGCCAAATATATATTAATTTATCATAACGATAACAAGGCAGATTTCCAATTTTCAAGGCAGAATATAAATGATACTAATACTAACTTTAAAATAAAAATCGGTGAGTAAAAATCAACTCCTAAGAACTTTACCACAAATAAAATTCTTGAATATTCTGCTACAAAAATTAACGCAAACCCACCTCTTCTATACTCAACGTTAAATCCTGACACAAGCTCAGACTCACCTTCAGCAAAATCAAAAGGAGTATGATTAGTATCTGCTAGAAGAAGGAAATCAAATAATTATTAAAGGAATAATATATAAAGCAAATATAATCTCGATAAAGAGAAAATTGATACATTCTATATACATTAGAAAGAAAAATAAAAGAGATTAACCCATTTATGCTGAAGGTAAAAACTTTTTAATTATTATCTGATATTCATATAAATTGGTTTAAAAGAATAAAAAAAAGAGTTTGAAAGAAAATTTAGTTAAAGTTATCTGGTTACAGAGTTACATGGTGTTCCAAAAATGGAACACTAGGCAAAAGCGCTACCTAATACATAGAATGTAGTCTTCGGTATGATAGTCCTTAGAGCACTTTATTTGAAGGGCAACATTGCATTTCTTACAGCAAAAAGTGGTATATTTGCGGCATTCTACAATATTTTGGTTTGCTTTGATTGTTTTGTGATTACATGATTCTGGTCATCATAACGGGAGTCCTTATTGCGTTTCTAAGAAGGTCTTCCCAGTTTGGGCCGAATTACCATGGGTCTTCAGATAATGGCATGCCACACAGCGAAGAAACTCAAAAAGATCCATTGGCTTTGGATCGTAAGTTTTATGCAGCTGCCAAGCATTTTGTAGAGCTAATTGGTTGCTGCACTTGGATCTTCTTTTTATGTTTTTGTGAATAGCGATTGACAAGACACAGCGGATTGACACCAGCCCCAGATGATGTAACTTTGACAACACTGTTATCATTCAGCATCCATATTGACTGTGCCTTCAATTCTGTAATCAAACGCAACCCTTTCTTTATTTTTTAGGGCATCTTCTGATTCCAAAAGGATTTTGTCGATTCGATTTTTTCTCACTGTGCGGGTTGCTTGATGACCATTTGAACTGAGTGTATCAAAAAGTGCAATGTCCAGGGTGCTCCTTCATGAGTGCATCAGTAAACTGTAGGACAACGGATGCACCGACACCATATTCCTCATAATTAGTGTTTGGGTTTTACCTTGATATGGTTGAAACCAACAAATATAACCTAGGCATGTGGCACCACATCAAAACTTGTACCCAAACCGAAAAGGTTTTCCCCAAATAAACTGTTTGCGTTCATGACGACCAAAGTAAGGAATCATAGACTCGTTAAAGCTGAAGTCTGTTTTGTTTGGTACAAATAGCATGCATCTCTCTTCTGGATCAAAATTTTCTTGAACAAGGTACGCAGGGGCACGCAAAGAATCAGGCAGATTATTTATTGTTTCTCCTTCTTTATCAACAGAGTCCTCATCAGAAACAGGAGTTGTTGCATTTTCAGGAGGTCCTATGATAATTGCATTTGCTTTTATGTCATAATTTGTCTACAACAGGTCAGCTATTTTTGTAGGGTTAATGTTTTATGCAACTTGAGACTTAAAAGTGGTGAAAATTAAAAAACAAAGATAAAGGCCATATATGTAAATAAAAAAGTATACGGCGAAGTCACAGTAGTGGTTGTGCCTAGTGTACCAAAAATGGAACAATCAACTTTTCTATCCTCTAACTTGTATATGAATAACATTTTCTGTATGTTCTGATTATGACATGAAACAGTGAGTATTCAAGTAGTAATAGAAAAATAAATAAAATCTATAGACGGTAAATCACTTAAGTTATAATTAAAGTTTATCGAGTGAGTCTTGAAAAATCTACTCAAAAAAATAAAGCTAGGTTTTACAACGTCCACCTAGCTCTGTGTTCGCTCTGTGACTAATTCCGTGAATTCGGTTATGCTATACATACCCTTACAAAGAAGGCAGGAAGTTTTCACCCACTTCCCAGATTTCTTGTAAGCGATAGGATATAAAATAACTTCACGTAACTGCCGTTCCAAAAACGGAACTCTAGGCATAAATGGGTTAAGAACATTCTTTTCTATGATCACCTAAGTTCATGGAAAATATCTTAATAATTGAAGCTGATCCTATCTCATCTTCTTTTCATTCTATTTTCTTAAGTCAATGTTTTTGTTTTTAGATTGTATTTCATCTAATATTTACTTATGTAACATTTGTGTAAAGGAACTCTTATATTGCTCATCTTGGTATGACAGAGAGGAATATGTGTGTACAGTTATTGTCTTGAAGCATATAAACATATAATAATATCTTAGTGATAGATTTCAATGCTTGGTTGCAGATGTGCTTGGGACTACAAGATATAGATGAGAAGAATGGGCAACATTTTTTTGCACTGATTTACTGGGATTTAGGTTCAGCATGAAGACATTACTTTGGATCAAGAACACTGCAAGTTAGTCTTAAAGGAAAAATAATTTGAAATGGAAATGGTGCATTGATATGGATCGTAAAAGCTTTTATTTATTTCAGGACTAAGGTCCTCCAAGCAAGCACCTGAGACATATTATACATCTTCCTATTTAGGAATTGAATCCCTCTCATTGCAGCATTTCTTTGATTGTCACTACACTCGGATATAACAATGTGAAGGTTTGGCATATTCAAGAATTTCTTTACAGTTTGTCTTTTACAGATATCTACTTGATGACCTGCCTCCATATATTTATTTTGACACTTGTGAACAGAATTAGAAGAGATATCCTACCATTCATCCATGATATCTCCTTTTATAAAAGGTGAATGATGTTTGAACATAACGACATGCAATATAGACTGACAGGTAATAAAGAATTATTATAGATGCAATGAACTAGACTCTGATAATAAATAAAGCATTTTCTTATCATCTAGTTTTTTTCATGCAAGCTTCTCAGAAATTTAACATTCCAATGCTATGTTCCTGGAGGTACCTCAGGAAAGGAAGCTGAAAATTATTCCACCAAAGGTCAAAACTAAAGGAAAGGTAAGTGACTATTACATTGGGATTAACGTGGAATACCACACTTTTATTATTCAAATGGTCTTGAAAACGAATCGGTAATTCAAGAAATAGCATATACCAAGAGTGAGAATGATTTTGGATTTATAAGAGTTGTCAGTGTTAGTCTACATAGTTGAAGTTGTGAAATATTTGTAGAAAAGTGGATCGTGCTACCCGTGATGAGTAGGTGAAGTGCAAATATATATGCATGGATTAAGAGAATTGAGTGACAGTAATAGTAATTAGACCATCCATGGTTTTTTCTAATCGAGATAATAAGTAACTTTTAAGAAGTGCCTCTTAAGATAAACTATCTTCCTTAGAGTAGTTTGCAATGTTGATGGCCAAAATAGAAATGAGTACCTATGCAATACTTACAAATGCAAGAATTACAAATGATTTTTTACCACCCAAAGTTGAATTGCAAAGATTGTGTTCCGATGTATTTGAATTCAATAAGAATAATTATACTTAGCTTAATAGGTTATAGATTTAAAACATTTTAGCAGCAAAGGAAGACCTAACTGCAGGTGGAATGGAATCTGATGATAATAATGCTGAATGCTCATGGCACTTTCTTGTTACTCATTTTGATTTGCAAAAATCAGTATTTTGGAGCTCCTTCACCGATATGAAACCGTACATTCGATCACTATAGTAATTATTTATCAAATAATAGATTCAATTCATGTCCATGTAAAAACAAGGGTGACCAGTTGGAGGACAAATTAAAGCAATACATGTTAATAAGGGAAGATAAACTAAAATTACAATTTAGTTTAGCTTTTAACCCTTTTAGTGCTAACCGTCTACCCGTGGTACAGTCGAGAAATGCGGAGGGTATTTATATAAAATGTAGCAACTAGGAAAAATAAACATTATATAGTTAATTTGTTAGATATCTTGAAACGGTTTTTTTTAAATTAATGAAAGGAAATTGGACATTTATTACGTTATTTTTATATATTTACTGATATATAAGTTTTTTTATTTCAATGTCCTAAAGTTTAACAACATTATCTTAACCTTAATTTTTTGACTTTCAGGTACAATATTGATGTATTTTTTCAATCTTTTCTGTGGACGTTAATTTGTTTACAATGGTGTTACAATTAAAAATAAATTTGGAAAAAATCATAAACGATTTCGCTAAAGTTAGTGAATTGCGTAACTTTTTGTCAACCTCTGTTGAGTCCCATCTCATTGTAATGCGGAGTAGCATAAGGGCACATCTCCTTCCATTTTCCCAAGCTAATCATTCGTACACTGCAGTTGGCTTTCGTTTTATCATCTATGTTTAACAATACAAATGTAGAGTACAAATAATTAGCTTGGGAGGATGGAAGGAGACACCAAAATGATTACAAAGCATTGTTTTCATAGATAACGTATCACCGAATACAAAATTAGCAATTCTGAATCAAAAAAACTTCAGCTAACCAGATAACTTAGACAGAAGAACTATCAGGTTACAACCCTTATTTTGTCAGATAATACAGGTGAGAAAACTCAGCAGAAAAAAAAACATATACTTCACTGTCCTTCACGACGCAGAAAGAACCAACGCTAAAATTATGGTACAATTGAACCTCCAAAAATTTATTTAAAATTGAAAATAAAAATGATTAAACCATAAAACATAAAGAGGAAAATGTCCAATTTCATAAGAACAAAGTAAATAAGCCATACCTTAAAAATACAATATGTTATAGCAAATTTAATAGAGAACTACGTAAAAGCCGATATATCGGCGCGCCGCACTTTTCGGCCGAGCGGTAAAAGCCGATATATCGGCTCGCCGCACTAAGAGGGTTAATTAAACAGAATCCCTCAAGTTGCATCAAAGGATTGCCTTGAATTAAATGTGAATCATAAAAGAATATCTCAATTGCTAATTCCAAATCAAAAAGGAATATTCTGCCTTTATGCATGCATATTTGAAGAGGAATATACATCGGTAATATGTTGTACCAAAATATACAAAAAATTACATTTGATAATAAAGATTTGGAGGCCTCTTATTAACAATCATAAACCGCGTTCCATCAAAATTAGGTGTTATGGGTTATTAATTTGTTAAACCTTTATGATTGAGTAGTGTGTCCTCCTGTCAGTAAAGAAGTAAATGAAGCAGAAGGTATGATCATAATAAGGAATGTGTGAGGATTTCATACTTTCCACACACTAAGTATGAAGAAGCAGATTGAAATGAAATAGTTCAGAGACTTAAGAGATATACAGAAAAAAATTCATAAAATAGAAAATGAATAAAAATATTTCTTATGAAACTTCATATGCAATGAATCTTTTATAGAGTATCTGAGTAGTCAGGAGTAAGTAGGGATTGGTATGTTTTATTCATAGAATTTAAAAATGGGATGACAAATGCTGTTCAAGAGCAGTTATCTATAAGATAATGAATAATTCATTTCTTTCTCATTAAGCTCTGGAAGATTTAAAATTTTGCATCAAAAAGCATAGTAATTCTTTCTGAGTGTGAGATTGTAACCAAAGGATATGAAAAAGAGTCTCAAAAGAAAATAATCATAGAGAAATGCAAGGTTAATCTCAATGAGTGTGTCCTTTGGTACAACACTATTCTAAATGTTACGCATTAATATTTCAATTTACCCAATCATTACCAATTGCTTCTTCAGTGCATTAAAATATGGAAAAAATTAAAAATATGTTGATCTCCACCAATGGACGACTATAGTGATGCTTGATGATTGTATCAGTTGTAGAAAGAAATGAATTTTCATAAATGAGCAGAGAGAAATATCACTGGAAATAATGGATGATGGCATCCATTAGAGGAAGCTTTTTGATTAATGAATAATATGAATCTCTGTGTTAAATCACTGAAATCGATTAAAATATGAGGAGATCCAGAATTGGTCAACCTGGGTGATGTTTTAGGGATACTTTTCTCTAGGTACACATAAAGAGAAGCCTGTAGAAATATGTTGATGCAGCATTACTTTGATATGCATAAATTATATGATAACATTGAAGCAAGGAAATTATGACAATCAGTTATTGTGTAACCAATCATTGATTGAGATCTTTAGATGGAGGGATATAATTTGAAGCTGAGAATTATATTCTGCTGTTCAGGGATGAAGCATTTGTATTTCAAACTCACTTATACATTATACACCGCTTCAATCAGCTACCAAGAAATCTAATATTCAAGATTTTCCAAGTGCAGCACATACTGCTTGAGGTGATTTATCTTGTAAAGAATAACGGTGGACACCCAACCGTTACAAAATTTCTACTGTTCAAAAATACTCAATATCTTTACATAGCTGTGCAGTTTCATAATAATAAGGATAGAATAAGGCTATATAAGAATAAGGCATTATAATTAGGATAGAATATGTATCGCTATATAATATGTACAACAAATGCAGAGAACGTCCTTAATATGAATATGTAATCAACAAAAGAAAAAATTGCAACGGACGTTTAAGTAAAAATATGATCGCTTTAATCTAGATCCAACGACCTCTATAGATATTCCATTTCCAATATCTTACATTAAACTCAAATGAATTTCCCGCGTCAACCTCGTCTTCGTTTCAGTATATCGATATGTACGCCGGACTAATCGTCTCGATCCTAAGCACGATTGTTCGCCATGTCTTCAGTGACTGACTTACCGTTGAGGAGGTTTCACGTGAATTGCGTATTAATAATGCGAATTTGTTCGGTCCTACGAAGAGTAAATGAGTGTGTTGTAAGCTCATATCTTTCTCAGTGCTTGGATTTCGGCTGTTTTTGGACGGACGAAGTAGCTCGTTGCCTCTAACGAGATATAACGTGCGACAAAGGACTCGGTGAGAGGAACTTCTATTTGGAGGTAGGTAATTGTTAGCATTACGTATCTATTTTTATTTTATCTACATTATCCATTCCCTGGACGCTTTGGTATCTACGTCGTGGGCGCAAAAGAATAAAATACCGATTGCTTGAGACTGGGAGAGGAACAGGTGGCAGAACATAATTTTAAAGGCAAAGGAAATTATCAGAAGGCATCCTCTCTAAACGTTTCCCTCCAAAATCATGTCCATCGCACCCCATGACCCCTTATCGGTAATGGCGAAACAGAAATGCACTTTCGTGTAAATGGTTCTTGAATACGTGATGAAATACGATAAATGCGTGGTAGAATATGTTAATTTCCAATGCATCATTATAATTATTTTCATTAATTGATATCGATTAGTTAATTATTAGAAATCAAATCAAGGTTTATTTTTCTCATTCGACGACCGTAAAGACGAGAAGATGAGGAATTATAATTTACGTGAAGAAAATAGAATCAGGAAAAATTATTTAAGGATTGGCTAGGTAATAGGTTTTCGATAAAATATTTTACAATTTAACCGTTTCATTGTATGCGTAGTTGTATTTTGGAGGGAAAAGATTAGGTTTCCACCAATGAGAACGCAGGATTTGCCGCCGAAAATCAACAATAGGAGGAAAGCAGTTCAGTTCGTGCGGAGATTTCATCGGGGGAGGTTCAGAGTGACCATCACGTCGGTGGATATTGAATCCAGACTGAAGTGTACGAGTCATCTGGCGAGGAGGACGCATGGATTGTTATCTAGCACAGATAACTGGTGGTACAAGAGATCCACTGCCATCGGGAATCGGATTGGATTCAGAGATTAGCGGTTCGAGTAATACCGCAGTGGTGGGAAACAGTCTTTTTTGTACACTATGCTGTAAGCGAATTTATGTTAGGATATGTACTTTCTTTTATGCTCGTTTGCTCCCTTTGCTAACGTTATTTTATGTAGGTGATTTATCATAAGTGAACGATATCTATTTTCTTTAGTGAATGTTTTATTTTATGATGACTTGGTATACTTTGATAAGGTTCTTTATGATGATTAGGTATAATGTTATGTGTAGGCATTATATGATGAGTAGTATTATGTTATGATAGGGATTGACTGCGCGCGGTCACTCTTGTTCTGGGGCTCGTTATTGTCGGTGTTGTTCTTCGTCTTGGTCTTGTTTTCTGAGTATGTCGTTGGTGTTGTTTTTGGCATTGTTTGTGTAAGAGGCAATCAGTAGTATGTGTTTTCCTATGCATGTATGTGTGTGTGATGTCGCGCGCGCGCTTCACTTTTTTGTTGCTATGCAATGATATACTAATGATATTTTTTTACAGGCACATAATGATCTTTCTTTCAGGTACTCATGAAATATTGTTGTTTTCTTGTTAGTATATTTCCTTTACTGTCGGATGTTTCGTAATCATGTTGCGATTTTTTTCAGAGGTGTTTTTAATGGTAGGTACCAGTTTCATAGTTCTCTGCACGTATTATAAGATTTTGAATCCTTTTTAACATAGTATTCTTTTCAGGTATCACGTTAGGGTCTGTTGTTACATCCTTGGGAGATGAGAGGAGCCAAAAAGTTCAAGTCTAGGATCACCCTCAGGCGGTGGGAAACCCGGGAGCAGTTCCTACGGTTCATGTGATATTTTTGTTGCTTTTGATGGTACATTTCGCTTTCTGTCTTGTTGTTTCGTAACCATATTGCAATTTTTTTCAGAGGCGTATTTAATGGTAGGTATCAGTTTCATAGTTCTCTGCATGAATTATAAGAATTCGAATCCCTTTTAACATAGTAATCTTTTCAGGTATCATGATAGGGTCTGTTGTTACATCCTTGGGAGATGAGAGGAGCCAAGAAGTCCAAGTCTAGGATCACCCTCAGGCGGTGGGAAACCCGGGAGCAGTTCCTACGGTTCATGTGATATTTTTGTTGCTTTTGATGGTACATTTCGCTTTCTGTGTTGTTGTTTCATAATCATGTTGCAATTTTTTTCAGAGGTGTATTTAATGGTAGGTATCAGTTTCATAGTTCTATGCTTGAATTATAAGAATTCGAATCCCTTTTAACATGGTAATCTTTTCAGGTATCATGAAAGGGTCTGTTGTTACATCCTTGGGAGATGAGAGGAGCCAAAAAGTCCAAGTCTAGGATCAACCTCAGGCGGTGGGAATCCCGGGAGCAGTTCCTGCGGCTCATGTGATATTTTTATTTTTGGTGTCTACGCTTCTGATACGTAGTGTTGCAATTGTTTGTTACATGGTATTTATATGAAATCAGGTTGTCTGAAGTCCAAGTTTATGATTACGCTCACGCTGTGTGTAACCATGAAACGGCATCTAAAATTGTTAAGCTAGTGTTCCATGTGTATGTTACATGTTATTTACATCAAATCAGTTTGTCCATTGTTTTGATCATGCATTTAATTTGTAAAAGCATTCATTTTTATGGATTAGGTTGTCAATAATTTTAATAACAAGGCCTTGTTTGGTAGTTTAACTTTCTATCATTGCAACTGATGTACAGAACTGGAATGGCGCCCATGCTTTTGTGTGTGTGTGTGAGTGTGTTACGAGTGCTTGTGAATGCGGAGTATACTCCTGTGTGAATGTTTATTTTTGCGGTTCCGAATTATTAGTAGTAGAATTTTGGTAGTTACTAACTAACTGGTGGTGGTAGAATTGTGTGTGCTGAGAGTATGGGTTCCATTCCAAACTGTGCATTTCAAGCAAATTAAGCTTCTCATTTCATCACAGTTATTTTGATCAGAGTTTACATTGGGTTTTTGCATGTATTGATTGAGTTTTGTATTCGCTGGATGTAAATCTCCTCCAGATACTGGATTTCATTGTAAACATTTATATATTTTGTAGCTGTTTATAGCTTATTTGATGCAATGAACCAAGGAGGTTTTACCCCCTTGTTTTCCTCCTTGAATAAATTGAATTTTTTTGAAAGATGATTTGTGTGTTTCTTGAACCCTCATTGTTATTTTGACGAATTGCTTCAGTTCAAAAAAGGAGTCTTTGG
This sequence comes from Pantala flavescens, assembly GCA_020796165.1. Classification (NCBI taxonomy): domain Eukaryota; kingdom Metazoa; phylum Arthropoda; class Insecta; order Odonata; family Libellulidae; genus Pantala; species Pantala flavescens. The sequence continues at coordinate 25,720,240 of CM036889.1, forward strand.
AATTTGCCACTCATGATTTCTAAGTTTAATTCAATTATTGTGCTAATTTTATCATTCCTGATCTGATAATCTACTTTAGTACGTTTCTACAAGTTGTAAATTTGCGAATACCGGGCATGAATGCTTCGCGTTTGGATGAGAAAATCTTGTATACTTGTAAGTTGTTTCTCACAGGAGTAAAATTAAAACTTCCCCTATAGAAAGAAATTATGATGAAAAAGACGATGGAAGACAGAGAAATGAAAATTTCAATTGATTCTGAACCTTGAATCGAATTTGCAATCGTACATAAACCTTTAGATTAGGGAACGCATTCCCTCCATCTAGTTTTCAATGGCCGTGAATCAAAAGCTGATATTTATATAACCGGTGCACAATTTGCACCACCCGTTGCAAAAGATGGTTGCGCACCAGATAAATGATTTTTGGATAAAATACGGTAAATCTAAAGCTAAGGACAGGAGAGAACATAGTTTCCCAAATTAAAAGTAACTTTTTCAATTCTTTTAGAGAGACCGTGCTAGTTCATACATTCTCGTTTTATACACAGTAAATAATTCTAAAGACGGCCAATAAATAATCAAAAGAAAATTGATTTCAGCCTCTAGCATGGTATTTAAGAAAAACTAATTAAAAATCAAAAGATCTGCACAAACTTTAGTGTATGATGGCCGGTTTCCACCGGTTTTAGACCTCACGTTATAATTCTAAATTATCTGCATAATTTACGATCAAAAATTTTTTCTATCCTCAGCCAGTTTGCTAGATGCAATGCGAACCTGTTCACTTTAAAAAATTGATGCTTGTCATTGATGATTAGCAACTTTTGCAATTAGTGACGTTCTCTTCGAATATTCATCTGTGAGAGAGCTGGCGATTTTTCCAACGCCCACTTCTCGGATTGGAAAGGATTTGCAACTACGCAGGTTTTCAATGCGTAACATTTTTAATGGCTACAGCATGCAAGGCCAATTGCGTTTAACATCTGCACGATTTGTGCGCGATAAATCAATATTTCATTAGATTTTTACTGAATTGAAGCGTATTTATGTTATTTTTTATGAGGATTAGCACGCTCAGATCCCAAAACGTGTGCTTCCTCGGCTTATTCTAGTTCAATATCAGTTTTCGACCGATTTTGAACCCATTCTAGACATTATGTCCTGGATATTACTGTAGGAACCTTATAACAGGAAGTTTTCATGCGATTCATCCGCTTCGTAGCAGATACTAGCCGCATTTTCACATAATATAGCGTTAAGAATGGAGGAATATTACGTTTCCTTGTTGAAAATCAGTATTTATCGGTATATTACGGAATATGAGCGATAGCGGAACATGTATCTATGCATATTTAGTTTCAACCATAGTGGAGTACGATTTGTGTGCGATAAATCAATATAACATTAGGTTTTTACTGAATTGAAGGGCATTTTTGTTATATTTGATGAGAAATAGCACGCTAAGATCCCAAAACGTGTGCTTCTTCGGCTTATTCTAGTTCAATATCAGTTTTCGACCGATTTTGAACCCATTCTAGACATAATGTCCTGGATATTACTGTAGGAACCTTATAACAGGAAGTTTTCATGCGATTCATCCGCTTCGTAGCAGATAATAGCAGCATATTCACATAATAGCGCGTTAATAATAAAGGAATATTCCGTTTCTTTGTTGAAATCAGTATTTATCGGTATATTACGGAATATGAGCGATGGCAGTACATTTATTTATGAAATTCACGTTTCCACCATATTGGAGTAAGATTTTTGCGCGATAAATCAATATTTCATTAGGTTTTTACTGAATTTAAGCCTATTTTTGTTATTTTTGATGAGGAATAGCACGCTAAGATCCCAAAACGTGTGCTTCCTCGGCTTATTCTAGTTCAATTACAGTTTTCGACCGATTTTGAACCCATTCTAGACATTATGTCCTGGATATTACAGTAGGAACCTTATAACAGGAAGTTTTCATGCGATTCATCCGCTTCGTAGCAGATACTAGCAGCATATTCACCTAATTAGGCGTTCAGAATGTAGGGATATTACGTTTCTTTGTTAAAATTCAGTATTTATCGGTATATATTACGGAATATGAGCGATAGCGGAACATTTATTAATGCATATTTACGTTTGAATTGTAGTGGAGTACGATTAGTGCGCGAAAAATCAATATTTCATTAGGTTTAACTGAATTGAAGCCTATTTTTGTTATTTTTGATGAGCAATAGCACGCTAAGATCCCAAAACGTGTGCTTCTTCGGGTTATTCAAGTTCAATATACGTTTTCGACCGATTTTGAACCCATTCTAGACATTATGTCGTGGATATAACTGTAAGAACCATATAACCGGAAGTTTGTGTGCGATTCATCCGCTTCGTAGCAGATACTAGCCGTTTTCTAACGTATTATCGTGTTTAGAGTTTAGGGATATTACGTTTCTTTGATGAAAACCAGCATTTATCGGTATATTACGGAACATGAGCGATAGCGGAACATTTATCCATGTATATTCACGTCTCAACCATGGTGGAGTACGATTTGTGCATGATAAATCAGTATTTTATTAGGTTTTTACTGAATTGAAGGGCATTTTTGTTATATTTGATGAGAAATAGCACGCTAAGATCCCAAACGTGTGCTTCTTCGGCTTCTTCTAGTTCAATATCAGTTTTCGACCGATTTTGAACCCATTCTAGACATAATGTCCTGGATATTACTGTAGGAACCTTATAACAGGAAGTTTTCATGCGACTCATCCGCTTCGTAGCAGATAATAGCAGCATATTCACATAATAGCGCGTTAATAATAAAGGAATATTACGTTTCTTTGTTGAAATCAGTATTTATCGGTATATTACGGAATATGAGCGATGGAAGTACATTTATTTATGAAATTCACGTTTCCACCATATTGGAGTAAGATTTTTGCGCGATAAATCAATATTTCATTAGGTTTTTACTGAATTTAAGCCTATTTTTGTTATTTTTGTTGAGGAATAGCACGCTAAGATCCCAAAACGTGTGCTTCCTCGGCTTATTCTAGTTCAATTACAGTTTTCGACCGATTTTGAACCCATTCTAGACATTATGTCCTGGATATTACAGTAGGAACCTTATAACAGGAAGTTTTCATGCGATTCATCCGCTTCGTAGCAGATACTAGCAGCATATTCACATAATTGCGAGTTCAGAATGTAGGGATATTACGTTTCTTTGTTAAAAATCAGTATTTATCGGTATATATTACGGAATATGAGCGATAGCGGAACATTTATTTATGCATATTTACGTTTAAATTATAGTGGAGTACGATTTGTGCGCGAAAAATCAATATTTCATTAGGTTTTTACTGAATTGAAGCCTATTTTTGTTATTTTTGATGAGGAATAGCACGCTTAGATCCCAAAACGTGTGCTTCTTCGGCTTATTCTAGTTCAATATCAGTTTTCGACCGATTTTGAACCCATTCTAGACATAATGTCCTGGATATTACTGTAGGAACATTATAACAGGAAGTTTTCATGCGATTCATCCGCTTCGTAGCAGATAATAGTTGCATATTCACATAATAGCGCGTTAAGAATAAAGGAATATTACGTTTCTTTGTTGAAATTAGTATTTATCGGTATATTACGAAATATGAGCGATAGCGGAACATTTATAAATGCATATTTACGTTTGAATTATAGTGGAGTACAATTTGTGCGCGAAAAATCAATATTTCATTAGGTTTAACTGAATTGAAGCCTATTTTTGTTATTTTTGATGTTGAATAGCACGCTTAGATCCCAAAACGTGTGCTTCTTCGGGTTATTCCAGTTCAATATCAGTTTTCGACCGATTTTGAACCCATTCTAGACATAATATCATGGATATTACTGTACGAACCATAAAACCGGAAGTATGCTTGCGATTCATCCGCTTCGTAGCAGATACTTGCCGCATTTTCGCGTCTTATCGCGTTAAGAATGTAGGAATATATCGTTTCTTTGTTGAAAATCAGTTTTTATCGGTATTTTACGTAATATGAGCGATGGCAGTACATTTATTTATGAAATTCACGTTTCCACCAAAGGGTAGTAGGATTTGTGCGCGATAAATCAATATTTCATTATGTTTTTACTGAATTGAAGCGTATTTTTGTTATTTTTGATGAGCAATAGCACGCTAAGATCCCAAAACGTGTGCTTCTTCGGGTTATTCTAGTTCAATATCAGTTTTCGACCGATTTTAAACCCATTCTAGTCATTATGTCGTGGATATATTTGTAAGAACCATATAACCGGTTTTTTGTGTGCGATTCATCCGCTTCGTAGCAGATACTAGCCGCATATTTACGTCTTATCGCGTTTAGAATGTAGGAATATATCGTTTCTTTGTTGAAAATCAGTATTTATCGTTATATTGCGGAATATGAGCGATAGCGGAACATTTATTTATGCATATTCACGTTTCAATTATAGTGGAGTACGATTTGTTCGCGAAAAATCAATATTTCATTAGGTTTGTACTGAATTTAAGCCTTTTTTTGTTATTTTTGATGAGGAATAGCACGCTCAGATCCCAAAACGTGTGTTTCCTCGGCTTATTCTAGTTCAATTACAGTTTTCGACCGATTTTGAACCCATTCTAGACATTATGTCCTGGATATTACAGTAGGAACCTTATAACAGGAAGTTTTCATGCGATTCATCCGCTTCGTAGCAGATACTAGCAGCATATTCACATAATTGCGCGTTCAGAATGTAGGGATATTACGTTTGTTTGTTGAAAATCAGTATTTATCGGTATATATTACGGAATATGAGCGATAGCGGAACATTTATTAATGCATATTTACGTTTGAATTATAGTGGAGTACGATTTGTGCGCGAAAAATCAATATTTCATTAAGTTTAACTGAATTGAAGCCTATTTTTGTTATTCTTGATGTTGAATAGCACGCTTCGATCCCAAAACGTGTGCTTCTTCGGGTTATTCCAGTTCAATATCAGTTTTCGACCGATTTTAAACCCATTCTAGTCATTATGTCGTGGATATATTTGTAAGAACCATATAACCTGAAGTTTGTGCGCGATTCATCCGCTTCGTAGCAGATACTAGCCGCATATTTACGTCTTATCGCGTTTAGAATGTAGGAATATATCGTTTCTTTGTTGAAAATCAGTATTTATCGTTATATTGCGGAATATGAGCGATAGCGGAACATTTTTTTATGCATATTCACGTTTCAATTATAGTGGAGTACGATTTTACGCGATATATCAATATTTCATTAGGTTTCTACTGAATTGAAGCCTATTTTTGTTATTTTTGATGAGGAATAGCACGCTAAGATCCCAAAACGTGTGCTTCTTCGGGTTATTCTAGTTCAATATAAGTTTTCGACCGATTTTGAACCCATTCTAGACATAATGTCCTGGATATTACTGTAGAAACCTTATAACAGGAAGTTTTCATGCGATTCATCCGCTTCGTAGCAGATAATAGCAGCATATTCACATAATAGCGCGTTAAGAATAAAGGAATATTACGTTTCTTTGTTGAAAACCAGCATTTATCGGTATATTACGGAATATGAGCGATAGCGGAACATTTATCCATGTATATTCACGTCTCAACTATGGTGGAGTACGATTTGTGCATGATAAATCAGTATTTTATTAGGTTTTTACTGAATTGAAGGGCATTTTTGTTATATTTGATGAGAAATAGCACGCTAAGATCCCAAAACGTGTGCTTCTTCGGCTTATTCTAGTTCAATATCAGTTTTCGACCGATTTTGAACCCATTCTAGACATAATGTCCTGGATATTACTGTAAGAACCTTATAACAGGAAGTTTTCATGCGATTCATCCGCTTCGTAGCAGATACTAGCAGCATATTCACATAATTGCGCGTTCAGAATGTAGGGATATTACGTTTGTTTCTTGAAAATCAGTATTTATCGGTATATTACGGAATATGAGCGATAGCGGAACATTTATTTATGCATATTCACGTTTCAATTATAGTGGAGTACGATTTGTGCGCGAAAAATCAATATTTCATTAGGTTTAACTGAATTGAAGCCTATTTTTGTTATTCTTGATGTTGAATAGCACGCTTCGATCCCAAAACGTGTGCTTCTTCGGGTTATTCCAGTTCAATATCAGTTTTCGACCGATTTTAAACCCATTCTAGTCATTATGTCGTGGATATATTTGTAAGAACCATATAACCTGAAGTTTGTGCGCGATTCATCCGCTTCGTAGCAGATACTAGCCGCATATTTACGTCTTATCGCGTTTAGAATGTAGGAATATATCGTTTCTTTGTTGAAAATCAGTATTTATCGTTATATTGCGGAATATGAGCGATAGCGGAACATTTTTTATGCATATTCACGTTTCAATTATAGTGGAGTACGATTTTGCGCGATATATCAATATTTCATTAGGTTTTTACTGAATTGAAGCCTATTTTTGTTATTTTTGATGAGGAATAGCACGCTAAGATCCCAAAACGTGTGCTTTTTCGGGTTATTCTAGTTCAATATAAGTTTTCGACCGATTTTGAACCCATTCTAGACATAATGTCCTGGATATTACTGTAGAAACCTTATAACAGGAAGTTTTCATGCGATTCATCCGCTTCGTAGCAGATAATAGCAGCATATTCACATAATAGCGCGTTAAGAATAAAGGAATATTACGTTTCTTTGTTGAAAACCAGCATTTATCGGTATATTACGGAATATGAGCGATAGCGGAACATTTATCCATGTATATTCACGTCTCAACTATGGTGGAGTACGATTTGTGCATGATAAAACAGTATTTTATTAGGTTTTTACTGAATTGAAGGGCATTTTTGTTATATTTGATGAGAAATAGCACGCTAAGATCCCAAAACGTGTGCTTCTTCGGCTTATTCTAGTTCAATATCAGTTTTCGACCGATTTTGAACCCATTCTAGACATAATGTCCTGGATATTACTGTAAGAACCTTATAACAGGAAGTTTTCATGCGATTCATCCGCTTCGTAGCAGATACTAGCAGCATATTCACATAATTGCGCGTTCAGAATGTAGGGATATTACGTTTGTTTCTTGAAAATCAGTATTTATCGGTATATTACGGAATATGAGCGATAGCGGAACATTTATTTATGCATATTCACGTTTCAATTATAGTGGAGTACGATTTGTGCGCGAAAAATCAATATTTCATTAGGTTCAACTGAATTGAAGCCTATTTTTGTTATTTTTGATGAGGAATAGCACGCTAAGATCCCAAAACGTGTGCTTCTTCGGGTTATTCTAGTTCAATATAAGTTTTCGACCGATTTTGAACCCATTCTAGACATAATGTCCTGGATATTACTGTAGAAACCTTATAACAGGAAGTTTTCATGCGATTCATCCGCTTCGTAGCAGATAATAGCAGCATATTCACATAATAGCGCGTTAAGAATAAAGGAATATTACGTTTCTTTGTTGAAAACCAGCATTTATCGGTATATTACGGAATATGAGCGATAGCGGAACATTTATCCATGTATATTCACGTCTCAACTATGGTGGAGTACGATTTGTGCATGATAAATCAGTATTTTATTAGGTTTTTACTGAATTGAAGGGCATTTTTGTTATATTTGATGAGAAATAGCACGCTAAGATCCCAAAACGTGTGCTTCTTCGGCTTATTCTAGTTCAATATCAGTTTTCGACCGATTTTGAACCCATTCTAGACATAATGTCCTGGATATTACTGTAAGAACCTTATAACAGGAAGTTTTCATGCGATTCATCCGCTTCGTAGCAGATACTAGCAGCATATTCACATAATTGCGCGTTCAGAATGTAGGGATATTACGTTTGTTTGTTGAAAATCAGTATTTATCGGTATATTACGGAATATGAGCGATAGCGGAACATTTATTTATGCATATTCACGTTTCAATTATAGTGGAGTACGATTTGTGCGCGAAAAATCAATATTTCATTAGGTTCAACTGAATTGAAGCCTATTTTTGTTATTTTTGATGAGGAATAGCACGCTAAGATCCCAAAACGTGTGCTTCTTCGGGTTATTCTAGTTCAATATAAGTTTTCGACCGATTTTGAACCCATTCTAGACATAATGTCCTGGATATTACTGTAGAAACCTTATAACAGGAAGTTTTCATGCGATTCATCCGCTTCGTAGCAGATAATAGCAGCATATTCACATAATAGCGCGTTAAGAATAAAGGAATATTACGTTTCTTTGTTGAAAACCAGCATTTATCGGTATATTACGGAATATGAGCGATAGCGGAACATTTATCCATGTATATTCACGTCTCAACTATGGTAAAGTACGATGTGTGCATGATAAATCAGTATTTTATTAGGTTTTTACTGAATTGAAGGGCATTTTTGTTATATTTGATGAGAAATAGCACGCTAAGATCCCAAAACGTGTGCTTCTTCGGCTTATTCTAGTTCAATATCAGTTTTCGACCGATTTTGAACCCATTCTAGACATAATGTCCTGGATAATACTGTAAGAACCTTATAACAGGAAGTTTTCATGCGATTCATCCGCTTCGTAGCAGATACTAGCAGCATATTCACATAATTGCGCGTTCAGAATGTAGGGATATTACGTTTGTTTCTTGAAAATCAGTATTTATCGGTATATTACGGAATATGAGCGATAGCGGAACATTTATTTATGCATATTCACGTTTCAATTATAGTGGAGTACGATTTGTGCGCGAAAAATCAATATTTCATTAGGTTCAACTGAATTGAAGCCTATTTTTGTTATTTTTGATGAGGAATAGCACGCTAAGATCCCAAAACGTGTGCTTCTTCGGGTTATTCTAGTTCAATATAAGTTTTCGACCGATTTTGAACCCATTCTAGACATAATGTCCTGGATATTACTGTAGAAACCTTATAACAGGAAGTTTTCATGCGATTCATCCGCTTCGTAGCAGATAATAGCAGCATATTCACATAATAGCGCGTTAAGAATAAAGGAATATTACGTTTCTTTGTTGAAAACCAGCATTTATCGGTATATTACGGAATATGAGCGATAGCGGAACATTTATCCATGTATATTCACGTCTCAACTATGGTGGAGTACGATTTGTGCATGATAAATCAGTATTTTATCAGTTTTTTACTGAATTGAAGGGCATTTTTGTTATATTTGATGAGAAATAGCAAGCTAAGATCCCAAAACGTGTGCTTCTTCGGCTTATTCTAGTTCAATATCAGTTTTCGACCGATTTTGAACCCATTCTAAACATAATGTCCTGGATATTACTGTAAGAACCTTATAACAGGAAGTTTTCATGCGATTCATCCGCTTCGTAGCAGATACTAGCAGCATATTCACATAATTGCGCGTTCAGAATGTAGGGATATTACGTTTGTTTCTTGAAAATCAGTATTTATCGGTATATTACGGAATATGAGCGATAGCGGAACATTTATTTATGCATATTCACGTTTCAATTATTGTGGAGTACGATTTGTGCGCGAAAAATCAATATTTCATTAGGTTTAACTGAATTGAAGCCTATTTTTGTTATTTTTGATGAGGAATAGCACGCTAAGATCCCAAAACGTGTGCTTCTTCGGGTTATTCTAGTTCAATATCAGTTTTCGACCGATTTTGTACCCATTCTAGACATTATGTCGTGGATATTACTGTAGGAACCATATAACCAGAAGTTTGCATGCGATTCATCCGCTTCCTAGCAGATACTTGCCGCATTTTCGCGTCTTATCGCGTTAAGAACGTAGGAATATTACATTTCTTTGTTGAACATCAGTTTTTATCGGTATATTACGGAATATGAGCGATAGCAGTACATTTATTTATGCATATTCACGTTTTCACCGTAGTGGAGTACGATTTGTGCGTGAAAAATCAATATTTCATTAGGTTTAACTGAATTGAAGCCTATTTTTGTTATTTTTGATGAGGAATAGCACGCTAAGATCCCAAAACGTGTGCTTCTTCGGGTTATTCTAGTTCAATATCAGTTTTCGACCGATTTTGTACCCATTCTAGACATTATGTCGTGGATATTACTGTAGGAACCATATAACCAGAAGTTTGCATGCGATTCATCCGCTTCCTAGCAGATACTTGCCGCATTTTCGCGTCTTATCGCGTTAAGAACGTAGGAATATTACATTTCTTTGTTGAACATCAGTTTTTATCGGTATATTACGGAATATGAGCGATAGCAGTACATTTATTTATGCATATTCACGTTTTCACCGTAGTGGAGTACGATTTGTGCGTGATAAATCAATATTTCATTAGGTTTAACTGAATTGAAGCCTATTTTTGTTATTCTTGATGAGCAATAGCACGCTTAGATCCCAAAACATGTGCTTCTTCGGCTTATTCTAGTTCAATATCTGATTTCGACCGATTTTGAAGCCATTCTAGACATAATGTCGTGGATATTACTGTATGAACCATATAACCGGAAGTTTGCATGCGATTCATCCGCTTCGTAGCAGATACTTGCCGCATTTTCGCGTCTTATCGCGTTAAGAATGTAGGAATATATCGTTTCTTTGTTGAAAATCAGTTTTTATCGGTATATAACGGAATATGAGCGATAGCAGTACATTTATTTATGCATATTCACGTTATCACCGTAGTGGAGTACGATTTGTGCGCGATAAATCAATATTTCATTAGGTATTTACTGAATTGAAGCGTATTTTTGTTATTTTTGATGAGCAATAGCACGCTAAGATCCCAAAACGTGTGCTTCCTCGGCTTATTCTAGTTCAATATCAGTTTTCGACCGATTTTGAACCCATTCTAGACATAATGTCCTGGATATTACTGTAAGAACCTTATAACAGGAAGTTTTCATGCGATTCATCCGCTTCGTAGCAGATACTAGCAGCATATTCACATAATTGCGCGTTCAGAATGTAGGGATATTACGTTTGTTTCTTGAAAATCAGTATTTATCGGTATATTACGGAATATGAGCGATAGCGGAACATTTATTTATGCATATTCACGTTTCAATTATAGTGGAGTACGATTTGTGCGCGAAAAATCAATATTTCATTAGGTTCAACTGAATTGAAGCCTATTTTTGTTATTTTTGATGAGGAATAGCACGCTAAGATCCCAAAACGTGTGCTTCTTCGGGTTATTCTAGTTCAATATAAGTTTTCGACCGATTTTGAACCCATTCTAGACATAATGTCCTGGATATTACTGTAGGAACCTTATAACAGGAAGTTTTCATGCGATTCATCCGCTTCGTAGCAGATAATAGCAGCATATTCACATAATAGCGCGTTAAGAATAAAGGAATATTACGTTTCTTTGTTGAAAACCAGCATTTATCGGTATATTACGGAATATGAGCGATAGCGGAACATTTATCCATGTATATTCACGTCTCAACTATGGTGGAGTACGATTTGTGCATGATAAATCAGTATTTTATTAGGTTTTTACTGAATTGAAGGGCACTTTTGTTATATTTGATGAGAAATAGCAAGCTAAGATCCCAAAACGTGTGCTTCTTCGGCTTATTCTAGTTCAATATCAGTTTTCGACCGATTTTGAACCCATTCTAGACATAATGTCCTGGATATTACTGTAAGAACCTTATAACAGGAAGTTTTCATGCGATTCATCCGCTTCGTAGCAGATACTAGCAGCATATTCACATAATTGCGCGTTCAGAATGTAGGGATATTACGTTTGTTTCTTGAAAATCAGTATTTATCGGTATATTACGGAATATGAGCGATAGCGGAACATTTATTTATGCATATTCACGTTTCAATTATAGTGGAGTACAATTAGTGCGCGAAAAATCAATATTTCATTAGGTTCAACTGAATTGAAGCCTATTTTTGTTATTTTTGATGAGGAATAGCACGCTTAGATCCCAAAACGTGTGCTTCTTCGGGTTATTCTAGTTCAATATCAGTTTTCGACCGATTTTTCTACCCATTCTAGACATTATGTCGTGGATATTACTGTAGGAACCATATAACCAGAAGTTTGCATGCGATTCATCTGCTTCGTAGCAGATACTTGCCGCATTTTCGCGTCTTATCGCTTTAAGAATGTAGGAATATATCGTTTCTTTGTTGAAAATCAGTTTTTATCGGTATTTTACGTAATATGAGCGATGGCAGTACATTTATTTATGAAATTCACGTTTCCACCAAAGTGTAGTAGGATTTGTGCGCGATAAATCAATATTTCATTATGTTTTTACTGAATTGAAGCGTATTTTTGTTATTTTTGATGAGCAATAGCACGCTAAGATCCCAAAACGTGTGCTTCTTCGGGTTATTCTAGTTCAATATCAGTTTTCGACCGATTTTAAACCCATGCTAGTCATTATGTCGTGGATATATTTGTAAGAACCATATAACCGGAAGTTTGTGTGCGATTCATCCGCTTCGTAGCAGATACTAGCCGCATATTTACGTCTTATCGCGTTTAGAATGTAGGAATATATCGTTTCTTTGTTGAAAATCAGTATTTATCGTTATATTGCGGAATATGAGCGATAGCGGAACATTTTTTTATGCATATTCACGTTTCAATTATAGTGGAGTACGATTTATTCGCGAAAAATCAATATTTCATTAGGTTTTTACTGAATTGAAGCCTATTTTTGTTATTTTTAAGAGGAATAGCACGCTTAGATCCCGAAACGTGTGCTTCTTCGGCTTATTCTAGTTCAATATCAGTTTTCGACCGATTTTGAACCCATTCTAGACATAATGTCCTGGATATTACTGTAGAAACCTTATAACAGGAAGTTTTCATGCGATTCATCCGCTTCGTAGCAGATAATAGCAGCATATTCACAAAATAGCGCGTTAAGAATAAAAGAATATTACGTTTCTTTGTTGAAATCAGCATTTATCGGTATATTACGGAATATGAGCGATGGCAGTACATTTATTTATGAAATTCACGTTTCCACCATAGTGGAGTAAGATTTTTGCGCGATAAATCAATATTTCATTATGTTTTTACTGAATTTAAGCCTATTTTTGTTATTTTTGATGAGGAATAGCACGCTAAGATCCCAAAACGTGTGTTTCCTCGGCTTATTCTAGTTCAATTACAGTTTTCGACCGATTTTGAACCCATTCTAGACATTATGTCCTGGATATTACAGTAGGAACCTTATAACAGGAAGTTTTCATGCGATTCATCCGCTTCGTAGCAGATACTAGCAGCATATTCACATAATTGCGCGTTCAGAATGTAGGGATATTACGTTTGTTTGTTGAAAATCAGTATTTATCGGTATATTACGGAATATGAGCGATAGCGGAACATTTATTAATGCATATTTACGTTTGAATTATAATGGAGTACGATTTGTGCGCGAAAAATCAATATTTCATTAGGTTCAACTGAATTGAAGCCTATTTTTGTTATTTTTGATGAGGAATAGCACGCTAAGATCCCAAAACGTGTGCTTCTTCGGGTTATTCTAGTTCAATATAAGTTTTCGACCGATTTTGAACCCATTCTAGACATAATGTCCTGGATATTACTGTAGGAACCTTATAACAGGAAGTTTTCATGCGATTCATCCGCTTCGTAGCAGATAATAGCAGCATATTCACATAATAGCGCGTTAAGAATAAAGGAATATTACGTTTCTTTGTTGAAAACCAGCATTTATCGGTATATTACGGAATATGAGCGATAGCGGAACATTTATCCATGTATATTCACGTCTCAACTATGGTGGAGTACGATTTGTGCATGATAAATCAGTATTTTATTAGGTTTTTACTGAATTGAAGGGCACTTTTGTTATATTTGATGAGAAATAGCAAGCTAAGATCCCAAAACGTGTGCTTCTTCGGCTTATTCTAGTTCAATATCAATTTTCGACCGATTTTGAACCCATTCTAGACATAATGTCCTGGATATTACTGTAAGAACCTTATAACAGGAAGTTTTCATGCGATTCATCCGCTTCGTAGCAGATACTAGCAGCATATTCACATAATTGCGCGTTCAGAATGTAGGGATATTACGTTTGTTTCTTGAAAATCAGTATTTATCGGTATATTACGGAATATGAGCGATAGCGGAACATTTATTTATGCATATTCACGTTTCAATTATAGTGGAGTACAATTTGTGCGCGAAAAATCAATATTTCATTAGGTTCAACTGAATTGAAGCCTATTTTTGTTATTTTTGATGAGGAATAGCACGCTAAGATCCCAAAACGTGTGCTTCTTCGGGTTATTCTAGTTCAATATCAGTTTTCGACCGATTTTGTACCCATTCTAGACATTATGTCGTGGATATTACTGTAGGAACCATATAACCAGAAGTTTGCATGCGATTCATCCGCTTCGTAGCAGATACTTGCCGCATTTTCGCGTCTTATCGCGTTAAGAATGTAGGAATATATCGTTTCTTTGTTGAAAATCAGTTTTTATCGGTATTTTACGTAATATGAGCGATGGCAGTACATTTATTTATGAAATTCACGTTTCCACCAAAGTGTAGTAGGATTTGTGCGCGATAAATCAATATTTTATTATGTTTATACTGAATTGAAGCGTATTTTTGTTATTTTTGATGAGCAATAGCACGCTAAGATCCCAAAACGTGTGCTTCTTCGGGTTATTCTAGTTCAATATCAGTTTTCGACCGATTTTAAACCCATTCTAGTCATTATGTCGTGGATATATTTGTAAGAACCATATAACCGGAAGTTTGTGTGCGATTCATCCGCTTCGTACTAGCCGCATATTTACGTCTTATCGCGTTTAGAATGTAGGAATATATCGTTTCTTTGTTGAAATCAGCATTTATCGGTATATTACGGAATATGAGCGATGGCAGTACATTTATTTATGAAATTCACGTTTCCACCATAGTGGAGTAAGATTTTTGCGCGATAAATCAATATTTCATTATGTTTTTACTGAATTTAAGCCTATTTTTGTTATTTTTGATGAGGAATAGCACGCTAAGATCCCAAAACGTGTGTTTCCTCGGCTTATTCTAGTTCAATTACAGTTTTCGACCGATTTTGAACCCATTCTAGACATTATGTCCTGGATATTACAGTAGGAACCTTATAACAGGAAGTTTTCATGCGATTCATCCGCTTCGTAGCAGATACTAGCAGCATATTCACATAATTGCGCGTTCAGAATGTAGGGATATTACGTTTGTTTGTTGAAAATCAGTATTTATCGGTATATTACGGAATATGAGCGATAGCGGAACATTTATTAATGCATATTTACGTTTGAATTATAGTGGAGTACGAATTGTGCGCGAAAAATCAATATTTCATTTGGTTTAACTGAATTGAAGCCTATTTTTGTTATTCTTGATGTTGAATAGCACGCTAAGATCCCAAAACGTGTGCTTCTTCGGCTGATTCTAGTTCAATATCAGTTTTCGACCGATTTCGAACCCATTCTAGACATAATGTCCTGGATATTACTGTAAGAACCTTATAACAGGAAGTTTTCATGCGATTCATCCGCTTCGTAGCAGATACTAGCAGCATATTCACATAATTGCGCGTTCAGAATGTAGGGATATTACGTTTGTTTCTTGAAAATCAGTATTTATCGGTATATTACGGAATATGAGCGATAGCGGAACATTTATTTATGCATATTCACGTTTCAATTATAGTGGAGTACGATTTGTGCGCGAAAAATCAATATTTCATCAGGTTCAACTGAATTGAAGCCTATTTTTGTTATTTTTGATGAGAAATAGCACGCTAAGATCCCAAAACGTGTGCTTCTTCGGGTTATTCTAGTTCAATATAAGTTTTCGACCGATTTTGAACCCATTCTAGACATAATGTCCTGGATATTACTGTAGAAACCTTATAACAGGAAGTTTTCATGCGATTCATCCGCTTCGTAGCAGATAATAGCAGCATATTCACATAATAGCGCGTTAAGAATAAAGGAATATTACGTTTCTTTGTTGAAAACCAGCATTTATCGGTATATTACGGAATATGAGCGATAGCGGAACATTTATCCATGTATATTCACGTCTCAACTATGGTAAAGTACGATGTGTGCATGATAAATCAGTATTTTATTAGGTTTTTACTGAATTGAAGGGCATTTTTGTTATATTTGATGAGAAATAGCAAGCTAAGATCCCAAAACGTGTGCTTCTTCGGCTTATTCTAGTTCAATATCAGTTTTCGACCGATTTTGAACCCATTCTAGACATAATGTCCTGGATATTACTGTAAGAACCTTATAACAGGAAGTTTTCATGCGATTCATCCGCTTCGTAGCAGATACTAGCAGCATATTCACATAATTGCGCGTTCAGAATGTAGGGATATTACGTTTGTTTCTTGAAAATCAGTATTTATCGGTATATTACGGAAAATGAGCGATAGCGGAACATTTATTTATGCATATTCACGTTTCAATTATAGTGGAGTACGATTTGTGCGCGAAAAATCAATATTTCATTAGGTTCAACTGAATTGAAGCCTATTTTTGTTATTTTTGATGAGGAATAGCACGCTAAGATCCCAAAACGTGTGCTTCTTCGGGTTATTCTAGTTCAATATAAGTTTTCGACCGATTTTGAACCCATTCTAGACATAATGTCCTGGATATTACTGTAGAAACCTTATAACAGGAAGTTTTCATGCGATTCATCCGCTTCGTAGCAGATAATAGCAGCATATTCACATAATAGCGCGTTAAGAATAAAGGAATATTACGTTTCTTTGTTGAAAACCAGCATTTATCGGTATATTACGGAATATGAGCGATAGCGGAACATTTATCCATGTATATTCACGTCTCAACTATGGTGGAGTACGATTTGTGCGCGATAAATCAATATTTCATTAGGTATTTACTGAATTGAAGCGTATTTTTGTTATTTTTGATGAGCAATAGCACGCTAAGATCCCAAAACGTGTGCTTCCTCGGCTTATTCTAGTTCAATTACAGTTTTCGACCGATTTTGAACCCATTCTAGACATTATGTCCTGGATATTACAGTAGGAACCTTATAACAGGAAGTTTTCATGCGATTCATCCGCTTCGTAGCAGATACTAGCAACATATTCACATAATTGCGCGTTCAGAATGTAGGGATATTACGTTTCTTTGTTAAAAATCAGTATTTATCGGTATATATTACGGAATATGAGCGATAGCGGAACATTTATCCATGTATATTCACGTCTCAACTATGGTGGAGTACGATTTGTGCATGATAATTCAGTATTTTATTAGGTTTTTACTGAATTGAAGGGCATTTTTGTTATATTTGATGAGAAATAGCACGCTAAGATCCCAAAACGTGTGCTTCTTCGGCTTATTCTAGTTCAATATCAGTTTTCGACCGATTTTGAACCCATTCTAGACATAATGTCCTGGATATTACTGTAAGAACCTTATAACAGGAAGTTTTCATGCGATTCATCCGCTTCGTAGCAGATACTAGCAGCATATTCACATAATTGCGCGTTCAGAATGTAGGGATATTACGTTTGTTTCTTGAAAATCAGTATTTATCGGTATATTACGGAATATGAGCGATAGCGGAACATTTATTTATGCATATTCACGTTTCAATTATAGTGGAGTACGATTTGTGCGCGAAAAATCAATATTTCATTAGGTTTTTACTGAATTGAAGCCTATTTTTGTTATTTTTGATGAGGAATAGCACGCTAAGATCCCAAAACGTGTGCTTCTTCGGGTTATTCTAGTTCAATATAAGTTTTCGACCGATTTTGAACCCATTCTAGACATAATGTCCTGGATATTACTGTAGAAACCTTATAACAGGAAGTTTTCATGCGATTCATCCGCTTCGTAGCAGATAATAGCAGCATATTCACATAATAGCGCGTTAAGAATAAAGGAATATTACGTTTCTTTGTTGAAAACCAGCATTTATCGGTATATTACGGAATATGAGCGATAGCGGAACATTTATCCATGTATATTCACGTCTCAACTATGGTGGAGTACGATTTGTGCATGATAAATCAGTATTTTATTAGGTTTTTACTGAATTGAAGGGAATTTTTGTTATATTTGATGAGAAATAGCAAGCTAAGATCCCAAAACGTGTGCTTCTTCGGCTTATTCTAGTTCAATATCAGTTTTCGACCGATTTTGAACCCATTCTAAACATAATGTCCTGGATATTACTGTAAGAACCTTATAACAGGAAGTTTTCATGCGATTCATCCGCTTCGTAGCAGATACTAGCAGCATATTCACATAATTGCGCGTTCAGAATGTAGGGATATTACGTTTGTTTCTTGAAAATCAGTATTTATCGGTATATTACGGAATATGAGCGATAGCGGAACATTTATTTATGCATATTCACGTTTCAATTATTGTGGAGTACGATTTGTGCGCGAAAAATCAATATTTCATTAGGTTTAACTGAATTGAAGCCTATTTTTGTTATTTTTGATGAGGAATAGCACGCTAAGATCCCAAAACGTGTGCTTCTTCGGGTTATTCTAGTTCAATATCAGTTTTCGACCGATTTTGTACCCATTCTAGACATTATGTCGTGGATATTACTGTAGGAACCATATAACCAGAAGTTTGCATGCGATTCATCCGCTTCCTAGCAGATACTTGCCGCATTTTCGCGTCTTATCGCGTTAAGAACGTAGGAATATTACATTTCTTTGTTGAACATCAGTTTTTATCGGTATATTACGGAATATGAGCGATAGCAGTACATTTATTTATGCATATTCACGTTTTCACCGTAGTGGAGTACGATTTGTGCGTGATAAATCAATATTTCATTAGGTTTAACTGAATTGAAGCCTATTTTTGTTATTCTTGATGAGCAATAGCACGCTTAGATCCCAAAACATGTGCTTCTTCGGCTTATTCTAGTTCAATATCTGATTTCGACCGATTTTGAAGCCATTCTAGACATAATGTCGTGGATATTACTGTATGAACCATATAACCGGAAGTTTGCATGCGATTCATCCGCTTCGTAGCAGATACTTGCCGCATTTTCGCGTCTTATCGCGTTAAGAATGTAGGAATATATCGTTTCTTTGTTGAAAATCAGTTTTTATCGGTATATTACGGAATATGAGCGATAGCAGTACATTTATTTATGCATATTCACGTTATCACCGTAGTGGAGTACGATTTGTGCGCGATAAATCAATATTTCATTAGGTATTTACTGAATTGAAGCGTATTTTTGTTATTTTTGATGAGCAATAGCACGCTAAGATCCCAAAACGTGTGCTTCCTCGGCTTATTCTAGTTCAATTACAGTTTTCGACCGATTTTGAACCCATTCTAGACATTATGTCCTGGATATTACTGTAGGAACCTTATAACAGGAAGTTTTCATGCGATTCATCCGCTTCGTAGCAGACACTAGCAACATATTCACATAATTGCGCGTTCAGAATGTAGGGATATTACGTTTCTTTGTTAAAAATCAGTATTTATCGGTATATATTACGGAATATGAGCGATAGCGGAACATTTATTAATGCATATTTACGTTTAAATTATAGTGGAGTACGATTTGTGCGCGAAAAATCAATATTTCATTAGGTTTAACTGAATTGAAGCCTATTTTTGTTATTTTTGATGAGCAATAGCACGCTAAGATCCCAAAACGTGTGCTTCTTCGGCTTATTCTAGTTCAATATCAGTTTTCGACCGATTTTGAACCCATTCTAGACATAATGTCCTGGATATTACTGTAGGAACCTTATAACAGGAAGTTTTCATGCGATTCATCCGCTTCGTAGCAGATAATAGTTGCATATTCACATAATAGCGCGTTAAGAATAAAGGAATATTACGTTTCCTTGTTGAAATTAGTATTTATCGGTATATTACGAAATATGAGCGATAGCGGAACATTTATAAATGCATATTTACGTTTGAATTATAGTGGAGTACAATTTGTGCGCGAAAAATCAATATTTCATTAGGTTTAACTGAATTGAAGCCTATTTTTGTTATTTTTGATGTTGAATAGCACGCTTGGATCCCAAAACGTGTGCTTCTTCGGGTTATTCAAGCTCAATATCAGTTTTCGACCGATTTTGAACCCATTCTAGACATAATGTCATGGATATTACTGTACGAACCATAAAACCGGAAGTATGCTTGCGATTCATCCGCTTCGTAGCAGATACTTGCCGCATTTTCGCGTCTTATCGCGTTAAGAATGTAGGAATATATCGTTTCTTTGTTGAAAATCAGTATTTATCGGTATTTTACGTAATATGAGCGATGGCAGTACATTTATTTATGAAATTCATTTTTCCACCAAAGTGTAGTAGGATTTGTGCGCGATAAATCAATATTTCATTATGTTTTTACTGAATTGAAGCGTATTTTTGTTATTTTTGATGAGCAATAGCACGCTAAGATCCCAAAACGTGTGCTTCTTCGGGTATTCTAGTTCAATATCAGTTTTCGACCGATTTTAAACCCATTCTAGTCATTATGTCGTGGATATATTTGTAAGAACCATATAACCGGAAGTTTGTGTGCGATTCATCCGCTTCGTAGCAGATACTAGCCGCATATTTACGTCTTATCGCGTTTAGAATGTAGGAATATATCGTTTCTTTGTTGAAAATCAGTATTTATCGTTATATTGCGGAATATGAGCGATAGCGGAACATTTATTTATGCATATTCACGTTTCAATTATAGTGGAGTACGATTTGTTCGCGAAAAATCAATATTTCATTAGGTTTTTACTGAATTGAAGCCTATTTTTGTTATTTTTGATGAGGAATAGCACGCTTAGATCCCGAAACGTGTGCTTCTTCGGCTTATTCTAGTTCAATATCAGTTTTCGACCGATTTTGAACCCATTCTAGACATAATGTCCTGGATATTACTGTAGGAACCTTATAACAGGAAGTTTTCATGCGATTCATCCGCTTCGTAGCAGATAATAGCAGCATATTCACATAATAGCGCGTTAAGAATAAAAGAATATTACGTTTCTTTGTTGAAATCAGCATTTATCGGTATATTACGGAATATGAGCGATGGCAGTACATTTATTCATGAAATTCACGTTTCCACCATAGTGGAGTAAGATTTTTGCGCGATAAATCAATATTTCATTAGGTTTTTACTGAATTTAAGCCTATTTTTGTTATTTTTGATGAGGAATAGCACGCTAAGATCCCAAAACGTGTGTTTCCTCGGCTTATTCTAGTTCAATTACAGTTTTGGACCGATTTTGAACCCATTCTAGACATTATGTCCTGGATATTACAGTAGGAACCTTATAACAGGAAGTTTTCATGCGATTCATCCGCTTCGTAGCAGATACTAGCAGCATATTCACATAATTGCGCGTTCAGAATGTAGGGATATTACGTTTGTTTGTTGAAAATCAGTATTTATCGGTATATATTACGGAATATGAGCGATAGCGGAACATTTATCAATGCATATTTACGTTTGAATTATAGTGGAGTACGATTTGTGTGCGAAAAATCAATATTTCATTAGGTTTAACTGAATTGAAGCCTATTTTTGTTATTCTTGATGTTGAATAGCACGCTTAGATCCCAAAACGTGTGCTTCTTCGGGTTATTCCAGTTCAATATCAGTTTTCGACCGATTTTAAACCCATTCTAGTCATTATGTCGTGGATATATTTGTAAGAACCATATAACCTGAAGTTTGTGCGCGATTCATCCGCTTCGTAGCAGATACTAGCCGCATATTTACGTCTTATCGCGTTTAGAATGTAGGAATATATCGTTTCTTTGTTGAAAATCAGTATTTATCGTTATATTGCGGAATATGAGCGATAGCGGAACATTTTTTTATGCATATTCACGTTTCAATTATAGTGGAGTACGATTTTGCGCGATATATCAATATTTCATTAGGTTTTTACTGAATTGAAGCCTATTTTTGTTATTTTTGATGAGGAATAGCACGCTAAGATCCCAAAACGTGTGCTTCTTCGGGTTATTCTAGTTCAATATAAGTTTTCGACCGATTTTGAACCCATTCTAGTCATTAGGTCGTGGATATTACTGTAGAAACCTTATAACAGGAAGTTTTCATGCGATTCATCCGCTTCGTAGCAGATAATAGCAGCATATTCACATAATAGCGCGTTAAGAATAAAGGAATATTACGTTTCTTTGTTGAAAACCAGCATTTATCGGTATATTACGGAATATGAGCGATAGCAGAACATTTATCCATGTATATTCACGTCTCAACTATGGTGGAGTACGATTTGTGCATGATAAATCAGTATTTTATTAGGTTTTTACTGAATTGAAGGGCATTTTTGTTATATTTGATGAGAAATAGCACGCTAAGATCCCAAAACGTGTGCTTCTTCGGCTTATTCTAGTTCAATATCAGTTTTCGACCGATTTTGAAACCATTCTAGACATAATGTCCTGGATATTACTGTAAGAACCTTATAACAGGAAGTTTTCATGCGATTCATCCGCTTCGTAGCAGATACTAGCAGCATATTCACATAATTGCGCGTTCAGAATGTAGGGATATTACGTTTGTTTCTTGAAAATCAGTATTTATCGGTATATTACGGAATATGAGCGATAGCGGAACATTTATTTATGCATATTCACGTTTCAATTATAGTGGAGTACGATTTGTGCACGAAAAATCATTATTTCATTAGGTTCAACTGAATTGAAGCCTATTTTTGTTATTTTTGATGAGGAATAGCACGCTAAGATCCCAAAACGTGTGCTTCTTCGGGTTATTCTAGTTCAATATAAGTTTTCGACCGATTTTGAAACCATTCTAGACTTAATGTCCTGGATATTACTGTAGAAACCTTATAACAGGAAGTTTTCATGCGATTCATCCGCTTCGTAGCAGATACTAGCCGTTTTCTGACGTATTATCGTGTTTAGAGTTTAGGGATATTACGTTTCTTTGTTGAAAACCAGCATTTATCGGTATATTACGGAATATGAGCGATAGCGGAACATTTATTAATGCATTTTTACGTTTGAATTATAGTGGAGTACGATTTGTGCGCGAAAAATCAATATTTCATTAGGTTCAACTGAATTGAAGCCTATTTTTGTTATTTTTGATGTTGAATAGCACGCTTAGATCCCAAAACGTGTGCTTCTTCGGGTTATTCCAGTTCAATATCAGTTTTCGTCCGATTTTGAACCCAGTCTAGACATAATGTCATGGATATTACTGTATGAACCATACAACCGGAAGTATGCTTGCGATTCATCCGCTTCGTAGCAGATACTTGCCGCATTTTCGCGTCTTATCGCGTTAAGAATGTAGGAATATATCGTTTCTTTCTTGAAAATCAGTTTTTATCGGTATATTACGGAACATGAGCGATAGCAGTACATTTATTTATGCATATTCACGTTTCCACCAAAGTGTAGTAGGATTTGTGCGCGATAAATCAATATTTCATTATGTTTTTACTGAATTGAAGCGTATTTTTGTTATTTTTGATGAGCAATAGCACGCTAAGATCCCAAAACGTGTGCTTCTTCGGGTTATTCCAGTTCAATATCAGTTTTCGACCGATTTTAAACCCATTCTAGTCATTATGTCGTGGATATATTTGTAAGAACCATATAACCTAAAGTTTGTGCGCGATTCATCCGCTTCGTAGCAGATACTAGCCGCATATTTACGTCTTATCGCGTTTAGAATGTAGGAATATATCGTTTCTTTGTTGAAAATCAGTATTTATCGTTATATTGCGGAATATGAGCGATAGCGTAACATTTATTTATGCATATTCACGTTTCAATTATAGTGGAGTACGATTTGTTCGCGAAAAATCAATATTTCATTAGGTTTTTACTGAATTGAAGCCTATTTTTGTTATTTTTGATGAGGAATAGCACGCTTAGATCCCGAAACGTGTGCTTCTTCGGCTTATTCTAGTTCAATATCAGTTTTCGACCGATTTTGAACCCATTCTAGACATAATGTCCTGGATATTACTGTAGGAACCTTATAACAGGAAGTTTTCATGCGATTCATCCGCTTCGTAGCAGATAATAGCAGCATATTCACATAATAGCGCGTTAAGAATAAAAGAATATTACGTTTCTTTGTTGAAATCAGCATTTATCGGTATATTACGGAATATGAGCGATGGCAGTACATTTATTTATGAAATTCACGTTTCCACCATAGTGGAGTAAGATTTTTGCGCGATAAATCAATATTTCATTAGGTTTTTACTGAATTTAAGCCTATTTTTGTTATTTTTGATGAGGAATAGCACGCTAAGATCCCAAAACGTGTGTTTCCTCGGCTTATTCTAGTTCAATTACAGTTTTCGACCGATTTTGAACCCATTCTAGACATTATGTCCTGGATATTACAGTAGGAACCTTATAACAGGAAGTTTTCATGCGATTCATCCGCTTCGTAGCAGATACTAGCAGCATATTCACATAATTGCGCGTTCAGAATGTAGGGATATTACGTTTCTTTGTTAAAAATCAGTATTTATCGGTATATATTACGGAATATGAGCGATAGCGGAACATTTATTAATGCATATTTACGTTTGAATTATAGTGGAGTACGATTTGTGCGCGAAAAATCAATATTTCATTAGGTTTAACTGAATTGAAGCCTATTTTTGTTATTTTTGATGAGCAATAGCACGCTAAGATCCCAAAACGTGTGCTTCTTCGGGTTATTCTAGTTCAATATACGTTTTCGACCGATTTTGAACCCATTCTAGACATTATGTCGTGGATATAACTGTAAGAACCATATAACCGGAAGTTTACGTGCGATTCATCCGCTTCGTAGCAGATACTAGCCGTTTTCTAACGTATTATCGTGTTTAGAGTTTAGGGATATTACGTTTCTTTGTTGAAAACCAGCATTTATCGGTATATTACGGAATATGAGCGATAGCGGAACATTTATCCATGTATTTTCACGTCTCAACTATGGTGGAGTACGATTTGTGCATGATAAATCAGTATTTTATTAGGTTTTTACTGAATTGAAGGGCATTTTTGTTATATTTGATGAGAAATAGCACGTTAAGATCCCAAAACGTGTGCTTCTTTGGCTTATTCTAGTTCAATATCAGTTTTCGACCGATTTTGAACCCATTCTAGACATATTGTCCTGGATATTACTGTAGGAACCTTATAACTGGAAGTTTTCATGCGATTCATCCGCTTCGTAGCAGATACTAGCCGCATTTTCACGTAATTGCGCGTTCAGAATGTAGGGATATTACGTTTGTTTGTTGAAAATCAGTATTTATCGGTATATTACGGAATATGAGCGATAGCGGAATATTTATAAATGAATATTTACGTTTGAATTATAGTGGAGTACGATTTGTGCGCGAAAAATCAATATTTCATTAGGTTTAACTGAATTGAAGCCTATTTTTGTTATTTTTGATGAGGAATTGCCCGCTAAGATCCCAAAACGTGTGCTTCTTCGGGATATTCCAGTACAATATCAGTTTTCGACCGATTTTGAACCCATTCTAGACATTATGTCGTGGATTTTACTGTAGGAACCTTATAACCGGAAGTTTGCATGCGATTCATCCGCTTCGTAGCAGATACTAGCCGCATTTTCACGTCTTATTGCCTAAGAAATGAAGGAATATTACATTTCTTTGTTGAAAATCAGTAATTATTGGTATATTACGGAATATGAGCGATAGCGGTACATTTATTTATGCATATTCACGTTTCCACCATAGTGGAGTAAGATTTGTGCGCGATAAATCAATATTTCATTGGGTTTAACTGAATTGAAGCGTATTTTTGTTATTTTTGATGAGGAATAGCACGATAAGATCCCAAAACGTGTTCTTCTTCGGGTTATTCCAGTTCAATATCAGTTTTCGACCGATTTTGAACCCGTTCTAGACCTAATGTGTTGAAAATTACTGTGGGAACCATATATGCGGAAGTATGCTTGCGATTCATCCGCTTCGTAGCAGATACTTGCCGCATTTTCACGTCTTATCGCATTAAGAATGTAGGAAAAATACCTTTCTCTGTTGAAAATCAGTTTTTATCGGTATATTACGGAATATGAGCGATAGCTGTATATTAGCTTATGCATATTCACGTTTCAATTATAGTGGAGTACGATTTTGCGCGATATATCAATATTTCATTAGGTTTTTACTGAATTGAAGCCTATTTTTGTTATTTTTGATGAGGAATAGCACGCTAAGATCCCAAAACGTGTGCTTCTTCGGGTTAATCTAGTTCAATATAAGTTTTCGACCGATTTTGAACCCATTCTAGACATAATGTCCTGGATATTACTGTAGAAACCTTATAACAGGAAGTTTTCATGCGATTCATCCGCTTCGTAGCAGATAATAGCAGCATATTCACATAATAGCGCGTTAAGAATAATGGAATATTACGTTTCTTTGTTGAAAACCAGCATTTATCGGTATATTACGGAATATGAGCGATAGCGGAACATTTATCCATGTATATTCACGTCTCAACTATGGTGGAGTACGATTTGTGCATGATAAATCAGTATTTTATTAGGTTTTTACTGAATTGAAGCCTATTTTTGTTATTTTTGATGAGGAATAGCATGCTAAGAACCCAAAACGTGTGCTTCTTCGTATTATTCCAGTTCAATATCAGTTTTCGACCGATTTTGAACCCATTCTAGACATAATGTCCTGGATATTACTGTAGGAACCTTATAACAGGAAGTTTTCATGCGATTCATCCGCTTCGTAGCAGATAATAGCAGCATATTCACATAATAGCGCGTTAAGAATAAAAGAATATTACGTTTCTTTGTTGAAATCAGCATTTATCGGTATATTACGGAATATGAGCGATGGCAGTACATTTATTTATGAAATTCACGTTTCCACCATAGTGGAGTAAGATTTTTGCGCGATAAATCAATATTTCATTAGGTTTTTACTGAATTTAAGCCTATTTTTGTTATTTTTGATGAGGAATAGCACGCTAAGATCCCAAAACGTGTGTTTCCTCGGCTTATTCTAGTTCAATTACAGTTTTCGACCGATTTTGAACCCATTCTAGACATTATGTCGTGGACATAACTGTAAGAACCATAGAACCGGAAGTTTGCGTGCGATTCATCCGCTTCGTAGCAGATACTAGCCGTTTTCTAACGTATTATCGTGTTTAGAGTTTAGGGATATTACGTTTCTTTGTTGAAAACCAGCATTTATCGGTATATTACGGAATATGAGCGATAGCGGAACATTTATCCATGTATATTCACGTCTCAACTATGGTGGAGTACGATTTGTGCATGATAAATCAGTATTTTATTAGGTTTTTACTGAATTGAAGGGCATTTTTGTTATATTTGATGAGAAATAGCACGTTAAGATCCCAAAACGTGTGCTTCTTCGGCTTATTCTAGTTCAATATCAGTTTTCGACCGATTTTGAACCCATTCTAGACATAATGTCCTGGATATTACTGTAAGAACCTTATAACAGGAAGTTTTTATGCGATTCATCCGCTTCGTAGCAGATACTAGCAGCATATTCACATAATTCCGCGTTCAGAATGTAGGGATATTACGTTTGTTTCTTGAAAATCAGTATTTATCGGTATATTACGGAATAAGAGCGATAGCGGAACATTTATTCATGCATATTCACGTTTCAATTATAGTGGAGTACGATTTGTGCACGAAAAATCAATATTTCATTAGGTTCAACTGAATTGAAGCCTATTTTTGTTATTTTTGATGAGGAATAGCACGCTAAGATCCCAAAACGTGTGCTTCTTCGGGTTATTCTAGTTCAATATAAGTTTTCGACCGATTTTGAACCCATTCTAGACATAATGTCCTGGATATTACTGTAGAAACCTTATAACAGGAAGTTTTCATGCGATTCATCCGCTTCGTAGCAGATAATAGCAGCATATTCACATAATAGCGCGTTAAGAATAAAGGAATATTACGTTTCTTTGTTGAAAACCAGCATTTATCGGTATATTACGGAATATGAGCGATAGCGGAACATTTATCCATGTATATTCACGTCTCAACTATGCTGGAGTACGATTTGTGCATGATAAATCAGTATTTTATTAGGTTTTTACTGAATTGAAGGGCATTTTTGTTATATTTGATGAGAAATAGCACGCTAAGATCCCAAAACGTGTGCTTCTTCGGCTTATTCTAGTTCAATATCAGTTTTCGACCGATTTTGAACCCATTCTAGACATAATGTCCTGGATATTACTGTAAGAACCTTATAACAGGAAGTTTTCATGCGATTCATCCGCTTCGTAGCAGATACTAGCAACATATTCACATAATTGCGCGTTCAGAAAGTAGGGATATTAAGTTTGTTTCTTGAAAATCAGTATTTATCGGTATATTACGGAATATGAGCGATAGCGGAACATTTATTTATGCATATTCACGTTTCAATTATAGTGGAGTACGATTTGTGCGCGAAAAATCAATATTTCATTAGGTTCAACTGAATTGAAGCCTATTTTTGTTATTTTTGATGAGGAATAGCACGCTAAGATCCCAAAACGTGTGCTTCTTCGGGTTATTCTAGTTCAATATCAGTTTTCGACCGATTTTGTACCCATTCTAGACATTATGTCGTGGATATTACTGTAGGAACCATATAACCAGAAGTTTGCATGCGATTCATCCGCTTCGTAGCAGATACTTGCCGCATTTTCGCGTCTTATCGCGTTAAGAATGTAGGAATATTACATTTCTTTGTTGAACATCAGTTTTTATCGGTATATTACGGAATATGAGCGATAGCAGTACATTTATTTATGCATATTCACGTTTTCACCGTAGTGGAGTACGATTTGTGCGTGATAAATCAATATTTCATTAGGTTTAACTGAATTGAAGCCTATTTTTGTTATTCTTGATGAGCAATTGCACGCTTAGATCCCAAAACATGTGCTTCTTCGGCTTATTCTAGTTCAATATCAGATTTCGACCGATTTTGAACCCATTCTAGACATAATGTCGTGGATATTACTGTATGAACCATATAACCGGAAGTTTGCATGCGATTCATCCGCTTCGTAGCAGATACTTGCCGCATTTTCTTGTCTTATCGCGTTAAGAATGTAGGAATATATCGTTTCTTTGTTGAAAATCAGTTTTTATCGGTATATTACGGAATATGAGCGATAGCAGTACATTTATTTATGCATATTCACGTTATCACCGTAGTGGAGTACGATTTGTGCGCGATTAATCAATATTTCATTAGGTATTTACTGAATTGAAGCGTATTTTTGTTATTTTTGATGAGCAATATAACGCTAAGATCCCAAAACGTGTGCTTGTTCGGGTTATTCTAGTTCAATATACGTTTTCGACCAATTTTGAACCCATTCTAGACATTATGTCGTGGATATAACTGTAAGAACCATATAACCGGAAGTTTGCGTGCGATTCATCCGCTTCGTAGCAGATACTAGCCGTTTTCTAACGTATTATCGTGTTTAGAGATTAGGGATATTACGTTTCTTTGTTGAAAACCAGCATTTATCGGTATATTACGGAATATGAGCGATAGCGGAACATTTATTAATGCATTTTTACGTTTGAATTATAGTGGAGTACGATTTGTGCGCGAAAAATCAATATTTCATTAGGTTTAACTGAATTGAAGCCTATTTTTGTTATTTTTGATGTTGAATAGCACGCTTAGATCCCAAAACGTGTGCTTCTTCGGGTTATTCCAGTTCAATATCAGTTTTCGACCGATTTTGAACCCAGTCTAGACATAATGTCATGGATATTACTGTATGAACCATACAACCGGAAGTATGCTTGCGATTCATCCGCTTCGTAGCAGATACTTGCCGCATTTTCGCGTCTTATCGCGTTAAGAATGTAGGAATATATCGTTTCTTTGTTGAAAATCAGTTTTTATCGGTATTTTACGGAATATGAGCGATGGCAGTACATTTATTTATGAAATTCACGTTTCCACCAAAGTGTAGTAGGATTTGTGCGCGATAAATCAATATTTCATTATGTTTTTACTGAATTGAAGCGTATTTTTGTTATTTTTGATGAGCAATAGCACGCTAAGATCCCAAAACGTGTGCTTCTTCGGGTTATTCTAGTTCAATATCAGTTTTCGACCGATTTTAAACCCATTCTAGTCATTATGTCGTGGATATATTTGTAAGAACCATATAACCGGAAGTTTGTGTACGATACATCCGCTTCGTAGCAGATACTAGCCGCATATTTACGTCTTATCGCGTTTAGAATGTAGGAATATATCGTTTCTTTGTTGAAAATCAGTATTTATCGTTATATTGCGGAATATGAGTGATAGCGGAACAATTATTTATGCATATTCACGTTTCAATTATAGTGGAGTACGATTTGTTCGCGAAAAATCAATATTTCATTAGGTTTTTACTGAATTGAAGCCTATTTTTGTTATTTTTGATGAGGAATAGCACGCTTAGATCCCAAAACGTGTGCTTCTTCGGCTTATTCTAGTTCAATATCAGTTTTCGACCGATTTTGAACCCATTCTAGACATAATGTCCTGGATATTACTGTAGGAACCTTATAATAGGAAGTTTTCATGCGATTCATCCGCTTCGTAGCAGATAATAGCAGCATATTCACATAATAGCGCGTTAAGAATAAAAGAATATTACGTTTCTTTGTT
The DNA here is from genome assembly GCA_020796165.1 of Pantala flavescens. Lineage (NCBI taxonomy): Eukaryota > Metazoa > Arthropoda > Insecta > Odonata > Libellulidae > Pantala > Pantala flavescens. The sequence continues at coordinate 25,750,964 of CM036889.1, forward strand.
GAAATCAGTATTTATCGGTATATTACGGAATATGAGCGATGGCAGTACATTTATTTATGAAATTCACGTTTCCACCATAGTGGAGTAAGATTTTTGCGCGATAAATCAATATTTCATTAGGTTTTTACTGAATTTAAGCCTATTTTTGTTATTTTTGATGAGGAATAGCACGCTAAGATCCCAAAACGTTTGCTTCCTCGGCTTATTCTAGTTCAATTACAGTTTTCGAACGATTTTGAACCCATTCTAGACATTATGTCCTGGATATTACAGTAGGAACCTTATAACAGGAAGTTTTCATGCGATTCATCCGCTTCGTAGCAGATACTAGCAGCATATTCACATAATTGCGCGTTCAGAATGTAGGGATATTACGTTTCTTTGTTAAAAATCAGTATTTATCGGTATATATTACGGAATATGAGCGATAGCGGAACATTTATTAATGCATATTTACGTTTGAATTATAGTGGAGTACGATTTGTGCGCGAAAAATCAATATTTCATTAGGTTTAACTGAATTGAAGCCTATTTTTGTTATTTTTGATGAGCAATAGCACGCTAAGATCCCAAAACGTGTGCTTCTTCGGGTTATTCTAGTTCAATATACGTTTTCGACCGATTTTGAACCCATTCTAGACATTATGTCGTGGATATAACTGTAAGAACCATATAACCGGAAGTTTACGTGCGATTCATCCGCTTCGTAGCAGATACTAGCCGTTTTCTAACGTATTATCGTGTTTAGAGTTTAGGGATATTACGTTTCTTTGTTGAAAACCAGCATTTATCGGTATATTACGGAATATGAGCGATAGCGGAACATTTATCCATGTATATTCACGTCTCAACTATGGTGGAGTACGATTTGTGCATGATAAATCAGTATTTTATTAGGTTTTTACTGAATTGAAGGGCATTTTTGTTAAATTTGATGAGAAATAGCACGCTAAGATCCCAAAACGTGTGCTTCTTTGGCTTATTCTAGTTCAATATCAGTTTTCGACCGATTTTGAACCCATTCTAGACATAATGTCCTGGATATTACTGTAGGAACCTTATAACAGGAAGTTTTCATGCGATTCATCCGCTTCGTAGCAGATAATAGCAGCATATTCACATAATAGCGCGTTAAGAATAAAGGAATATTACGTTTCTTTGTTGAAAACCAGCATTTATCGGTATATTACGGAATATGAGCGATAGCGGAACATTTATCCATGTATATTCACGTCTCAACTATGGTGGAGTACGATTTGTGCATGATAAATCAGTATTTTATTAGGTTTTTACTGAATTGAAGCCTATTTTTGTTATTTTTGATGAGGAATAGCATGCTAAGAACCCAAAACGTGTGCTTCTTCGTATTATTCCAGTTCAATATCAGTTTTCGACCGATTTTGAACCCATTCTAGGCATAATGTCCTGGATATTACTATAGGAACCTTATAACAGGAAGATTGCATGCGATTCATCCTCTTCGTAGCAGAAACTAGCCGCATATTCACATAATAGCCCGTTTAGAATGTAGGGATATTACGTTTTTTTTGTTGAAAATCAGTATTTATCGGTATATTACGGAATATGAGCGATAGCGGAACATTTATTTATGCATATTCACGTTTCAACCATAGTGGAGTATGATTAGTGCGCGAAAAATCAATATTTAATTTGGTTCAACTGAATTGAAGACTATTTTTGTTATTTTTGATGAGGAATAGCACGCTTAGATCTCGAAACATGTGCATCTTCGGCTTATTCTAGTTCAATATCAGATTTCGACCGATTTTGAACCCATTCTAGACATAATGTCGTGGATATTACTGTATGAACCATATAACCGGAAGTTTGCATGCGATTCATCCGCTTCGTAGCATATACTTGCCGCATTTTCGCGTCTTATCGCGTTAAGAATGTAGGAATATATCGTTTCTTTGTTGAAAATCAGTTTTTATCGGTATATTACGGAATATGAGCGATAGCAGTACATTTATTTGTGCATATTCACGTTATCACCGTAGTGGAGTACGATTTGTGCACGAAAAATCAATATTTCATTAGGTTCAACTGAATTGAAGCCTATTTTTGTTATTTTTGATGAGGAATAGCACGCTAAGATCCCAAAACGTGTGCTTCTTCGGGTTATTCTAGTTCAATATACGTTTTCGACCAATTTTGAACCCATTCTAAACATTATGTCGTGGATATATTTGTAAGAACCATATAACCGGAAGTTTGTGTGCGATTCATCCGCTTCGTAGGAGATACTAGCCGCATATTTACGTCTTATCGCGTTTAGAATGTAGGAATATATCGTTTCTTTGTTGAAAATCAGTATTTATCGTTATATTGCGGAATATGAGTGATAGCGGAACATTTATTTATGCATATTCACGTTTCAATTATAGTGGAGTACGATTTGTTCGCGAAAAATCAATATTTCATTAGGTTTTTACTGAATTGAAGCCTATTTTTGTTATTTTTGATGAGGAATAGCACGCTTAGATCCCAAAACGTGTGCTTCTTCGGCTTATTCTAGTTCAATATCAGTTTTCGACCGATTTTGAACCCATTCTAGACATAATGTCCTGGATATTACTGTAGGAACCTTATAATAGGAAGTTTTCATGCGATTCATCCGCTTCGTAGCAGATAATAGCAGCATATTCACATAATAGCGCGTTAAGAATAAAAGAATATTACGTTTCTTTGTTGAAATCAGTATTTATCGGTATATTACGGAATATGAGCGATGGCAGTACATTTATTTATGAAATTCACGTTTCCACCATAGTGGAGTAAGATTTTTGCGCGATAAATCAATATTTCATTAGGTTTTTACTGAATTGAAGGGCATTTTTGTTATATTTGATGAGAAATTGCACGCTAAGATCCCAAAACTTGTACTTCCTCGGGTTATTCTAGTTCAATATAAGTTTTCGACCGATTTTGAACCCATTCTAAACATTATGTCGTGGACATAACTGTAAGAACCATAGAACCGGAAGTTTGCGTGCGATTCATCCGCTTCGTAGCAGATACTAGCCGTTTTCTAACGTATTATCGTGTTTAGAGTTTAGGGATATTACGTTTCTTTGTTGAAAACCAGCATTTATCGGTATATTACGGAATATGAGCGATAGCGGAACATTTATCCATGTATATTCACGTCTCAACCATCGTGGAGTACGATTTGTGCATGATAAATCAGTATTATATTAGGTTTTTACTGATTTGAAGGGCATTTTTGTTATATTTGATGAGAAATAGCACGCTAAGATCCCAAAACGTGTGCTTCTTCGGCTTATTCTAGTTCAATATCAGTTTTCGACCGATTTTGAACCCATTCTAGACATAATGTCCTGGATATTACTGTAGGAACCTTATAACAGGAAGTTTTCATGCGATTCATCCGCTTCGTAGCAGATACTAACAGCATATTCACATAATTGCGCGTTCAGAATGTAGAGATATTACGTTTCTTTGTTAAAAATCCGTATTTATCGGTATATTACGGAATATGAGCGATAGCGGAACATTTATAAATGCATATTTACGTTTGAATTATAGTGGAGTACGATTTGTGCGCGAAAAATCAATATTTCATTAGGTTTAACTGAATTGAAGCCTATTTTTGTTATTTTTGATGTTGAATAGCACGCTTAGATCCCAAAACGTGTGCTTCTTCGGGTTATTCTAGTTCAATATACGTTTTCGACCAATTTTGAACCCATTCTAGACATTATGTCGTGGATATATTTGTAAGAACCATATAACCGGAAGTTTGTGTGCGATTCATCCGCTTCGTAGGAGATACTAGCCGCATATTTACGTCTTATCGCGTTTAGAATGTAGGAATATATCGTTTCTTTGTTGAAAATCAGTATTTATCGTTATATTGCGGAATATGAGCGATAGCGGAACATTTTTTTATGCATATTCACGTTTCAATTATAGTGGAGTACGATTTTGCGCGATATATCAATATTTCATTAGGTTTTTACTGAATTGAAGCCTATTTTTGTTATTTTTGATGAGGAATACCATGCTAAGAACCCAAAACGTGTGCTTCTTCGGATTATTCCAGTTCAATATCAGTTTTCGACCGATTTTGAACCCATTCTAGACATAATGTCCTGGATATTACTGTAGGAACCTTAAACCAGGAAGTTTGTGTGCGATTCATCCGCTTCGTAGCAGATACTAGCAGCATATTCACATAATTGCGCGTTCAGAATGTAGGGATATTACGTTTCCTCGTTAAAAATCAGTATTTATCGGTATATTACGGAATATGAGCGATAGCGGAACATTTATTAATGCATATTTACGTTTGAATTATAGTGGAGTACGATTTGTTCGCGAAAAATCAATATTTCATTAGGTTCAACTGAATTCAAGCCTATTTTTGTTATTTTTGATGAGGAATAGCACGCTTAGATCCCAAAACGTGAGCTTCTTCGGGTTATTCCAGTTCAATATCAGTTTTCGACCGATTTTGAAACCATTCTAGACATAATGTCCTGGATATTACTGTAGGATCCTTATAACAGGAAGTTTTCATGCGATTCATCCGCTTCGTAGCAGATAATAGCAGCATATTCACATAATAGCGCGTTAAGAATAAAGGAATATTACGTTTCTTTGTTGAAATCAGTATTTATCGGTATATTACGGAATATGAGCGATGGCAGTACATTTATTTGTAAAATTCACGTTTCCACCATAGTGGAGTAAGATTTTTGCGCGATAAATCAATATTTCATTAGGTTTTTACTGAATTGAAGGGCATTTTTGTTATATTTGATGAGAAATTGCACGCTAAGATCCCAAAACTTGTACTTCCTCGGGTTATTCTAGTTCAATATAAGTTTTCGACCGATTTTGAACCCATTCTAAACATTATGTCGTGGACATAACTGTAAGAACCATAGAACCGGAAGTTTGCGTGCGATTCATCCGCTTCGTAGCAGATACTAGCCGTTTTCTAACGTATTATCGTGTTTAGAGTTTAGGGATATTACGTTTCTTTGTTGAAAACCAGCATTTATCGGTATATTACGGAATATGAGCGATAGCGGAACATTTATCCATGTATATTCACGTCTCAACCATGGTGGAGTACGATTTGTGCATGATAAATCAGTATTATATTAGGTTTTTACTGATTTGAAGGGCATTTTTGTTATATTTGATGAGAAATAGCACGCTAAGATCCCAAAACGTGTGCTTCTTCGGCTTATTCTAGTTCAATATCAGTTTTCGACCGATTTTGAACCCATTCTAGACATAATGTCCTGGATATTACTGTAGGAACCTTATAACAGGAAGTTTTCATGCGATTCATCCGCTTCGTAGCAGATACTAACAGCATATTCACATAATTGCGCGTTCAGAATGTAGAGATATTACGTTTCTTTGTTAAAAATCCGTATTTATCGGTATATTACGGAATATGAGCGATAGCGGAACATTTATAAATGCATATTTACGTTTGAATTATAGTGGAGTACGATTTGTGCGCGAAAAATCAATATTTCATTAGGTTTAACTGAATTGAAGCCTATTTTTGTTATTTTTGATGTTGAATAGCACGCTTAGATCCCAAAACGTGTGCTTCTTCGGGTTATTCCAGTTTAATATCAGTTTTCGACCGATTTTGAACCCATTCTAGTCATTATGTCGTGGATATATTTGTAAGAACCATATAACCGGAAGTTTGTGTGCGATTCATCCGCTTCGTAGCAGATACTAGCCGCATATATACGTCTTATCGCGTTTAGAATGTAGGAATATATCGTTTCTTTGTTGAAAATCAGTATTTATCGGTATATTACGGAAAATGAGCGATAGCGGAACATTTATCCATGTATATTCACGTCTCAACCATGGTGGAGTACGATTTGTGCATGATAAATCAGTATTATATTAGGTTTTTACTGAATTGAAGGGCATTTTTGTTATATTTGATGAGAAATAGCACGCTAAGATCCCAAAACGTGTGCTTCTTCGGCTTATTCTAGTTCAATATCAGTTTTCGACCGATTTTGAACCCATTCTAGACATAATGTCCTGGATATTACTGTAAGAACCTTATAACAGGAAGTTTTCATGCGATTCATCCGCTTCGTAGCAGATACTAACAGCATATTCACATAATTGCGCGTTCAGAATGTAGAGATATTACGTGTCTTTGTTAAAAATCAGTATTTATCGGTATATTACGGAATATGAGCGATAGCGGAACATTTATAAATGCATATTTACGTTTGAATTATAGTGGAGTACGATTTGTGCGCGAAAAATCAATTTTTCATTAGGTTTAACTGAATTGAAGCCTATTTTTGTTATTTTTGATGTTGAATAGCGAGCTTAGATCCCAAAACGTGTGCTTTTTCGGGTTATTCCAGTTTAATATCAGTTTTCGACCGATTTTGAAACCATTCTAGTCATTATGTCGTGGATATATTTGTAAGAACCATATAACCGGAAGGTTGTGTGCGATTCATCCGCTTCGTAGCAGATACTAGCCGCATATATGCGTCTTATCGCGTTTAGAATGTAGGAATATATCGTTTCTTTGTTGAAAATCAGTAGTTATCGTTATATTGCGGAATATGAGCGATAGCGGAACATTTTTTTATGCATATTCACGTTTCAATTATAGTGGAGTTCGATTTTGCGCGATATATCAATATTTCATTAGGTTTTTACTGAATTGAAGCCTATTTTTGTTATTTTTGATGAGGAATAGCATGCTAAGAACCCAAAACGTGTGCTTCTTCGGATTATTCCAGATCAATATCAGTTTTCGACCGATTTTGAACCCATTCTAGACATAATGTCCTGGATATTACTGTAGGAACCTTATAACAGAAAGATTGCATGCGATTCATCCTCTTCGTAGCAGAAACTAGCCGCATATTCACATAATAGCCCGTTTAGAATGTAGGGATATTACGTTTCTTTGTTGAAAATCAGTATTTATCGGTATATTACGGAATATGAGCGATAGCGGAACATTTATTTATGCATATTCACGTTTCAATTATAGTGGAGTACGATTTGTGCGCGAAAAATCAATATTTCATTAGGTTTAACTGAATTGAAGCCTATTATTGTTATTTTTGATGTTGAATAGCACGCTTCGATCCCAAAACGTGTGCTTCTTCGGGTTATTCCAGTTTAATATCAGTTTTCGACCGATTTTGAACCCATTCTAGTCATTATGTCGTGGATATATTTGTAAGAACCATATAACCGGAAGTTTGTGTGCGATTCATCCGCTTCGTAGCAGATACTATCCGCATATATACGTCTTATCGCGTTCAGAATGTAGGAATATATCGTTTCTTTGTTCAAAATCAGTAGTTATCGTTATATTGCGGAATATGAGCGATAGCAGTACATTTATTTATGCATATTCACGTTTTCACCATAGTGGAGTACGATTTGTGCGTGATAAATCAATATTTCATTAGGTTTAACTGAATTGAAGCCTATTTTTGTTATTCTTGATGAGCAATAGCACGCTAAGATCCCAAAACGTGTGCTTCTTCGGCTTATTCTAGTTCAATATAAGTTTTCGACCGATTTTGAACCCATTCTAGACATTATGTCGTGGATATTACTGTATGAACCATACAACCGGAAGTTTACGTGCGATTCATCCGCTTCGTAGCAGATACTTGCCGCATTTTCGCGTCTTATCGCGTTCAGAATGTAGAAATATATCGTTTCTTTGTTGAAAATCAGCATTTATCGGTATATTACGGAATATGAGCGATAGCGGAACATTTATCCATGAATATTCACGTCTCAACCATGGTGGAGTACGATTTGTGCATGATAAATCAGTATTTTATTAGGTTTTTACTGAATTGAAGGGCATGTTTGTTATATTTGATGAGAAATAGCACGCTAAGATCTAAAAACGTGTACTTCGTCGGCTTATTCTAGTTCAATATCAGTTTTCGACCGATTTTGAACCCATTCTAGACATTATGTCCTGGATATTACTGTAGGAACCTTATAACAGGAAGTTTTCATGCGATTCATACGCTTCGTAGCAGATACTAGCAGCATATTCACATAATTGCGCGTTCAGAATGTAGGGATATTACGTTTCTTTGTTAAAAATCAGTATTTATCGGTATATATTACGGAATATGAGCGATAGCGGAACATTTATTAATGCATATTTACGTTTGAATTATAGTGGAGTACGATTTGTGCGCGAAAAATCAATATTTCATTAGGTTTAACTGAATTGAAGCCTATCTTTGTTATTTTTGATGTTGAATAGCACGCTTAGATCCCAAAACGTGTGCTTCTTCGGGTTATTCCAGTTCAATATCAGTTTTCGACCGATTTTGAACCCATTCTAGACATAATGTCCTGGATATTACTGTAAGAACCATATAACCGGAAGTTTGCGTGCGATTCATCCGCTTAGTAGCAGATACTAGCCGTTTTCTAACGTATTATCGTGTTTAGAGTTTAGAGATATTACGTTTCTTTGTTGAAATCCAGCATTTATCGGTATATTACGGAAAATGAGCGAAAGCGGAACATTTACCCATGTATATTCACGTCTTAACCATGGTGGAGTACGATTTGTGCATGATAAATCAGTATTTTATTAGGTTTTTACTGAATTGAAGGGCATGTTTGTTATATTTGATGAGAAATAGCACGCTAAGATCTAAAAACGTGTACTTCGTCGGCTTATTCTAGTTCAATATCAGTTTTCGACCGATTTTGAACCCATTCTAGACATTATGTCCTGGATATTACTGTAGGAACCTTATAACAGGAAGTTTTCATGCGATTCATACGCTTCGTAGCAGATACTAGCAGCATATTCACATAATTGCGCGTTCAGAATGTAGGGATATTACGTTTCTTTGTTAAAAATCAGTATTTATCGGTATATATTACGGAATATGAGCGATAGCGGAACATTTATTAATGCATATTTACGTTTGAATTATAGTGGAGTACGATTTGTGCGCGAAAAATCAATATTTCATTAGGTTTAACTGAATTGAAGCCTATCTTTGTTATTTTTGATGTTGAATAGCACGCTTAGATCCCAAAACGTGTGCTTCTTCGGGTTATTCCAGTTCAATATCAGTTTTCGACCGATTTTGAACCCATTCTAGACATAATGTCCTGGATATTACTGTAAGAACCATATAACCGGAAGTTTGCGTGCGATTCATCCGCTTAGTAGCAGATACTAGCCGTTTTCTAACGTATTATCGTGTTTAGAGTTTAGAGATATTACGTTTCTTTGTTGAAATCCAGCATTTATCGGTATATTACGGAAAATGAGCGAAAGCGGAACATTTATCCATGTATATTCACGTCTTAACCATGGTGGAGTACGATTTGTGCATGATAAATCAGTATTTTATTAGGTTTTTACTGAATTGAAGGGCATGTTTGTTATATTTGATGAGAAATAGCACGCTAAGATCCCAAAACGTGTGCTTCTTCGGGTTATTCTAGTTCAATATACGTTTTCGACCAATTTTGAACCCATTCTAGACATTATGTCGTGGATATATCTGTAGGAACCTTATAACAGGAAGTTTTCATGCGATTCATCCGCTTCGTAGCACATACTTGCCGCATTTTCACGTCTTATCGCGTTAAGAATGTAGGAATATTACATTTCTTTGTTGAAAATCGGTATTTATAGGTATACTACGGAATATGAGCGTTAGCAGTACATTCATCAATGCAAATTCACGTTTCAACCATAGTGGTGTACGTTTTGTGCGCGATAAATCAATATTTCATTAGGTTTTTACTGAATTTAAGCCTATTTTTGTTATTTTTGATGAGGAATTGCCCGCTAAGATCCCAAAACGTGTGCTTCTTCGGGATATTCCAGTACAATATCAGTTTTCGACCGATTTTGAACCCATTCTAGACATTATGTCGTGGATTTTACTGTAGGAACCCTATAACCGGAAGTTTGCATGCGATTCATCCGCTTCGTAGCAGATACTAGCCGCATTTTCACGTCTTATCGCCTAAGGAATGAAGGAATATTACATTTCTTTGTTGAAAATCAGTAATTATTGGTATATTACGGAATATGAGCGATAGCGGTACATTTATTTATGCATATTCACGTTTCCACCATAGTGGAGTAAGATTTGTGCGCGATAAATCAATATTTCATTGGGTTTAACTGAATTGAAGCGTATTTTTGTTATTTTTGATGAGGAATAGCACGATAAGATCCCAAAACGTGTGCTTCTTCGGGTTATTCCAGTTCAATATCAGTTTTCGACCGATTTTGAACCCGTTCTAGAACTAATGTGTTGAATATTACTGTGGGAACCATATATGCGGAAGTATGCTTGCGATTCATCCGCTTCGTAGCAGATACTTGCCGCATTTTCACGTCTTATCGCATTAAGAATGTAGGAAAAATACCTTTCTCTGTTGAAAATCAGTTTTTATCGGTATATTACGGAATATGAGCGATAGCGGTATATTAGCTTATGCATATTCACGTTTCAACCATAGTGGAGTACGATTTGTGCGCGATAAATCAGTATTTTGTTAGGTTTTTACTGATTTGAAGGGCATTTTCGTTGTTTTTTATGAGAAATAGCACGCTCAGAACCCAGAAAGTGTGCTTCTTCGGGTTATTCTAGTTCAATTTCAGTTTTCGACCGATTTTGTACCCATTCTAGACATTATGTCGTGGATATTACTGTAGGAACCATATAACCGGAAGTTTGCATGCGATTCATCCGCTTCGTAGCAGATACTAGCCGCATTTTCACATATTATCGCGTTTCGAATGTAGGAATATTACGTTACTTTGTTGAAAATCAGTATTTATTGTTACATTACGGAATATCAGTGATAGCAGTACATTTATTTATGCATATTGACGTTTTCACCATTGTGGAGTACGATTTGTGCGCGATAAATCAGTATTTTACTAGGTTTTTACTGATTTGAAGGGCATTTTTGTTATTTTTGATGAGGAATAGCATGCTAAGAACCCAAAACGTGTGCTTCCTTTGCTTATTCTAGTTCAATATCAGTTTTCGACCGATTTTGAACCCATTCTAGACATAATGTCCTGGATATTACTGTAGGAACCTTATAACAGGAAGTTTTCATGCGATTCATCCGCTTCGTAGCAGATACTAGCAGCATATTCACATAATTACGCGTTCAGAATGTAGGGATATTAAGTTTCTTTGTTGAAAACCAGCATTTATCGGTATATTACGGAATATGAGCGATAGCGGAACATTTATTTATGCATATTCACGTTTCAATTATAGTGGAGTACGATTTGTGCGCGATAAATCAATATTTCTTTAGGTGTAACTGTATTGAAGCCTATTATTGTTATTTTTGATGAGGAATAGCACGCTAAGATCCCAAAACGTTTGCTTCTTCGGTTTATTCCAGTACAATATCAGTTTTCGACCGATTTTGAACCCATTCTAGACATTATGTCGTGGATATTACTGTAGGAACCATATAACCGGAAGTTTGCATGCGATTCATCCGCTTCGTGGCAGATACTAGCCGCATTTTCACATATTATCGCGTTTCGAATGTAGGAATATTACATTTCTCTTGTTGAAAATCAGTATTGAATGAAAGTGAGTGAAATAGTGTATGAAAGCTGGTTTCTTGTACTTATAGACCTTACGTTTTCTTTTTAGAGCATCTTATTCATTTACGATCAATATTTCCCTATTCTTCATCAGTTCACTTCTTGCCATGCGAACCTGTTCATTTTACAAATTGAGGCTTTTAATGGATGATGAAAGATAAGACTAGTATAATTCCTAATTGTGTTCAGATGTTCATTACTACGTAGAACACTGTATCGCCCGCAATTTTTGTAAGCCTGGTATCAATTCCTACTCTGAGGTCGTTGGTATATATTAAAAAAATAGGAGCGGCCCGATTTCGCTTTGATACGATATTCCTGTAATAAAACTTGCGAAATAGTTCGCACGCCGGATCCCTGTCTTTTAGAGGGGCGGAAAGCGGAAAAATATCCGCAACACTGGCGATGGCGGACCCAAACAAACATTCTCTCGATATGAACAAAAAAATTTTGGAAGGATATGAAATTTTGGACTTCCGAAGCTATTCGAATTCTTCGGAAATTTTTTCATCTGCAAGCCCACCAGCCTGCCGCATCCTAAGCTCACCGTCGCGAAAATAACATGCTAAATTTTCCTTCCACGACGCATGCTCAAACCGTGTTACTCGCTAAATGATTCGAGCACTTAAATCATATCTCCCAATATCACTTCCAAAATCGTAGCTCGATCCTAGTGCTCGCCTCAACAAAGCTTTAAAGCAAGATTAGTTTCCGCGTTGGATGGTAACGGAATGGAAAGGGGAGGAAAGATACAGTTATCTGAAAAGTCTATGGAACTTCAACGGATGCATCTACTGATATACCAAATCTGTTAGCTAGACCTTTCTTTTCTTTGGATTTTTTTTATGCGAAAGCCACTCGAATAACTATAATTACCGGACTTTTTGATCGTTCGCATCTCACCTACGTCTCTATAGTACGATAACTTTCCATTGCTTGCACACGAATTTACTGCACGTGTGTGAATTCAGAGACATCTTATAGTTGAACTGCCACTAGATTAGCTGGACGTTTCCGATGCATATTTTAAAAGACTACCTCTAGTATTCGAATACCAAAGGCAGAAAACGAATGCCGCAACTACAGCGGGAATTGGATGTGATGAGCAGAGGATATGAATCCGTCTGCCACTCTTAAAAATATTCTATGATCGGTCCTTGATAATAAGCGAATGCCAATTGATTCTTGGACAAAGTTTATTTAAAAATTCACATAAATTACATGTCAAGTATCACTCTTCCATCAGTGTTTACATCAGATAGTAGCCGAGGTTTTCCTTCCCTTCTCTGCTATCGCTCCCGAATCGAAATCCTCTCCCCAACGGTCGTTGGAGGTATCTGAAACGAGAGTGAAAGAGATTATTCAAAATGTGAAAGAATGACTAGGTTCACTGTCAGAATGAGAGGGCATCACCCGTTTGCCAAAACCTTTGTTTCCGGAATGTAAACGATACGGTTAAGTAATTCGAAATGTCAGCAACGGTACGAAAAGTAAGAGATCCCATATCTAATGAAGATGTCTGATGAATCCGGAGAGAAATAAAAAAGAATATATTTTTCTCTTCCTGTGGCACTTGGGAAACGCATTCGGTTTTTTGTTGAGTGAACGGAAATGTTCTGCCAAATATCAGGAAATTGGTGCTTGATGAACTCCATCAAATCCTCGTCCCTTCACAGAGGATGGATGAATGCAATTTCTTTGAGAAAAGTTTGCTTGGTGCCCTAAGAAGGAAGATAATGTCTGTAGCATTCTACGGCATCGTATCCCTTTGAGAAGCAAGAAAGAAGAATGAGGGAACAACTTTATCTTTTGGTAGGTTTATCCCAAGAGTGGTTATCCTTGGATGTTACAGGGATGTTAAATTGCAAAATATGGAATCGTACTTGCACCTACTGAAGGAAGGCGGCTAGAAGGTACACTATAACAGGAATCGTGAAAAATGGAAATTCTCAATAATGAAGGAAAGAACACAGAGCTGAATATGAAACAAATCGAGGAGTGAAGATTCTGCAAGTCACTATATTGGAGTGTTTCCCATGTAGCATATCACACGTTGCAAGATCCTAGAAATATTTGGTCGAATCCATTGAAATAGTCAAAAGAAGATGCCACTTCTTGCTCCTGGAACGAATGCTAGAAGCAAAGGAAAGGATGAAGAAGTGAGTGAATGAGGAAGTAAACAATTCCTATTTAAAATCAGCCCCTGAACGCTGGGAAGCATGATGGAATTCTGAAGAACATTGCCACGGTGCACAGAAAATATTTCCGAGGAAACACTCAAGACTTGGTTACATATTGGCAGTTGAAAACTCTGGAAATAAGAAGCAAGGATATGGTCGGGCATTCAGGAAGGAGATGGGAGGTCCAAAGATGCACAAAATCGTCCAGTATAGAAGATAAAAAGGGCTGAAAAGAAGTGAATTTGCTCACAATCTACCTCATAGTCATGTGCTGCGCGAAGAGGCAACAGTAGAGAGGAAAAATAGAACAGTTTATCAACAAGGAACGACCTAACTGCAGATAGAATGGAAACCGATGATGCTAAGGCTCATGGGCCCATCTTGATGTTCTTCAGTTTGATTTGCAACAAGAAGGTATATGGTCTTCTTTCACAAGTAAGAAATCGCCCATTGTATGAAAAGGCTCATTTTTCATCGAATAGTAGTTTCAGTTCAGTAGCAACGAAAGAAAAATATGACCAGGTCCAAATCGTACCTTGAGAAGGTAGTCTACTCAGATGTTCAAAGTTGTAAGCAATTTCCTTCATCATCTAAGAATAGGCTTGGCAATCCAATCCGTGAAGACCCTCCTCGTGGACAGCATGGTGAAGGTTCTCGAATCCAAAGGCATCCTGGAATTGAAAGATGATGAGTTCATTAAAAAGGAAGACATTGTCAAGGACCTAGGCGCACACCTACTGCACGAACGGTTTTAAGGCTGTATAATTGATTTCTTTTAACGATGTACGGCTATTTATTCACCTGTCGTACTTTTGAAATAATTAAAAATTAAAACCTCGTATCAGGGAAAGTTTTTGCATGCAGTGCATGCTTGTAAAACATATAAACTGTTGGTGGCAAAGCTCTACGTCGTAATAAATAGGAATATAGAATCAGGCGATAGTAAAACTTGACAAATCAAAGCTTCGCTACGTTCCAAAATGCTGAGAATTCATCAGTCATCAATTAAATTGTTGAAAAAAAAATTTACAAATTTTGAACTACCGCTAAACATTTATCTCGCTTCTGATTGGCTGAGAGAAATGCCACCGCTGTCAGTGTAGAAGCTGTATTGTTAAATTTTATGCCAAATATTTCTTTACCTGATTGCCGATCGAATATCACCAAAAAATCTCTCTCCATTTACGTGGACACCGAGCAATGGCGGTTTTCTTGAAATCCAAAGCATTACGATGACGAAACTTATGAATTCAATATTTTTGCACAGTAAGACTCACGTAGTTGGTAAAAATCATAATAAATACTAATCTTCATTAAATTATAATCCGTCACGACTCACCTCACGTTCATTTTCTAAAATCTTTCTCGAATTTTAGATTCCCGCCGGTGACAATCGCGTCTCCAAATACCGCGGCGCGTTATTCACTTTCCACTGCGACCTCTCCGTGTCAACATCCTCCCTTTCACCAGTCATTCATTTTCCCCTTTTTCTAATTTAATGCACTCTTTGGAGCATATAATCATCCTCATTAAAACTATGAAGCTACGCCCGAGCTCTCTGTTCGAAGAAACGGCTTCGGAAACGCACTAAATTTCCCATTGTAGCGATAAGTTACGAGCCCATAAGCACGATGCTGTCGTGAGATATATAAGCCGTCCGTGGATATTATTGTCATTAGTATTTATCTGGTCATTTTCACCGAGGTAAAGATATCTTGAATGGCGATGAATAGGAAGCTAGGTATTCGAAACGCTTCGGTCGGACGCAATCGGTAAATAAAATTCCTGGGCACATTCTTGTCGTCGAGGGAAGAGAAATATTTTTTAATGGGACGTTTCTTACCTTACTTGGCTTTTCGACTGAACCTTGCATCCTCACCAAAAGCCGTGCTGCATCGCCTGCACTGGGATGAGGTGTCACATAGCCGTCCTCTACGAAGCTGCAGTAAATCTAATCAATCTCTTATGTGCAACGCCAACCACAGAACGCAACAACGTTGTCACAATCACTTCATACAGGGAGAAACTTGGAGATTTGATAGCTATTTCCATGGATAGTAAAACGGCGTAACGAAAGCATGGGGAAACTCGATTCACAAATCACAAGTACGAACTCTGCTCGCTGGTGATAGCCGCCTACTGAGGCGACACCGATACGATAACTTGGCCCTCTGTCGGATTTCGAATATTCTCCATATGACGGAAAATGACGATCTATTTCTAGCGCTCCTCATTCCTGCGAAGAGATCTATGCGTTTATAACTCTGCTACGATTCGCTTTTTCGAGGACTAAAGTTGGATCGAGTTGCGGCGTGCGCTTAGGTATTTGTCAAGGAGATATCTCGTTCCTTGGAAAAGGGATGATATAAAATGGCAATGACTTAATAAGAAAGAAGAAGATGAAGGACGTCGTCTCTCGAAAACCCTAACGTCCGCAAAGTATCGACGAAAATTACCACTGTCTCTTCGGAAGAGAGAAGTATCGCGCAGAAGCCGAATTAAATCCACCGCAGACTTTCCCCACGGAGGAGCTGCATGCGTCCAATGCGTTGTTTTCCTATTCGCCTCTCCTTACCACCGGGTAATCGTTCGCTGAAACTACCTCCCGTAGCAGGCGTAAGAAGAAGCATTCAAATCGGAATGAAAATTCAAATGATTTAATATTTCACCAGGCATTTTCAAGGCGAGCTGTGACTTTCACGATGTAAGATCGCTCGCGAACATTCTCAACGCTCTTACCGACTACCCTCTCAGCGGAACCGAGATTCTGTATGGCTTTTCCACAAGTTTTACGTATAGATTAAGATTGCAGAGATTCTACTATTAAAATTTTTCTCCGCGGATCGTATATGTTCATTTACAGTTTTCCGGTCAAAGTGGTCGACGACTAAACACTCGTTAATATATATTAATCTCATTCCCCATTTTCCGCACCCTATCATGACTTTATCTAAATCATTTCTAAGAACTAATCTATCCTCACTGCCATATAATTCCATGTAGAACATTGTATCGCCCGCAATTATCCTAAACTTACATGGAGTGTAAGTAAAGGTGTCTCCTGACTTTTGAATGAGACTAGCATAGATCCATAGAGGATCAAAATTAAGAATACACGTCTTTTTTTATAGACGTTTCTCGCCGTAAGTTTAGGAGATATTAACGTTCAAAGATTGCAATTTTTTTCAAATTTCGCGCTTGGACAACCCAAATCCGCTTATCCCTCTTTCGAGCTCCTACGTAATCAGCGAGTTCGGTGGTGGAGATGGTTGATGCATAGACGAAACTTTTTCTGACAGTCATTTTTGCGCGCTGGTCGCTGGTTCGTGACCCGGCAACGGAAATTTTTTTCTCTTCGATTATGATATATTTGTCTCGTATTCAGCGTCTATTACGCAATGTGCATAAAATTTGGAGTTATTATGCGATTTAATATTAACTTTTCTTAGGATTTCTGTTCAAGTTTATTATTCATACAATTGGTGTATATTCATACCCTTACGTAGTCAGGAGACACCTATGTTTACACTCCTTGTTAGTATCAATTTCTCGTCAAAGGTCGTTGATATATATAAAAGAATAGGAGCGGCCCGATTTCGGTTTGATACGATATTCCTGTAATAAAACTTGCGAAATAGTTCGCACGCCGGAACCCTGTCTTTTAGAGGGGCGAAAAGCGGAAAAGAATATCCGCAATGCTGGCGATGACGGACCCAAAAAAAATTCTCTCGATATGAACAAAAAAATTTTGGAAGGATATGAAATTTTGGACTTCCGAAGCTATTCGAATTCTTCGGAAATTTTTCATCTGCAAGCCCACCAGCCTGCCGCATCCTAAGCTCACCGTCGCGAAAATTACATGCTAAATTCTCCTTCCACGACGCATGCTCAAACCGTGTTACTCGCTAAATGATTCGAGCACTTAAATCATATCTCCCAATATCACTTCCAAAATCGTAGCTCGATCCTAGTGCTCGCCTCAACAAAGCTTTAAAGCAAGATTAGTTTCCGCGTTGGATGGTAACGGAATGGAAAGGGGAGGAAAGATACAGTTATCTGAAAAGTCTATGGAACTTCAACGGATGCATCTACTGATATACCAAATCTGTTAGCTAGACCTTTCTTTTCTTTGGATTTTTTTTATGCGAAAGCCACTCGAATAACTATAAATACAGGACTTTTTGATCGTTCGCATCTCACCTACGTCTCTATAGTACGATAACTTTCCATTGCTTGCACACGAATTTACTGCACGTGTGTGAATTCAGAGACGTCTTATAGTTGAACTGCCACTAGATTAGCTGGACGTTTCCGATGCATATTTTAAAAGACTACCTCTAGTATTCGAATACCAAAGGCAGAAAACGAATGCCGCAACTTCAGCGGGAATTGGATGTGATGAGCAGAGGATATGAATCCGTCTGCCACTCTTAAAAATATTCTATGATCGGTCCTTGATAATAAGCGAATGCCAATTGATTCTTGGACAAAGTTTATTTAAAAATTCACATAAATTACATGTCAAGTATCACTCTTCCATCAGTGTTTACATCAGATAGTAGCCGAGGCTTTCTTTTCCTTCTCTGCTATCGCTCCCGAATCGAAATCCTCTCCCCAACGGTCGTTGGAGGTATCTGAAACGAGAGTGAAAGAGATTATTCAAAATGTGAAAGAATGACTAGGTTCACTGTCAGAATGAGAGGGCATCACCCGTTTGCCAAAACCTTTGTTTCCGGAATGTAAACGATACGGTTAAGTAATTCGAAATGTCAGCAACGGTACGAAAAGTAAGAGATCCCATATCTAATGAAGATGTCTGATGAATCCGGAGAGAAATAAAAAAGAATATATTTTTCTCTTCCTGTGGCACTTGGGAAACGCATTCGGTTTTTTGTTGAGTGAACGGAAATGTTCTGCCAAATATCAGGAAATTGGTGCTTGATGAACTCCATCAAATCCTCGTCCCTTCACAGAGGATGGATGAATGCAATTTCTTTGAGAAAAGTTTGCTTGGTGCCCTAAGAAGGAAGATAATGTCTGTAGCATTCTACGGCATCGTATCCCTTTGAGAAGCAAGAAAGAAGAATGAGGGAACAACTTTATCTTTTGGTAGGTTTATCCCAAGAGTGGTTATCCTTGGATGTTACAGGGATGTTAAATTGCAAAATATGGAATCGTACTTGCACCTACTGAAGGAAGGCGGCTAGAAGGTACACTATAACAGGAATCGTGAAAAATGGAAATTCTCAATAATGAAGGAAAGAACACAGAGCTGAATATGAAACAAATCGAGGAGTGAAGATTCTGCAAGTCACTATATTGGAGTGTTTCCCATGTAGCATATCACACGTTGCAAGATCCTAGAAATATTTGGTCGAATCCATTGAAATAGTCAAAAGAAGATGCCACTTCTTGCTCCTAGAACGAATGCTAGAAGCAAAGGAAAGGATGAAGAAGTGAGTGAATGAGGAAGTAAACAAGTCCTATTTAAAATCAGCCCCTGAACGCTGGGAAGCATGATAGAATTCTGAAGAACATTGCCACGGTGCACAGAAAATATTTCCGAGGAAACACTCAAGACTTGGTTACATATTGGCAGTTGAAAACTCTGGAAATAAGAAGCAAGGATATGGTCGGGCATTCAGGAAGGAGATGGGAGGTCCAAAGATACACAAAATCGTCCAGTATAGAAGATAAAAAGGGCTGAAAAGAAGTGAATTTGCTCACAATCTACCTCATAGTCATGTGCTGCGCGAAGAGGCAACAGTAGAGAGAGAGGAAAAATAGAACAGTTTATCAACAAGGAACGACCTAACTGCAGATAGAATGGAAACCGATGATGCTAAGGCTCATGGGCCCATCTTGATGTTCTTCAGTTTGATTTGCAACAAGAAGGAATATGGTCTTCTTTCACAAGTAAGAAATCGCCCATTGTATGAAAAGGCTCATTTTTCATCGAATAGTAGTTTCAATTCAGTAGCAACGAAAGAAAAATATGACCAGGTCCAAATCGTACCTTGAGAAGGTAGTCTACTCAGATGTTCAAAGTTGTAAGCAATTTCCTTCATCATCTAAGAATAGGCTTGGCAATCCAATCCGTGAAGACCCTCCTCGTGGACAGCATGGTGAAGGTTCTCGAATCCAAAGGCATCCTGGAATTGAAAGATGATGAGTTCATTAAAAAGGAAGACATTGTTAAGGACCTAGGCGCACACCTAATGCACGAACGGTTTTAAGGCTGTATAATTGATTTCTTTTAACGATGTACGGCTATTTATTCACCTGTCGTACTTTTGAAATAATTAAAAATTAAAACCTCGTATCAGGGAAAGTTTTTGCATGCAATGCATGCTTGTAAAACATATAAACTGTTGGTGGCAAAGCTCTACGTCGTAATAAATAGGAATATAGAATCAGGCGATAGTAAAACTTGACAAATCAAAGCTTCGGTACGTTCCAAAATGCTGAGAATTTATCAGTCATCAATTAAATTGTTGAAAAAAAAATTTACAAATTTTGAACTACCGCTAAACATTTATCTCGCTTCTGATTGGCTGAGAGAAATGCCACCGCTGTCAGTGTAGAAGCTGTATTGTTAAATTTTATGCCAAATATTTCTTTACCTGATTGCCGATCGAATATCACCAAAAAATCTCTCTCCATTTACGTGGACACCGAGCAATGGCGGTTTTCTTGAAATCCAAAGCATTACGATGACGAAACTTATGAATTCAATATTTTTGCACAGTAAGACTCACGTAGTTGGTAAAAATCATAATAAATACTAATCTTCATTAAATTATAATCCGTCACGACTCACCTCACGTTCATTTTCTAAAATCTTTCTCGAATTTTAGATTCCCGCCGGTGACAATCGCGTCTCCAAATACCGCGGCGCGTTATTCACTTTCCACTGCGACCTCTCCGTGTCAACATCCTCCCTTTCACCAGTCATTCATTTTCCCCTTTTTCTAATTTAATGCACTCTTTGGAGCATATAATCATCCTCATTAAAACTATGAAGCTACGCCCGAGCTCTCTGTTCGAAGAAACGGCTTCGGAAACGCACTAAATTTCCCATTGTAGCGATAAGTTACGAGCCCATAAGCACGATGCTGTCTTGAGATATATAAGCCGTCCGTGGATATTATTGTCATTAGTATTTATCTGGTCATTTTCACCGAGGTAAAGATATCTTGAATGGCGATGAATAGGAAGCTAGGTATTCGAAACGCTTCGGTCGGACGCAATCGGTAAATAAAATTCCTGGGCACATTCTTGTCGTCGAGGGAAGAGAAATATTTTTTAATGGGACGTTTCTTACCTTACTTGGCTTTTCGACTGAACCTTGCATCCTCACCAAAAGCCGTGCTGCATCGCCTGCACTGGGATGAGGTGTCACATAGCCGTCCTCTACGAAGCTGCAGTAAATCTAATCAATCTCTTATGTGCAACGCCAACCACAGAACGCAACAACGTTGTCACAATCACTTCATACAGGGAGAAACTTGGAGATTTGATAGCTATTTCCATGGATAGTAAAACGGCGTAACGAAAGCATGGGGAAACTCGATTCACAAATCACAAGTACGAACTCTGCTCGCTGGTGATAGCCGCCTACTGAGGCGACACCGATACGATAACTTGGCCCTCTGTCGGATTTCGAATATTCTCCATATGACGGAAAATGACGATCTATTTCTAGCGCTCCTCATTCCTGCGAAGAGATCTATGCGTTTATAACTCTGCTACGATTCGCTTTTTCGAGGACTAAAGTTGGATCGAGTTGCGGCGTGCGCTTAGGTATTTGTCAAGGAGATATCTCGTTCCTTGGAAAAGGGATGATATAAAATGGCAATGACTTAATAAGAAAGAAGAAGATGAAGGACGTCGTCTCTCGAAAACCCTAACGTCCGCAAAGTATCGACGAAAATTACCACTGTCTCTTCGGAAGAGAGAAGTATCGCACAGAAGCCGAATTAAATCCACCGCAGACTTTCCCCACGGAGGAGCTGCATGCGTCCAATGCGTTGTTTTCCTATTCGCCTCTCCTTACCACCGGGTAATCGTTCGCTGAAACTACCTCCCGTAGCAGGCGTAAGAAGAAGCATTCAAATCGGAATGAAAATTCAAATGATTTAATATTTCACCAGGCATTTTCAAGGCGAGCTGTGACTTTCACGATGTAAGATCGCTCGCGAACATTCTCAACGCTCTTACCGACTACCCTCTCAGCGGAACCGAGATTCTGTATGGCTTTTCCACAAGTTTTACGTATAGATTAAGATTGCAGAGATTCTACTATTAAAATTTTTCTCCGCGGATCGTATATGTTCATTTACAGTTTTCCGGTCAAAGTGGTCGACGACTAAACACTCGTTAATATATATTAATCTCATTCCCCATTTTCCGCACCCTATCATGACTTTATCTAAATCATTTCTAAGAACTAATCTATTCTCACTGCCGTATATTTCCATGTAGAACATTGTATCGCCCGCAATTATCCTAACCTTACATGGAGTGTAAGTATAGGTGTCTCCTGACTTTTGAATGAGACTAGCATAGATCGATAGAGGATCAAAATTAAGAATACACGTCTTTTTTTATAGACGTTTCTCGCCGTAAGTTTAGGAGATATTAACGTTCAAAGATTGCAATTTTTTTCAAATTTCGCGCTTGGACAACCCAAATCCGCTTATCCCTCTTTCGAGCTCCTACGTAATCAGCGAGTTCGGTGGTGGAGATGGTTGATGCATAGACAAAACTTTTTCTGACAGTCATTTTTGCGCGCTGGTCGCTGGTTCGCGACCCGGCAACGGAAATTTTTTTCTCTTCGATTATGATATATTTGTCTCGTATTCAGCGTCTATTACGCAATGTGCATAAAATTTGGAGTTATTATGCGATTTAATATCAACTTTTCTTAGGATTTCTGTTCAAGTTTATTATTCATACAATTGGTGTATATTCATACCCTTACGTAGTCAGGAGACACCTATGTTTACACTCCTTGTTAGTATCAATTTCTCGTCAAAGGTCGTTGATATATATAAAAAAAATAGGAGCGGCCCGATTTCGCTTTGATACGATATTCCTGTAATAAAACTTGCGAAATAGTTCGCACGCCGGAACCCTGTCTTTTAGAGGGGCGAAAAGCGGAAAAGAATATCCACAATGCTGGCGATGGCGGACCTAAAAAACATTCTCCCGATATGAACAAAAAAATTGTGGAAGGATTTGAAAGTTTGGACTTCGGAAGCTTTTCGAATTCTTCGGAAATTTTTCATCTGCAAGCCCACCAGCCTGCCGCATCCTAAGCTCACCGTCGCGAAAATTACATGCTAAATTCTCCTTCCACGACGCATGCTCAAACCGTGTTGCTCGCTAAATGATTCGAGCACTTAAATCATATCTCCCAATATCACTTCCAAAATCGTAGCTCGATCCTAGTGCTCGCCTCAACAAAGCTTTAAAGCAAGATTAGTTTCCGCGTTGGATGGTAACGGAATGGAAAGGGGAGGAAAGATACAGTTATCTGAAAAGTCTATGGAACTTCAACGGATGCATCTACTGATATACCAAATCTGTTAGCTAGACCTTTCTTTTCTTTGGATTTTTTTTATGCGAAAGCCACTCGAATAACTATAAATACAGGACTTTTTGATCGTTCGCATCTCACCTACGTCTCTATAGTACGATAACTTTCCATTGCTTGCACACGAATTTACTGCACGTGTGTGAATTCAGAGACGTCTTATAGTTGAACTGCCACTAGATTAGCTGGACGTTTCCGATGCATATTTTAAAGACTACCTCTAGTATTCGAATACCAAAGGCAGAAAACGAATGCCGCAACTTCAGCGGGAATTGGATGTGATGAGCAGTGTCTGCCACTCTTAAAAATATTCTATGATCGGTCCTTGATAATAAGCGAATGCCAATTGATTCTTGGACAAAGTTTATTTAAAAATTCACATAAATTACATGTCAAGTATCACTCTTCCATCAGTGTTTACATCAGATAGTAGCCGAGGCTTTCCTTCCCTTCTCTGCTATCGCTCCCGAATCAAAATCCTCTCCCCAACGGTCGTTGGAGGTATCTGAAACGAGAGTGAAAGAGATTATTCAAAATGTGAAAGAATGACTAGGTTCACTGTCAGAATGAGAGGGCATCACCCGTTTGCCAAAACCTTTGTTTCCGGAATGTAAACGATACGGTTAAGTAATTCGAAATGTCAGCAACGGTACGAAAAGTAAGAGATCCCATATCTAATGAAGATGTCTGATGAATCCGGAGAGAAATAAAAAAGAATATATTTTTCTCTTCCTGTGGCACTTGGGAAACGCATTCGGTTTTTTGTTGAGTGAACGGAAATGTTCTGCCAAATATCAGGAAATTGGTGCTTGATGAACTCCATCAAATCCTCGTCCCTTCACAGAGGATGGATGAATGCAATTTCTTTGAGAAAAGTTTGCTTGGTGCCCTAAGAAGGAAGATAATGTCTGTAGCATTCTACGGCATCGTATCCCTTTGAGAAGCAAGAAAGAAGAATGAGGGAACAACTTTATCTTTTGGTAGGTTTATCCCAAGAGTGGTTATCCTTGGATGTTACAGGGATGTTAAATTGCAAAATATGGAATCGTACTTGCACCTACTGAAGGAAGGCGGCTAGAAGGTACACTATAACAGGAATCGTGAAAAATGGAAATTCTCAATAATGAAGGAAAGAACACAGAGCTGAATATGAAACAAATCGAGGAGTGAAGATTCTGCAAGTCACTATATTGGAGTGTTTTCCATGTAGCATATCACACGTTGCAAGATCCTAGAAATATTTGGTCGAATCCATTGAAATAGTCAAAAGAAGATGCCACTTCTTGCTCCTGGAACGAATGCTAGAAGCAAAGGAAAGGATGAAGAAGTGAGTGAATGAGGAAGTAAACAAGTCGTATTTAAAATCAGCCCCTGAACGCTGGGAAGCATGATGGAATTCTGAAGAACATTGCCACGGTGCACAGAAAATATTTCCGAGGAAACACTCAAGACTTGGTTACATATTGGCAGTTGAAAACTCTGGCAATAAGAAGCAAGCATATGGTCGGGCATTCAGGAAGGAGATGGGAGGTCCAAAGATGCACAAAATCGTCCAGTATAGAAGATAAAAAGGGCTGAAAAGAAGTGAATTTGCTCACAATCTACCTCATAGTCATGTGCTGCGCGAAGAGGCAACAGTAGAGAGAGAGGAAAAATAGAACAGTTTATCAACAAGGAACGACCTAACTGCAGATAGAATGGAAACCGATGATGCTAAGGCTCATGGGCCCATCTTGATGTTCTTCAGTTTGATTTGCAACAAGAAGGTATATGGTCTTCTTTCACAAGTAAGAAATCGCCCATTGTATGAAAAGGCTCATTTTTCATCGAATAGTAGTTTCAGTTCAGTAGCAACGAAAGAAAAATATGACCAGGTCCAAATCGTACCTTGAGAAGGTAGTCTACTCAGATGTTCAAAGTTGTAAGCAATTTCCTTCATCATCAAAGAATAGGCTTGGCAATCCAATCCGTGAAGACCCTCCTCGTGGACAGCATGGTGAAGGTTCTCGAATCCAAAGGCATCCTGGAATTGAAAGATGATGAGTTCATTAAAAAGGAAGACATTGTCAAGGACCTAGGCGCACACCTACTGCACGAACGGTTTTAAGGCTGTATAATTGATTTCTTTTAACGATGTACGGCTATTTATTCACCTGTCGTACTTTTGAAATAATTAAAAATTAAAACCTCGTATCAGGGAAAGTTTTTGCATGCAGTGCATGCTTGTAAAACATATAAACTGTTGGTGGCAAAGCTCTACGTCGTAATAAATAGGAATATAGAATCAGGCGATAGTAAAACTTGACAAATCAAAGCTTCGGTACGTTCCAAAATGCTGAGAATTCATCAGTCATCAATTAAATTGTTGAAAAAAAAATTTACAAATTTTGAACTACCGCTAAACATTTATCTCGCTTCTGATTGGCTGAGAGAAATGCCACCGCTGTCAGTGTAGAAGCTGTATTGTTAAATTTTATGCCAAATATTTCTTTACCTGATTGCCGATCGAATATCACCAAAAAATCTCTCTCCATTTACGTGGACACCGAGCAATGGCGGTTTTCTTGAAATCCAAAGCATTACGATGACGAAACTTATGAATTCAATATTTTTGCACAGTAAGACTCACGTAGTTGGTAAAAATCATAATAAATACTAATCTTCATTAAATTATAATCCGTCACGACTCACCTCACGTTCATTTTCTAAAATCTTTCTCGAATTTTAGATTCCCGCCTGTGACAATCGCGTCTCCAAATACCGCGGCGCGTTATTCACTTTCCACTGCGACCTCTCCGTGTCAACATCCTCCCTTTCACCAGTCATTCATTTTCCCCTTTTTCTAATTTAATGCACTCTTTGGAGCATATAATCATCCTCATTAAAACAATGAAGCTACGCCCGAGCTCTCTGTTCGAAGAAACGGCTTCGGAAACGCACTAAATTTCCCATTGTAGCGATAAGTTACGAGCCCATAAGCACGATGCTGTTGTGAGATATATAAGCCGTCCGTGGATATTATTGTCATTAGTATTTATCTGGTCATTTTCACCGAGGTAAAGATATCTTGAATGGCGATGAATAGGAAGCTAGGTATTCGAAACGCTTCGGTCGGACGCAATCGGTAAATAAAATTCCTGGGCACATTCTTGTCGTCGAGGGAAGAGAAATATTTTTTAATGGGACGTTTCTTACCTTACTTGGCTTTTCGACTGAACCTTGCATCCTCACCAAGAGCCGTGCTGCATCGCCTGCACTGGGATGAGGTGTCACATAGCCGTCCTCTACGAAGCTGCAGTAAATCTAATCAATCTCTTATGTGCAACGCCAACCACAGAACGCAACAACGTTGTCACAATCACTTCATACAGGGAGAAACTTGGAGATTTGATAGCTATTTCCATGGATAGTAAAACGGCGTAACGAAAGCATGGGGAAACTCGATTCACAAATCACAAGTACGAACTCTGCTCGCTGGTGATAGCCGCCTACTGAGGCGACACCGATACGATAACTTGGCCCTCTGTTGGATTTCGAATATTCTCCATATGACGGAAAATGACGATCTATTTCTAGCGCTCCTCATTCCTGCGAAGAGATCTATGCGTTTATAACTCTGCTACGATTCGCTTTTTCGAGGACTAAAGTTGGATCGAGTTGCGGCGTGCGCTTAGGTATTTGTCAAGGAGATATCTCGTTCCTTGGAAAAGGGATGATATAAAATGGCAATGACTTAATAAGAAAGAAGAAGATGAAGGACGTCGTATCTCGAAAACCCTAACGTCCGCAAAGTATCGACGAAAATTACCACCGTCTCTTCGGAAGAGAGAAGTATCGCACAGAAGCCGAATTAAATCCACCGCAGACTTTCCCCACGGAGGAGCTGCATGCGTCCAATGCGTTGCTTTCCTATTCGCCTCTCCTTACCACCGGGTAATCGTTCGCTGAAACTACCTCCCGTAGCAGGCGTAAGAAGAACCATTCAAATCGGAATGAAAATTCAAATGATTTAATATTTCACCAGGCATTTTCAAGGCGAGCTGTGACTTTCACGATGTAAGATCGCTCGCGAACATTCTCAACGCTCTTACCGACTACCCTCTCAGCGGAACCGAGATTCTGTATGGCTTTTCCACAAGTTTTACGTATAGATTAAGATTGCAGAGATTCTACTATTAAAATCTTTCTCCGCGGATCGTATATGTTCATTTACAGTTTTCCGGTCAAAGTGGTCGACGACTAAACACTCGTTAATATATATTAATCTCATTCCCCATTTTCCGCACCCTATCATGACTTTATCTAAATCATTTCTAAGAACTAATCTATCCTCACTGCCGTATATTTCCATGTAGAACATTGTATCGCCCGCAATTATCCTAACCTTACATGGAGTGTAAGTATAGGTGTCTCCTGACTTTTGAATGAGACTAGCATAGATCCATAGAGGATCAAAATTAAGAATACACGTCTTTTTTTATATACGTTTCTCGCCGTAAGTTTAGGAGATATTAACGTTCAAAGATTGCAATTTTTTTCAAATTTCGCGCTTGGACAACCCAAATCCGCTTATCCCTCTTTCGAGCTCCTACGTAATCAGCGAGTTCGGTGGTGGAGATGGTTGATGCATAGACAAAACTTTTTCTGACAGTCATTTTTGCGCGCTGGTCGCTAGTTCGCGACCCGGCAACGGAAATTTTTTTCTCTTCGATTATGATATATTTGTCTCGTATTCAGCGTCTATTACGCAATGTGCATAAAATTTGGAGTTATTATGCGATTTAATATTAACTTTTCTTAATATTTCTGTTCAAGTTTATTATTCATACAATTGGTGCATATTCATACCCTTACATAGTCAGGAGACACCTATGTTTACACTCCTTGTTAGTATCAATTTCTCGTCAAAGGTCGTTGATATATATAAAAAAAATAGGAGCGGCCCGATTTCGCTTTGATACGATATTCCTGTAATAAAACTTGCGAAATAGTTCGCACGCCGGAACCCTGTCTTTTAGAGGGGCGAAAAGCGGAAAAGAATATCCGCAATGCTGGCGATGGCGGACCTAAAAAAACATTCTCCCGATATGGACAAAAAAATTGTGGAAGGATTTGAAAGTTTGGACTTCGGAAGCTTTTCGAATTCTTCGGAAATTTTTCATCTGCAAGCCCACCAGCCTGCCGCATCCTAAGCTCACCGTCGCGAAAATTACATGCTAAATTCTCCTTCCACGACGCATGCTCAAACCGTGTTGCTCGCTAAATGATTCGAGCACTTAAATCATATCTCCCAATATCACTTCCAAAATCGTAGCTCGATCCTAGTGCTCGCCTCAACAAAGCTTTAAAGCAAGATTAGTTTCCGCGTTGGATGGTAACGGAATGGAAAGGGGAGGAAAGATACAGTTATCTGAAAAGTCTATGGAACTTCAACGGATGCATCTACTGATATACCAAATCTGTTAGCTAGACCTTTCTTTTCTTTGGATTTTTTTTATGCGAAAGCCACTCGAATAACTATAATTACCGGACTTTTTGATCGTTCGCATCTCACCTACGTCTCTATAGTACGATAACGTTCCATTGCTTGCACACGAATTTACTGCACGTGTGTGAATTCAGAGACGTCTTATAGTTGAACTGCCACTAGATTAGCTGGACGTTTCCGATGCATATTTTAAAAGACTACCTCTAGTATTCGAATACCAAAGGCAGAAAACGAATGCCGCAACTACAGCGGGAATTGGATGTGATGAGCAGAGGATATGAATCCGTCTGCAGGATGCACTCTTAAAAATATTCTATGATCGGTCCTTGATAATAAGCGAATGCCAATTGATTCTTGGACAAAGTTTATTTAAAAATTCACATAAATTACATGTCAAGTATCACTCTTCCATCAGTGTTTACATCAGATAGTAGCCGAGGTTTTCCTTCCCTTCTCTGCTATCGCTCCCGAATCGAAATCCTCTCCCCAACGGTCGTTGGAGGTACCTGAAACGAGAGTGAAAGAGATTATTCAAAATGTGAAAGAATGACTAGGTTCACTGTCAGAATGAGAGGGCATCACCCGTTTGCCAAAACCTTTGTTTCCGGAATGTAAACGATACGGTTAAGTAATTCGAAATGTCAGCAACGGTTCGAAAAGTAAGAGATCCCATATCTAATGAAGATGTCTGATGAATCCGGAGAGAAATAAAAAAGAATATATTTT
This sequence comes from Pantala flavescens, assembly GCA_020796165.1. Taxonomy (NCBI): domain Eukaryota; kingdom Metazoa; phylum Arthropoda; class Insecta; order Odonata; family Libellulidae; genus Pantala; species Pantala flavescens. The sequence goes on from CM036889.1 coordinate 25,780,618, forward strand.
TCTCTTCCTGTGGCACTTGGGAAACGCATTCGGTTTTTTGTTGAGTGAACGGAAATGTTCTGCCAAATATCAGGAAATTGGTGCTTGATGAACTCCATCAAATCCTCGTCCCTTCACAAAGGATGGATGAATGCAATTTCTTTGAGAAAAGTTTGCTTGGTGCCCTAAGAAGGAAGATAATGTCTGTAGCATTCTACGGCATCGTATCCCTTTGAGAAGCAAGAAAGAAGAATGAGGGAACAACTTTATCTTTTGGTAGGTTTATCCCAAGAGTGGTTATCCTTGGATGTTACAGGGATGTTAAATTGCAAAATATGGAATCGTACTTGCACCTACTGAAGGAAGGCGGCTAGAAGGTACACTATAACAGGAATCGTGAAAAATGGAAATTCTCAATAATGAAGGAAAGAACACAGAGCTGAATATGAAACAAATCGAGGAGTGAAGATTCTGCAAGTCACTATATTGGAGTGTTTTCCATGTAGCATATCACACGTTGCAAGATCCTAGAAATATTTGGTCGAATCCATTGAAATAGTAAAAAGAAGATGCCACTTCTTGCTCCTGGAACGAATGCTAGAAGCAAAGGAAAGGATGAAGAAGTGAGTGAATGAGGAAGTAAACAATTCCTATTTAAAATCAGCCCCTGAACGCTTGGAAGCATGATGGAATTCTGAAGAACATTGCCACGGTGCACAGAAAATATTTCCGAGGAAACACTCAAGACTTGGTTACATATTGGCAGTTGAAAACTCTGGCAATAAGAAGCAAGCATATGGTCGGGCATTCAGGAAGGAGATGGGAGGTCCAAAGATGCACAAAATCGTCCAGTATAGAAGATAAAAAGGGCTGAAAAGAAGTGAATTTGCTCACAATCTACCTCATAGTCATGTGCTGCGCGAAGAGGCAACAGTAGAGAGAGAGGAAAAATAGAACAGTTTATCAACAAGGAACGACCTAACTGCAGATAGAATGGAAACCGATGATGCTAAGGCTCATGGGCCCATCTTGATGTTCTTCAGTTTGATTTGCAACAAGAAGGTATATGGTCTTCTTTCACAAGTAAGAAATCGCCCATTGTATGAAAAGGCTCATTTTTCATCGAATAGTAGTTTCAGTTCAGTAGCATCGAAAGAAAAATATGACCAGGTCCAAATCGTACCTTGAGAAGGTAGTCTACTCAGATGTTCAAAGTTGTAAGCAATTTCCTTCATCATCAAAGAATAGGCTTGGCAATCCAATCCGTGAAGACCCTCCTCGTGGACAGCATGGTGAAGGTTCTCGAATCCAAAGGCATCCTGGAATTGAAAGATGATGAGTTCATTAAAAAGGAAGACATTGTCAAGGACCTAGGCGCACACCTACTGCACGAACGGTTTTAAGGCTGTATAATTGATTTCTTTTAACGATGTACGGCTATTTATTCACCTGTCGTACTTTTGAAATAATTAAAAATTAAAACCTCGTATCAGGGAAAGTTTTTGCATGCAGTGCATGCTTGTAAAACATATAAACTCTTGGTGGCAAAGCTCTACGTCGTAATAAATAGGAATATAGAATCAGGCGATAGTAAAACTTGACAAATCAAAGCTTCGGTACGTTCCAAAATGCTGAGAATTCATCAGTCATCAATTAAATTGTTGAAAAAAAAATTTACAAATTTTGAACTACCGCTAAACATTTATCTCGCTTCTGATTGGCTGAGAGAAATGCCACCGCTGTCAGTGTAGAAGCTGTATTGTTAAATTTTATGCGAAATATTTCTTTACCTGATTGCCGATCGAATATCACCAAAAAATCTCTCTCCATTTACGTGGACACCGAGCAATGGCGGTTTTCTTGAAATCCAAAGCATTACGATGACGAAACTTATGAATTCAATATTTTTGCACAGTAAGACTCACGTAGTTGGTAAAAATCATAATAAATACTAATCTTCATTAAATTATAATCCGTCACGACTCACCTCACGTTCATTTTCTAAAATCTTTCTCGAATTTTAGATTCCCGCCGGTGACAATCGCGTCTCCAAATACCGCGGCGCGTTATTCACTTTCCACTGCGACCTCTCCGTGTCAACATCCTCCCTTTCACCAGTCATTCATTTTCCCCTTTTTCTAATTTAATGCACTCTTTGGAGCATATAATCATCCTCATTAAAACTATGAAGCTACGCCCGAGCTCTCTGTTCGAAGAAACGGCTTCGGAAACGCACTAAATTTCCCATTGTAGCGATAAGTTACGACCCCATAAGCACGATGCTGTCGTGAGATATATAAGCCGTCCGTGGATATTATTGTCATTAGTATTTATCTGGTCATTTTCACCGAGGTAAAGATATCTTGAATGGCGATGAATAGGAAGCTAGGTATTCGAAACGCTTCGGTCGGACGCAATCGGTAAATAAAATTCCTGGGCACATTCTTGTCGTCGAGGGAAGAGAAATATTTTTTAATGGGACGTTTCTTACCTTACTTGGCTTTTCGACTGAACCTTGCATCCTCACCAAAAGCCGTGCTGCATCGCCTGCACTGGGATGAGGTGTCACATAGCCGTCCTCTACGAAGCTGCAGTAAATCTAATCAATCTCTTATGTGCAACGCCAACCACAGAACGCAACAACGTTGTCACAATCACTTCATACAGGGAGAAACTTGGAGATTTGATAGCTATTTCCATGGATAGTAAAACGGCGTAACGAAAGCATGGGGAAACTCGATTCACAAATCACAAGTACGAACTCTGCTCGCTGGTGATAGCCGCCTACTGAGGCGACACCGATACGATAACTTGGCCCTCTGTCGGATTTCGAATATTCTCCATATGACGGAAAATGACGATCTATTTCTAGCGCTCCTCATTCCTGCGAAGAGATCTATGCGTTTATAACTCTGCTACGATTCGCTTTTTCGAGGACTAAAGTTGGATCGAGTTGCGGCGTGCGCTTAGGTATTTGTCAAGGAGATATCTCGTTCCTTGGAAAAGGGATGATATAAAATGGCAATGACTTAATAAGAAAGAAGAAGATGAAGGACGTCGTCTCTCGAAAACCCTAACGTCCGCAAAGTATCGACGAAAATTACCACTGTCTCTTCGGAAGAGAGAAGTATCGCACAGAAGCCGAATTAAATCCACCGCAGACTTTCCCCACGGAGGAGCTGCATGCGTCCAATGCGTTGTTTTCCTATTCGCCTCTCCTTACCACCGGGTAATCGTTCGCTGAAACTACCTCCCGTAGCAGGCGTAAGAAGAAGCATTCAAATCCGAATGAAAATTCAAATGATTTAATATTTCACCAGGCATTTTCAAGGCGAGCTGTGACTTTCACGATGTAAGATCGCTCGCGAACATTCTCAACGCTCTTACCGACTACCCTCTCAGCGGAACCGAGATTCTGTATGGCTTTTCCACAAGTTTTACGTATAGATTAAGATTGCAGAGATTCTACTATTAAAATTTTTCTCCGCGGATCGTATATGTTCATTTACAGTTTTCCGGTCAAAGTGGTCGACGACTAAACACTCGTTAATATATATTAATCTCATTCCCCATTTTCCGCACCCTATCATGACTTTATCTAAATCATTTCTAAGAACTAATCTATCCTCACTGCCGTATATTTCCATGTAGAACATTGTATCGCCCGCAATTATCCTAACCTTACATGGAGTGTAAGTATAGGTGTCTCCTGACTTTTGAATGAGACTAGCATAGATCGATAGAGGATCAAAATTAAGAATACACGTCTTTTTTTATAGACGTTTCTCGCCGTAAGTTTAGGAGATATTAACGTTCAAAGATTGCAATTTTTTTCAAATTTCGCGCTTGGACAACCCAAATCCGCTTATCCCTCTTTCGAGCTCCTACGTAATCAGCGAGTTCGGTGGTGGAGATGGTTGATGCATAGACAAATCTTTTTCTGACAGTCATTTTTGCGCGCTGGTCGCTGGTTCGCGACCCGGCAACGGAAATTTTTTTCTCTTCGATTATGATATATTTGTCTCGTATTCAGCGTCTATTACGCAATGTGCATAAAATTTGGAGTTATTATGCGATTTAATATTAACTTTTCTTAATATTTCTGTTCAAGTTTATTATTCATACAATTGGTGCATATTCATACCCTTACATAGTCAGGAGACACCTATGTTTACACTCCTTGTTAGTATCAATTTCTCGTCAAAGGTCGTTGATATATATAAAAAAAATAGGAGCGGCCCGATTTCGCATTGATACGATATTCCTCTAATAAAACTTGCGAAATAGTTCGCACGCCGGAACCCTGTCTTTTAGAGGGGCGAAAAGCGGAAAAGAATATCCGCAATGCTGGCGATGGCGGACCTAAAAAAACATTCTCCCGATATGGACAAAAAAATTGTGGAAGGATTTGAAAGTTTGGACTTCGGAAGCTTTTCGAATTCTTCGGAAATTTTTCATCTGCAAGCCCACCAGCCTGCCGCATCCTAAGCTCACCGTCGCGAAAATTACATGCTAAATTCTCCTTCCACGACGCATGCTCAAACCGTGTTGCTCGCTAAATGATTCGAGCACTTAAATCATATCTCCCAATATCACTTCCAAAATCGTAGCTCGATCCTAGTGCTCGCCTCAACAAAGCTTTAAAGCAAGATTAGTTTCCGCGTTGGATGGTAACGGAATGGAAAGGGGAGGAAAGATACAGTTATCTGAAAAGTCTATGGAACTTCAACGGATGCATCTACTGATATACCAAATCTGTTAGCTAGACCTTTCTTTTCTTTGGATTTTTTTTTATGCGAAAGCCACTCGAATAACTATAATTACCGGACTTTTTGATCGTTCGCATCTCACCTACGTCTCTATAGTACGATAACGTTCCATTGCTTGCACACGAATTTACTGCACGTGTGTGAATTCAGAGACGTCTTATAGTTGAACTGCCACTAGATTAGCTGGACGTTTCCGATGCATATTTTAAAAGACTACCTCTAGTATTCGAATACCAAAGGCAGAAAACGAATGCCGCAACTACAGCGGGAATTGGATGTGATGAGCAGAGGATATGAATCCGTCTGCAGGATGCACTCTTAAAAATATTCTATGATCGGTCCTTGATAATAAGCGAATGCCAATTGATTCTTGGACAAAGTTTATTTAAAAATTCACATAAATTACATGTCAAGTATCACTCTTCCATCAGTGTTTACATCAGATAGTAGCCGAGGTTTTCCTTCCCTTCTCTGCTATCGCTCCCGAATCGAAATCCTCTCCCCAACGGTCGTTGGAGGTACCTGAAACGAGAGTGAAAGAGATTATTCAAAATGTGAAAGAATGACTAGGTTCACTGTCAGAATGAGAGGGCATCACCCGTTTGCCAAAACCTTTGTTTCCGGAATGTAAACGATACGGTTAAGTAATTCGAAATGTCAGCAACGGTTCGAAAAGTAAGAGATCCCATATCTAATGAAGATGTCTGATGAATCCGGAGAGAAATAAAAAAGAATATATTTTTCTCTTCCTGTGGCACTTGGGAAACGCATTCGGTTTTTTGTTGAGTGAACGGAAATGTTCTGCCAAATATCAGGAAATTGGTGCTTGATGAACTCCATCAAATCCTCGTCCCTTCACAGAGGATGGATGAATGCAATTTCTTTGAGAAAAGTTTGCTTGGTGCCCTAAGAAGGAAGATAATGTCTGTAGCATTCTACGGCATCGTATCCCTTTGAGAAGCAAGAAAGAAGAATGAGGGAACAACTTTATCTTTTGGTAGGTTTATCCCAAGAGTGGTTATCCTTGGATGTTACAGGGATGTTAAATTGCAAAATATGGAATCGTACTTGCACCTACTGAAGGAAGGCGGCTAGAAGGTACACTATAACAGGAATCGTGAAAAATGGAAATTCTCAATAATGAAGGAAAGAACACAGAGCTGAATATGAAACAAATCGAGGAGTGAAGATTCTGCAAGTCACTATATTGGAGTGTTTTCCATGTAGCATATCACACGTTGCAAGATCCTAGAAATATTTGGTCGAATCCATTGAAATAGTCAAAAGAAGATGCCACTTCTTGCTCCTAGAACGAATGCTAGAAGCAAAGGAAAGGATGAAGAAGTGAGTGAATGAGGAAGTAAACAAGTCCTATTTAAAATCAGCCCCTGAACGCTTGGAAGCATGATGGAATTCTGAAGAACATTGCCACGGTGCACAGAAAATATTTCCGAGGAAACACTCAAGACTTGGTTACATATTGGCAGTTGAAAACTCTGGCAATAAGAAGCAAGCATATGGTCGGGCATTCAGGAAGGAGATGGGAGGTCCAAAGATGCACAAAATCGTCCAGTATAGAAGATAAAAAGGGCTGAAAAGAAGTGAATTTGCTCACAATCTACCTCATAGTCATGTGCTGCGCGAAGAGGCAACAGTAGAGAGAGAGGAAAAATAGAACAGTTTATCAACAAGGAACGACCTAACTGCAGATAGAATGGAAACCGATGATGCTAAGGCTCATGGGCCCATCTTGATGTTCTTCAGTTTGATTTGCAACAAGAAGGTATATGGTCTTCTTTCACAAGTAAGAAATCGCCCATTGTATGAAAAGGCTCATTTTTCATCGAATAGTAGTTTCAGTTCAGTAGCAACGAAAGAAAAATATGACCAGGTCCAAATCGTACCTTGAGAAGGTAGTCTACTCAGATGTTCAAAGTTGTAAGCAATTTCCTTCATCATCAAAGAATAGGCTTGGCAATCCAATCCGTGAAGACCCTCCTCGTGGACAGCATGGTGAAGGTTCTCGAATCCAAAGGCATCCTGGAATTGAAAGATGATGAGTTCATTGAAAATGAAGACTTTGTCAAGGACCTAGGCGCACACCTACTGCACGAACGGTTTTAAGGCTGTATAATTGATTTCTTTTAACGATGTTCGGCTATTTATTCACCTGTCGTACTTTTGAAATAATTAAAAATTAAAACCTCGTATCAGGGAAAGTTTTTGCATGCAGTGCATGCTTGTAAAACATATAAACTGTTGGTGGCAAAGCTCCACGTCGTAATAAATAGGAATATAGAATCAGGCGATAGTAAAACTTGACAAATCAAAGCTTCGGTACGTTCCAAAATGCTGAGAATTCATCAGTCATCAATTAAATTGTTGAAAAAAAAATTTACAAATTTTGAACTACCGCTAAACATTTATCTCGCTTCTGATTGGCTGAGAGAAATGCCACCGCTGTCAGTGTAGAAGCTGTATTGTTAAATTTTATGCCAAATATTTCTTTACCTGATTGCCGATCGAATATCACCAAAAAATCTCTCTCCATTTACGTGGACACCGAGCAATGGCGGTTTTCTTGAAATCCAAAGCATTACGATGACGAAACTTATGAATTCAATATTTTTGCACAGTAAGACTCACGTAGTTGGTAAAAATCATAATAAATACTAATCTTCATTAAATTATAATCCGTCACGACTCACCTCACGTTCATTTTCTAAAATCTTTCTCGAATTTTAGATTCCCGCCGGTGACAATCGCGTCTCCAAATACCGCGGCGCGTTATTCACTTTCCACTGCGACCTCTCCGTGTCAACATCCTCCCTTTCACCAGTCATTCATTTTCCCCTTTTTCTAATTTAATGCACTCTTTGGAGCATATAATCATCCTCATTAAAACTATGAAGCTACGCCCGAGCTCTCTGTTCGAAGAAACGGCTTCGGAAACGCACTAAATTTCCCATTGTAGCGATAAGTTACGAGCCCATAAGCACGATGCTGTCTTGAGATATATAAGCCGTCCGTGGATATTATTGTCATTAGTATTTATCTGGTCATTTTCACCGAGGTAAAGATATCTTGAATGGCGATGAATAGGAAGCTAGGTATTCGAAACGCTTCGGTCGGACGCAATCGGTAAATAAAATTCCTGGGCACATTCTTGTCGTCGAGGGAAGAGAAATATTTTTTAATGGGACGTTTCTTACCTTACTTGGCTTTTCGACTGAACCTTGCATCCTCACCAAAAGCCGTGCTGCATCGCCTGCACTGGGATGAGGTGTCACATAGCCGTCCTCTACGAAGCTGCAGTAAATCTAATCAATCTCTTATGTGCAACGCCAACCACAGAACGCAACAACGTTGTCACAATCACTTCATACAGGGAGAAACTTGGAGATTTGATAGCTATTTCCATGGATAGTAAAACGGCGTAACGAAAGCATGGGGAAACTCGATTCACAAATCACAAGTACGAACTCGGCTCGCTGGTGATAGCCGCCTACTGAGGCGACACCGATACGATAACTTGGCCCTCTGTCGGATTTCGAATATTCTCCATATGACGGAAAATGACGATCTATTTCTAGCGCTCCTCATTCCTGCGAAGAGATCTATGCGTTTATAACTCTGCTACGATTCGCTTTTTCGAGGACTAAAGTTGGATCGAGTTGCGGCGTGCGCTTAGGTATTTGTCAAGGAGATATCTCGTTCCTTGGAAAAGGGATGATATAAAATGGCAATGACTTAATAAGAAAGAAGAAGATGAAGGACGTCGTCTCTCGAAAACCCTAACGTCCGCAAAGTATCGACGAAAATTACCACTGTCTCTTCGGAAGAGAGAAGTATCGCACAGAAGCCGAATTAAATCCACCGCAGACTTTCCCCACGGAGGAGCTGCATGCGTCCAATGCGTTGTTTTCCTATTCGCCTCTCCTTACCACCGGGTAATCGTTCGCTGAAACTACCTCCCGTAGCAGGCGTAAGAAGAAGCATTCAAATCGGAATGAAAACTCAAATGATTTAATATTTCACCAGGCATTTTCAAGGCGAGCTGTGACTTTCACGATGTAAGATCGCTCGCGAACATTCTCAACGCTCTTACCGACTACCCTCTCAGCGGAACCGAGATTCTGTATGGCTTTTCCACAAGTTTTACGTATAGATTAAGATTGCAGAGATTCTACTATTAAAATTTTTCTCCGCGGATCGTACATGTTCATTTACAGTTTTCCGGTCAAAGTGGTCGACGACTAAACACTCGTTAATATATATTAATCTCATTCCCCATTTTCCGCACCCTATCATGACTTTATCTAAATCATTTCTAAGAACTAATCTATCCTCACTGCCGTATATTTCCATGTAGAACATTGTATCGCCCGCAATTATCCTAACCTTACATGGAGTGTAAGTATAGGTGTCTCCTGACTTTTGAATGAGACTAGCATAGATCGATAGAGGATCAAAATTAAGAATACACGTCTTTTTTTATAGACGTTTCTCGCCGTAAGTTTAGGAGATATTAACGTTCAAAGATTGCAATTTTTTTCAAATTTCGCGCTTGGACAACCCAAATCCGCTTATCCCTCTTTCGAGCTCCTACGTAATCAGCGAGTTCGGTGGTGGAGATGGTTGATGCATAGACGAAACTTTTTCTGACAGTCATTTTTGCGCGCTGGTCGCTGGTTCGCGACCCGGCAACGGAAATTTTTTTCTCTTCGATTATGATATATTTGTCTCGTATTCAGCGTCTATTACGCAATGTGCATAAAATTTGGAGTTATTATGCGATTTAATATTAACTTTTCTTAGGATTTCTGTTCAAGTTTATTATTCATACAATTGGTGTATATTCATACCCTTACATAGTCAGGAGACACCTATGTTTACACTCCTTGTTAGTATCAATTTCTCTTCAAAGGTCGTTGATATATATAAAAAAAATAGGAGCGGCCCGATTTCGCATTGATACGATATTCCTCTAATAAAACTTGCGAAATAGTTCGCACGCCGGAACCCTGTCTTTTAGAGGGGCGAAAAGCGGAAAAGAATATCCGCAATGCTGGCGATGGCGGACCTAAAAAAACATTCTCCCGATATGGACAAAAAAATTGTGGAAGGATTTGAAAGTTTGGACTTCGGAAGCTTTTCGAATTCTTCGGAAATTTTTCATCTGCAAGCCCACCAGCCTGCCGCATCCTAAGCTCACCGTCGCGAAAATTACATGCTAAATTCTCCTTCCACGACGCATGCTCAAACCGTGTTACTCGCTAAATGATTCGAGCACTTAAATCATATCTCCCAATATCACTTCCAAAATCGTAGCTCGATCCTAGTGCTCGCCTCAACAAAGCTTTAAAGCAAGATTAGTTTCCGCGTTGGATGGTAACGGAATGGAAAGGGGAGGAAAGATACAGTTATCTGAAAAGTCTATGGAACTTCAACGGATGCATCTACTGATATACCAAATCTGTTAGCTAGACCTTTCTTTTCTTTGGATTTTTTTTATGCGAAAGCCACTCGAATAACTATAATTACCGGACTTTTTGATCGTTCGCATCTCACCTACGTCTCTATAGTACGATAACGTTCCATTGCTTGCACACGAATTTACTGCACGTGTGTGAATTCAGAGACGTCTTATAGTTGAACTGCCACTAGATTAGCTGGACGTTTCCGATGCATATTTTAAAAGACTACCTCTAGTATTCGAATACCAAAGGCAGAAAACGAATGCCGCAACTACAGCGGGAATTGGATGTGATGAGCAGAGGATATGAATCCGTCTGCAGGATGCACTCTTAAAAATATTCTATGATCGGTCCTTGATAATAAGCGAATGCCAATTGATTCTTGGACAAAGTTTATTTAAAAATTCACATAAATTACATGTCAAGTATCACTCTTCCATCAGTGTTTACATCAGATAGTAGCCGAGGTTTTCCTTCCCTTCTCTGCTATCGCTCCCGAATCGAAATCCTCTCCCCAACGGTCGTTGGAGGTACCTGAAACGAGAGTGAAAGAGATTATTCAAAATGTGAAAGAATGACTAGGTTCACTGTCAGAATGAGAGGGCATCACCCGTTTGCCAAAACCTTTGTTTCCGGAATGTAAACGATACGGTTAAGTAATTCGAAATGTCAGCAACGGTTCGAAAAGTAAGAGATCCCATATCTAATGAAGATGTCTGATGAATCCGGAGAGAAATAAAAAAGAATATATTTTTCTCTTCCTGTGGCACTTGGGAAACGCATTCGGTTTTTTGTTGAGTGAACGGAAATGTTCTGCCAAATATCAGGAAATTGGTGCTTGATGAACTCCATCAAATCCTCGTCCCTTCACAGAGGATGGATGAATGCAATTTCTTTGAGAAAAGTTTGCTTGGTGCCCTAAGAAGGAAGATAATGTCTGTAGCATTCTACGGCATCGTATCCCTTTGAGAAGCAAGAAAGAAGAATGAGGGAACAACTTTATCTTTTGGTAGGTTTATCCCAAGAGTGGTTATCCTTGGATGTTACAGGGATGTTAAATTGCAAAATATGGAATCGTACTTGCACCTACTGAAGGAAGGCGGCTAGAAGGTACACTATAACAGGAATCGTGAAAAATGGAAATTCTCAATAATGAAGGAAAGAACACAGAGCTGAATATGAAACAAATCGAGGAGTGAAGATTCTGCAAGTCACTATATTGGAGTGTTTTCCATGTAGCATATCACACGTTGCAAGATCCTAGAAATATTTGGTCGAATCCATTGAAATAGTCAAAAGAAGATGCCACTTCTTGCTCCTAGAACGAATGCTAGAAGCAAAGGAAAGGATGAAGAAGTGAGTGAATGAGGAAGTAAACAAGTCTTATTTAAAATCAGCCCCTGCACGCTTGGAAGCATGATGGAATTCTGAAGAACATTGCCACGGTGCACAGAAAATATTTCCGAGGAAACACTCAAGACTTGGTTACATATTGGCAGTTGAAAACTCTGGCAATAAGAAGCAAGCATATGGTCGGGCATTCAGGAAGGAGATGGGAGGTCCAAAGATGCACAAAATCGTCCAGTATAGAAGATAAAAAGGGCTGAAAAGAAGTGAATTTGCTCACAATCTACCTCATAGTCATGTGCTGCGCGAAGAGGCAACAGTAGAGAGAGAGGAAAAATAGAACAGTTTATCAACAAGGAACGACCTAACTGCAGATAGAATGGAAACCGATGATGCTAAGGCTCATGGGCCCATCTTGATGTTCTTCAGTTTGATTTGCAACAAGAAGGTATATGGTCTTCTTTCACAAGTAAGAAATCGCCCATTGTATGAAAAGGCTCATTTTTCATCGAATAGTAGTTTCAGTTCAGTAGCAACGAAAGAAAAATATGACCAGGTCCAAATCGTACCTTGAGAAGGTAGTCTACTCAGATGTTCAAAGTTGTAAGCAATTTCCTTCATCATCTAAGAATAGGCTTGGCAATCCAATCCGTGAAGACCCTCCTCGTGGACAGCATGGTGAAGGTTCTCGAATCCAAAGGCATCCTGGAATTGAAAGATGATGAGTTCATTAAAAAGGAAGACATTGTCAAGGACCTAGGCGCACACCTACTGCACGAACGGTTTTAAGGCTGTATAATTGATTTCTTTTAACGATGTACGGCTATTTATTCACCTGTCGTACTTTTGAAATAATTAAAAATTAAAACCTCGTATCAGGGAAAGTTTTTGCATGCAGTGCATGCTTGTAAAACATATAAACTGTTGGTGGCAAAGCTCTACGTCGTAATAAATAGGAATATAGAATCAGGCGATAGTAAAACTTGACAAATCAAAGCTTCGGTACGTTCCAAAATGCTGAGAATTCATCAGTCATCAATTAAATTGTTGAAAAAAAAATTTACAAATTTTGAACTACCGCTAAACATTTATCTCGCTTCTGATTGGATGAGAGAAATGCCACCGCTGTCAGTGTAGAAGCTGTATTGTTAAATTTTATGCCAAATATTTCTTTACCTGATTGCCGATCGAATATCACCAAAAAATCTCTCTCCATTTACGTGGACACCGAGCAATGGCGGTTTTCTTGAAATCCAAAGCATTACGATGACGAAACTTATGAATTCAATATTTTTGCACAGTAAGACTCACGTAGTTGGTAAAAATCATAATAAATACTAATCTTCATTAAATTATAATCCGTCACGACTCACCTCACGTTCATTTTCTAAAATCTTTCTCGAATTTTAGATTCCCGCCGGTGACAATCGCGTCTCCAAATACCGCGGCGCGTTATTCACTTTCCACTGCGACCTCTCCGTGTCAACATCCTCCCTTTCACCAGTCATTCATTTTCCCCTTTTTCTAATTTAATGCACTCTTTGGAGCATATAATCATCCTCATTAAAACTATGAAGCTACGCCCGAGCTCTCTGTTCGAAGAAACGGCTTCGGAAACGCACTAAATTTCCCATTGTAGCGATAAGTTACGAGCCCATAAGCACGATGCTGTCGTGAGATATATAAGCCGTCCGTGGATATTATTGTCATTAGTATTTATCTGGTCATTTTCACCGAGGTAAAGATATCTTGAATGGCGATGAATAGGAAGCTAGGTATTCGAAACGCTTCGGTCGGACGTAATCGGTAAATAAAATTCCTGGGCACATTCTTGTCGTCGAGGGAAGAGAAATATTTTTTAATGGGACGTTTCTTACCTTACTTGGCTTTTCGACTGAACCTTGCATCCTCACCAAAAGCCGTGCTGCATCGCCTGCACTGGGATGAGGTGTCACATAGCCGTCCTCTACGAAGCTGCAGTAAATCTAATCAATCTCTTATGTGCAACGCCAACCACAGAACGCAACAACGTTGTCACAATCACTTCATACAGGGAGAAACTTGGAGATTTGATAGCTATTTCCATGGATAGTAAAACGGCGTAACGAAAGCATGGGGAAACTCGATTCACAAATCACAAGTACGAACTCGGCTCGCTGGTGATAGCCGCCTACTGAGGCGACACCGATACGATAACTTGGCCCTCTGTCGGATTTCGAATATTCTCCATATGACGGAAAATGACGATCTATTTCTAGCGCTCCTCATTCCTGCGAAGAGATCTATGCGTTTATAACTCTGCTACGATTCGCTTTTTCGAGGACTAAAGTTGGATCGAGTTGCGGCGTGCGCTTAGGTATTTGTCAAGGAGATATCTCGTTCCTTGGAAAAGGGATGATATAAAATGGCAATGACTTAATAAGAAAGAAGAAGATGAAGGACGTCGTCTCTCGAAAACCCTAACGTCCGCAAAGTATCGACGAAAATTACCACCGTCTCTTCGGAAGAGAGAAGTATCGCACAGAAGCCGAATTAAATCCACCGCAGACTTTCCCCACGGAGGAGCTGCATGCGTCCAATGCGTTGCTTTCCTATTCGCCTCTCCTTAACACCGGATAATCGTTCGCTGAAACTACCTCCCGTAGCAGGCGTAAGAAGAACCATTCAAATCGGAATGAAAATTCAAATGATTTAATATTTCACCAGGCATTTTCAAGGCGAGCTGTGACTTTCACGATGTAAGATCGCTCGCGAACATTCTCAACGCTCTTACCGACTACCCTCTCAGCGGAACCGAGATTCTGTATGGCTTTTCCACAAGTTTTACGTATAGATTAAGATTGCAGAGATTCTACTATTAAAATCTTTCTCCGCGGATCGTATATGTTCATTTACAGTTTTCCGGTCAAAGTGGTCGACGACTAAACACTCGTTAATATATATTAATCTCATTCCCCATTTTCCGCACCCTATCATGACTTTATCTAAATCATTTCTAAGAACTAATCTATCCTCACTGCCGTATATTTCCATGTAGAACATTGTATCGCCCGCAATTATCCTAACCTTACATGGAGTGTAAGTATAGGTGTCTCCTGACTTTTGAATGAGACTAGCATAGATCGATAGAGGATCAAAATTAAGAATACACGTCTTTTTTTATAGACGTTTCTCGCCGTAAGTTTAGGAGATATTAACGTTCCAAGATTGCAATTTTTTTCAAATTTCGCGCTTGGACAACCCAAATCCGCTTATCCCTCTTTCGAGCTCCTACGTAATCAGCGAGTTCGGTGGTGGAGATGGTTGATGCATAGACAAAACTTTTTCTGACAGTCATTTTTGCGCGCTGGTCGCTGGTTCGCGACCCGGCAACGGAAATTTTTTTCTCTTCGATTATGATATATTTGTCTCGTATTCAGCGTCTATTACGCAATGTGCATAAAATTTGGAGTTATTATGCGATTTAATATTAACTTTTCTTAATATTTCTGTTCAAGTTTATTATTCATACAATTGGTGCATATTCATACCCTTACATAGTCAGGAGACACCTATGTTTACACTCCTTGTTAGTATCAATTTCTCGTCAAAGGTCGTTGATATATATAAAAAAAATAGGAGCGGCCCGATTTTGCATTGATACGATATTCCTCTAATAAAACTTGCGAAATAGTTCGCACGCCGGAACCCTGTCTTTTAGAGGGGCGAAAAGCGGAAAAGAATATCCGCAATGCTGGCGATGGCGGACCTAAAAAAATATTCTCCCGATATGGACAAAAAAATTGTGGAAGGATTTGAAAGTTTGGACTTCGGAAGCTTTTCGAATTCTTCGGAAATTTTTCATCTGCAAGCCCACCAGCCTGCCGCATCCTAAGCTCACCGTCGCGAAAATTACATGCTAAATTCTCCTTCCACGACGCATGCTCAAACCGTGTTGCTCGCTAAATGATTCGAGCACTTAAAGCATATCTCCCAATATCACTTCCAAAATCGTAGCTCGATCCTAGTGCTCGCCTCAACAAAGCTTTAAAGCAAGATTAGTTTCCGCGTTGGATGGTAACGGAATGGAAAGGGGAGGAAAGATACAGTTATCTGAAAAGTCTATGGAACTTCAACGGATGCATCTACTGATATACCAAATCTGTTAGCTAGACCTTTCTTTTCTTTGGATTTTTTTTATGCGAAAGCCACTCGAATAACTATAATTACCGGACTTTTTGATCGTTCGCATCTCACCTACGTCTCTATAGTACGATAACGTTCCATTGCTTGCACACGAATTTACTGCACGTGTGTGAATTCAGAGACGTCTTATAGTTGAACTGCCACTAGATTAGCTGGACGTTTCCGATGCATATTTTAAAAGACTACCTCTAGTATTCGAATACCAAAGGCAGAAAACGAATGCCGCAACTACAGCGGGAATTGGATGTGATGAGCAGAGGATATGAATCCGTCTGCAGGATGCACTCTTAAAAATATTCTATGATCGGTCCTTGATAATAAGCGAATGCCAATTGATTCTTGGACAAAGTTTATTTAAAAATTCACATAAATTACATGTCAAGTATCACTCTTCCATCAGTATTTTACATCAGATAGTAGCCGAGGTTTTCCTTCCCTTCTCTGCTATCGCTCCCGAATCGAAATCCTCTCCCCAACGGTCGTTGGAGGTACCTGAAACGAGAGTGAAAGAGATTATTCAAAATGTGAAAGAATGACTAGGTTCACTGTCAGAAAGAGAGGGCATCACCCGTTTGCCAAAACCTTTGTTTCCGGAATGTAAACGATACGGTTAAGTAATTCGAAATGTCAGCAACGGTTCGAAAAGTAAGAGATCCCATATCTAATGAAGATGTCTGATGAATCCGGAGAGAAATAAAAAAGAATATATTTTTCTCTTCCTGTGGCACTTGGGAAACGCATTCGGTTTTTTGTTGAGTGAACGGAAATGTTCTGCCAAATATCAGGAAATTGGTGCTTGATGAACTCCATCAAATCCTCGTCCCTTCACAGAGGATGGATGAATGCAATTTCTTTGAGAAAAGTTTGCTTGGTGCCCTAAGAAGGAAGATAATGTCTGTAGCATTCTACGGCATCGTATCCCTTTGAGAAGCAAGAAAGAAGAATGAGGGAACAACTTTATCTTTTGGTAGGTTTATCCCAAGAGTGGTTATCCTTGGATGTTACAGGGATGTTAAATTGCAAAATATGGAATCGTACTTGCACCTACTGAAAGAAGGCGGCTAGAAGGTACACTATAACAGGAATCGTGAAAAATGGAAATTCTCAATAATGAAGGAAAGAACACAGAGCTGAATATGAAACAAATCGAGGAGTGAAGATTCTGCAAGTCACTATATTGGAGTGTTTTCCATGTAGCATATCACACGTTGCAAGATCCTAGAAATATTTGGTCGAATCCATTGAAATAGTCAAAAGAAGATGCCACTTCTTGCTCCTAGAACGAATGCTAGAAGCAAAGGAAAGGATGAAGAAGTGAGTGAATGAGGAAGTAAACAAGTCCTATTTAAAATCAGCCCCTGAACGCTTGGAAGCATGATGGAATTCTGAAGAACATTGCCACGGTGCACAGAAAATATTTCCGAGGAAACACTCAAGACTTGGTTACATATTGGCAGTTGAAAACTCTGGAAATAAGAAGCAAGGATATGGTCGGGCATTCAGGAAGGAGATGGGAGGTCCAAAGATGCACAAAATCGTCCAGTATAGAAGATAAAAAGGGCTGAAAAGAAGTGAATTTGCTCACAATCTACCTCATAGTCATGTGCTGCGCGAAGAGGCAACAGTAGAGAGAGAGGAAAAATAGAACAGTTTATCAACAAGGAACGACCTAACTGCAGATAGAATGGAAACCGATGATGCTAAGGCTCATGGGCCCATCTTGATGTTCTTCAGTTTGATTTGCAACAAGAAGGTATATGGTCTTCTTTCACAAGTAAGAAATCGCCCATTGTATGAAAAGGCTCATTTTTCATCGAATAGTAGTTTCAGTTCAGTAGCAACGAAAGAAAAATATGACCAGGTCCAAATCGTACCTTGAGAAGGTAGTCTACTCAGATGTTCAAAGTTGTAAGCAATTTCCTTCATCATCTAAGAATAGGCTTGGCAATCCAATCCGTGAAGACCCTCCTCGTGGACAGCATGGTGAAGGTTCTCGAATCCAAAGGCATCCTGGAATTGAAAGATGATGAGTTCATTAAAAAGGAAGACATTGTCAAGGACCTAGGCGCACACCTACTGCACGAACGGTTTTAAGGCTGTATAATTGATTTCTTTTAACGATGTACGGCTATTTATTCACCTGTCGTACTTTTGAAATAATTAAAAATTAAAACCTCGTATCAGGGAAAGTTTTTGCATGCAGTGCATGCTTGTAAAACATATAAACTGTTGGTGGCAAAGCTCTACGTCGTAATAAATAGGAATATAGAATCAGGCGATAGTAAAACTTGACAAATCAAAGCTTCGCTACGTTCCAAAATGCTGAGAATTCATCAGTCATCAATTAAATTGTTGAAAAAAAAATTTACAAATTTTGAACTACCGCTAAACATTTATCTCGCTTCTGATTGGCTGAGAGAAATGCCACCGCTGTCAGTGTAGAAGCTGTATTGTTAAATTTTATGCCAAATATTTCTTTACCTGATTGCCGATCGAATATCACCAAAAAATCTCTCTCCATTTACGTGGACACCGAGCAATGGCGGTTTTCTTGAAATCCAAAGCATTACGATGACGAAACTTATGAATTCAATATTTTTGCACAGTAAGACTCACGTAGTTGGTAAAAATCATAATAAATACTAATCTTCATTAAATTATAATCCGTCACGACTCACCTCACGTTCATTTTCTAAAATCTTTCTCGAATTTTAGATTCCCGCCGGTGACAATCGCGTCTCCAAATACCGCGGCGCGTTATTCACTTTCCACTGCGACCTCTCCGTGTCAACATCCTCCCTTTCACCAGTCATTCATTTTCCCCTTTTTCTAATTTAATGCACTCTTTGGAGCATATAATCATCCTCATTAAAACTATGAAGCTACGCCCGAGCTCTCTGTTCGAAGAAACGGCTTCGGAAACGCACTAAATTTCCCATTGTGGCGATAAGTTACGAGCCCATAAGCACGATGCTGTCGTGAGATATATAAGCCGTCCGTGGATATTATTGTCATTAGTATTTATCTGGTCATTTTCACCGAGGTAAAGATATCTTGAATGGCGATGAATAGGAAGCTAGGTATTCGAAACGCTTCGGTCGGACGCAATCGGTAAATAAAATTCCTGGGCACATTCTTGTCGTCGAGGGAAGAGAAATATTTTTTAATGGGACGTTTCTTACCTTACTTGGCTTTTCGACTGAACCTTGCATCCTCACCAAAAGCCGTGCTGCATCGCCTGCACTGGGATGAGGTGTCACATAGCCGTCCTCTACGAAGCAGCAGTAAATCTAATCAATCTCTTATGTGCAACGCCAACCACAGAACGCAACAACGTTGTCACAATCACTTCATACAGGGAGAAACTTGGAGATTTGATAGCTATTTCCATGGATAGTAAAACGGCGTAACGAAAGCATGGGGAAACTCGATTCACAAATCACAAGTACGAACTCTGCTCGCTGGTGATAGCCGCCTACTGAGGCGACACCGATACGATAACTTGGCCCTCTGTCGGATTTCGAATATTCTCCATATGACGGAAAATGACGATCTATTTCTAGCGCTCCTCATTCCTGCGAAGAGATCTATGCGTTTATAACTCTGCTACGATTCGCTTTTTCGAGGACTAAAGTTGGATCGAGTTGCGGCGTGCGCTTAGGTATTTGTCAAGGAGATATCTCGTTCCTTGGAAAAGGGATGATATAAAATGGCAATGACTTAATAAGAAAGAAGAAGATGAAGGACGTCGTGTCTCGAAAACCCTAACGTCCGCAAACTATCGACGAAAATTACCACTGTCTCTTCGGAAGAGAGAAGTATCGCACAGAGGCCGAATTAAATCCACCGCAGACTTTCCCCACGGAGGAGCTGCATGCGTCCAATGCGTTGTTTTCCTATTCGCCTCTCCTTACCACCGGGTAATCGTTCGCTGAAACTACCTCCCGTAGCAGGCGTAAGAAGAACCATTCAAATCGGAATGAAAATTCAAATGATTTAATATTTCACCAGGCATTTTCAAGGCGAGCTGTGACTTTCACGATGTAAGATCGCTCGCGAACATTCTCAACGCTCTTACCGACTACCCTCTCAGCGGAACCGAGATTCTGTATGGCTTTTCCACAAGTTTTACGTATAGATTAAGATTGCAGAGATTCTACTATTAAAATCTTTCTCCGCGGATCGTATATGTTCATTTACAGTTTTCCGGTCAAAGTGGTCGACGACTAAACACTCGTTAATATATATTAATCTCATTCCCCATTTTCCGCACCCTATCATGACTTTATCTAAATCATTTCTAAGAACTAATCTATCCTCAATGCCATATATTTCCACGTAGAACATTGTATCGCCCGCAATTATCCTAACCTTACATGGAGTGTAAGTATAGGTGTCTCCTGACTTTTGAATGAGACTAGCATAGATCGATAGAGGATCAAAATTAAGAATACACGTCTTTTTTTATAGACGTTTCTCGCCGTAAGTTTAGGAGATATTAACGTTCCAAGATTGCAATTTTTTTCAAATTTCGCGCTTGGACAACCCAAATCCGCTTATCCCTCTTTCGAGCTCCTACGTAATCAGCGAGTTCGGTGGTGGAGATGGTTGATGCATAGACAAAACTTTTTCTGACAGTCATTTTTGCGCGCTGGTCGCTGGTTCGCGACCCGGCAACGGAAATTTTTTTCTCTTCGATTATGATATATTTGTCTCGTATTCAGCGTCTATTACGCAATGTGCATAAAATTTGGAGTTATTATGCGATTTAATATTAACTTTTCTTAATATTTCTGTTCAAGTTTATTATTCATACAATTGGTGCATATTCATACCCTTACATAGTCAGGAGACACCTATGTTTACACTCCTTGTTAGTATCAATTTCTCGTCAAAGGTCGTTGATATATATAAAAAAAATAGGAGCGGCCCGATTTCGCATTGATACGATATTCCTCTAATAAAACTTGCGAAATAGTTCGCACGCCGGAACCCTGTCTTTTAGAGGGGCGAAAAGCGGAAAAGAATATCCGCAATGCTGGCGATGGCGGACCTAAAAAAACATTCTCCCGATATGGACAAAAAAATTGTGGAAGGATTTGAAAGTTTGGACTTCGGAAGCTTTTCGAATTCTTCGGAAATTTTTCATCTGCAAGCCCACCAGCCTGCCGCATCCTAAGCTCACCGTCGCGAAAATTACATGCTAAATTCTCCTTCCACGACGCATGCTCAAACCGTGTTGCTCGCTAAATGATTCGAGCACTTAAAGCATATCTCCCAATATCACTTCCAAAATCGTAGCTCGATCCTAGTGCTCGCCTCAACAAAGCTTTAAAGCAAGATTAGTTTCCGCGTTGGATGGTAACGGAATGGAAAGGGGAGGAAAGATACAGTTATCTGAAAAGTCTATGGAACTTCAACGGATGCATCTACTGATATACCAAATCTGTTAGCTAGACCTTTCTTTTCTTTGGATTTTTTTTATGCGAAAGCCACTCGAATAACTATAATTACCGGACTTTTTGATCGTTCGCATCTCACCTACGTCTCTATAGTACGATAACGTTCCATTGCTTGCACACGAATTTACTGCACGTGTGTGAATTCAGAGACGTCTTATAGTTGAACTGCCACTAGATTAGCTGGACGTTTCCGATGCATATTTTAAAAGACTACCTCTAGTATTCGAATACCAAAGGCAGAAAACGAATGCCGCAACTACAGCGGGAATTGGATGTGATGAGCAGAGGATATGAATCCGTCTGCAGGATGCACTCTTAAAAATATTCTATGATCGGTCCTTGATAATAAGCGAATGCCAATTGATTCTTGGACAAAGTTTATTTAAAAATTCACATAAATTACATGTCAAGTATCACTCTTCCATCAGTGTTTACATCAGATAGTAGCCGAGGTTTTCCTTCCCTTCTCTGCTATCGCTCCCGAATCGAAATCCTCTCCCCAACGGTCGTTGGAGGTACCTGAAACGAGAGTGAAAGAGATTATTCAAAATGTGAAAGAATGACTAGGTTCACTGTCAGAATGAGAGGGCATCACCCGTTTGCCAAAACCTTTGTTTCCGGAATGTAAACGATACGGTTAAGTAATTCGAAATGTCAGCAACGGTTCGAAAAGTAAGAGATCCCATATCTAATGAAGATGTCTGATGAATCCGGAGAGAAATAAAAAAGAATATATTTTTCTCTTCCTGTGGCTCTTGGGAAACGCATTCGGTTTTTTGTTGAGTGAACGGAAATGTTCTGCCAAATATCAGGAAATTGGTGCTTGATGAACTCCATCAAATCCTCGTCCCTTCACAGAGGATGGATGAATGCAATTTCTTTGAGAAAAGTTTGCTTGGTGCCCTAAGAAGGAAGATAATGTCTGTAGCATTCTACGGCACCGTATCCCTTTGAGAAGCAAGAAAGAAGAATGAGGGAACAACTTTATCTTTTGGTAGGTTCATCCCAAGAGTGGTTATCCTTGGATGCTACAGGGATGTTAAATTGCAAAATATGGAATCGTACTTGCACCTACTGAAGGAAGGCGGCTAGAAGGTACACTATAACAGGAATCGTGAAAAATGGAAATTCTCAATAATGAAGGAAAGAACACAGAGCTGAATATGAAACAAATCGAGGAGTGAAGATTCTGCAAGTCACTATATTGGAGTGTTTTCCATGTAGCATATCACACGTTGCAAGATCCTAGAAATATTTGGTCGAATCCATTGAAATAGTCAAAAGAAGATGCCACTTCTTGCTCCTAGAACGAATGCTAGAAGCAAAGGAAAGGATGAAGAAGTGAGTGAATGAGGAAGTAAACAAGTCCTATTTAAAATCAGCCCCTGAACGCTGGGAAGCATGATAGAATTCTGAAGAACATTGCCACGGTGCACAGAAAATATTTCCGAGGAAACACTCAAGACTTGGTTACATATTGGCAGTTGAAAACTCTGGAAATAAGAAGCAAGGATATGGTCGGGCATTCAGGAAGGAGATGGGAGGTCCAAAGATGCACAAAATCGTCCAGTATAGAAGATAAAAAGGGCTGAAAAGAAGTGAATTTGCTCACAATCTACCTCATAGTCATGTGCTGCGCGAAGAGGCAACAGTAGAGAGAGAGGAAAAATAGAACAGTTTATCAACAAGGAACGACCTAACTGCAGATAGAATGGAAACCGATGATGCTAAGGCTCATGGGCCCATCTTGATGTTCTTCAGTTTGATTTGCAACAAGAAGGTATATGGTCTTCTTTCACAAGTAAGAAATCGCCCATTGTATGAAAAGGCTCATTTTTCATCGAATAGTAGTTTCAGTTCAGTAGCAACGAAAGAAAAATATGACCAGGTCCAAATCGTACCTTGAGAAGGTAGTCTACTCAGATGTTCAAAGTTGTAAGCAATTTCCTTCATCATCTAAGAATAGGCTTGGCAATCCAATCCGTGAAGACCCTCCTCGTGGACAGCATGGTGAAGGTTCTCGAATCCAAAGGCATCCTGGAATTGAAAGATGATGAGTTCATTAAAAAGGAAGACATTGTCAAGGACCTAGGCGCACACCTACTGCACGAACGGTTTTAAGGCTGTATAATTGATTTCTTTTAACGATGTACGGCTATTTATTCACCTGTCGTACTTTTGAAATAATTAAAAATTAAAACCTCGTATCAGGGAAAGTTTTTGCATGCAGTGCATGCTTGTAAAACATATAAACTCTTGGTGGCAAAGCTCTACGTCGTAATAAATAGGAATATAGAATCAGGCGATAGTAAAACTTGACAAATCAAAGCTTCGGTACGTTCCAAAATGCTGAGAATTCATCAGTCATCAATTAAATTGTTGAAAAAAAAATTTACAAATTTTGAACTACCGCTAAACATTTATCTCGCTTCTGATTGGCTGAGAGAAATGCCACCGCTGTCAGTGTAGAAGCTGTATTGTTAAATTTTATGCCAAATATTTCTTTACCTGATTGCCGATCGAATATCACCAAAAAATCTCTCTCCATTTACGTGGACACCGAGCAATGGCGGTTTTCTTGAAATCCAAAGCATTACGATGACGAAACTTATGAATTCAATATTTTTGCACAGTAAGACTCACGTAGTTGGTAAAAATCATAATAAATACTAATCTTCATTAAATTATAATCCGTCACGACTCACCTCACGTTCATTTTCTAAAATCTTTCTCGAATTTTAGATTCCCGCCGGTGACAATCGCGTCTCCAAATACCGCGGCGCGTTATTCACTTTCCACTGCGACCTCTCCGTGTCAACATCCTCCCTTTCACCAGTCATTCATTTTCCCCTTTTTCTAATTTAATGCACTCTTTGGAGCATATAATCATCCTCATTAAAACTATGAAGCTACGCCCGAGCTCTCTGTTCGAAGAAACGGCTTCGGAAACGCACTAAATTTCCCATTGTGGCGATAAGTTACGAGCCCATAAGCACGATGCTGTCGTGAGATATATAAGCCGTCCGTGGATATTATTGTCATTAGTATTTATCTGGTCATTTTCACCGAGGTAAAGATATCTTGAATGGCGATGAATAGGAAGCTAGGTATTCGAAACGCTTCGGTCGGACGCAATCGGTAAATAAAATTCCTGGGCACATTCTTGTCGTCGAGGGAAGAGAAATATTTTTTAATGGGACGTTTCTTACCTTACTTGGCTTTTCGACTGAACCTTGCATCCTCACCAAAAGCCGTGCTGCATCGCCTGCACTGGGATGAGGTGTCACATAGCCGTCCTCTACGAAGCAGCAGTAAATCTAATCAATCTCTTATGTGCAACGCCAACCACAGAACGCAACAACGTTGTCACAATCACTTCATACAGGGAGAAACTTGGAGATTTGATAGCTATTTCCATGGATAGTAAAACGGCGTAACGAAAGCATGGGGAAACTCGATTCACAAATCACAAGTACGAACTCTGCTCGCTGGTGATAGCCGCCTACTGAGGCGACACCGATACGATAACTTGGCCCTCTGTCGGATTTCGAATATTCTCCATATGACGGAAAATGACGATCTATTTCTAGCGCTCCTCATTCCTGCGAAGAGATCTATGCGTTTATAACTCTGCTACGATTCGCTTTTTCGAGGACTAAAGTTGGATCGAGTTGCGGCGTGCGCTTAGGTATTTGTCAAGGAGATATCTCGTTCCTTGGAAAAGGGATGATATAAAATGGCAATGACTTAATAAGAAAGAAGAAGATGAAGGACGTCGTATCTCGAAAACCCTAACGTCCGCAAAGTATCGACGAAAATTACCACCGTCTCTTCGGAAGAGAGAAGTATCGCACAGAAGCCGAATTAAATCCACCGCAGACTTTCCCCACGGAGGAGCTGCATGCGTCCAATGCGTTGCTTTCCTATTCGCCTCTCCTTACCACCGGGTAATCGTTCGCTGAAACTACCTCCCGTAGCAGGCGTAAGAAGAACCATTCAAATCGGAATGAAAATTCAAATGATTTAATATTTCACCAGGCATTTTCAAGGCGAGCTGTGACTTTCACGATGTAAGATCGCTCGCGAACATTCTCAACGCTCTTACCGACTACCCTCTCAGCGGAACCGAGATTCTGTATGGCTTTTCCACAAGTTTTACGTATAGATTAAGATTGCAGAGATTCTACTATTAAAATCTTTCTCCGCGGATCGTATATGTTCATTTACAGTTTTCCGGTCAAAGTGGTCGACGACTAAACACTCGTTAATATATATTAATCTCATTCCCCATTTTCCGCACCCTATCATGACTTTATCTAAATCATTTCTAAGAACTAATCTATCCTCACTGCCGTATATTTCCATGTAGAACATTGTATCGCCCGCAATTATCCTAACCTTACATGGAGTGTAAGTATAGGTGTCTCCTGACTTTTGAATGAGACTAGCATAGATCGATAGAGGATCAAAATTAAGAATACACGTCTTTTTTTATAGACGTTTCTCGCCGTAAGTTTAGGAGATATTAACGTTCAAAGATTGCAATTTTTTTCAAATTTCGCGCTTGGACAACCCAAATCCGCTTATCCCTCTTTCGAGCTCCTACGTAATCAGCGAGTTCGGTGGTGGAGATGGTTGATGCATAGACAAAACTTTTTCTGACAGTCATTTTTGCGCGCTGGTCGCTGGTTCGCGACCCGGCAACGGAAATTTTTTTCTCTTCGATTATGATATATTTGTCTCGTATTCAGCGTCTATTACGCAATGTGCATAAAATTTGGAGTTATTATGCGATTTAATATTAACTTTTCTTAGGATTTCTGTTCAAGTTTATTATTCATACAATTGGTGCATATTCATACCCTTACATAGTCAGGAGACACCTATGTTTACACTCCTTGTTAGTATCAATTTCTCGTCAAAGGTCGTTGATATATATAAAAAAAATAGGAGCGGCCCGATTTCGCTTTGATACGATATTCCTGTAATAAAACTTGCGAAATAGTTCGCACGCCGGAACCCTGTCTTTTAGAGGGGCGAAAAGCGGAAAAGAATATCCGCAATGCTGGCGATGGCGGACCTAAAAAAACATTCTCCCGATATGAACAAAAAAATTGTGGAAGGATTTAAAAGTTTGGACTTCGGAAGCTTTTCGAATTCTTCGGAAATTTTTCATCTGCAAGCCCACCAGCCTGCCGCATCCTAAGCTCACCGTCGCGAAAATTACATGCTAAATTCTCCTTCCACGACGCATGCTCAAACCGTGTTACTCGCTAAATGATTCGAGCACTTAAATCATATCTCCCAATATCACTTCCAAAATCGTAGCTCGATCCTAGTGCTCGTCTCAACAAAGCTTTAAAGCAAGATTAGTTTCCGCGTTGGATGGTAACGGAATGGAAAGGGGAGGAAAGATACAGTTATCTGAAAAGTCTATGGAACTTCAACGGATGCATCTACTGATATACCAAATCTGTTAGCTAGACCTTTCTTTTCTTTGGATTTTTTTTATGCGAAAGCCACTCGAATAACTATAATTACCGGACTTTTTGATCGTTCGCATCTCACCTACGTCTCTATAGTACGATAACTTTCCATTGCTTGCACACGAATTTACTGCACGTGTGTGAATTCAGAGA
Organism: Pantala flavescens; assembly: GCA_020796165.1. Taxonomy (NCBI): domain Eukaryota; kingdom Metazoa; phylum Arthropoda; class Insecta; order Odonata; family Libellulidae; genus Pantala; species Pantala flavescens. The sequence continues at coordinate 25,807,476 of CM036889.1, forward strand.
CGTCTTATAGTTGAACTGCCACTAGATTAGCTGGACGTTTCCGATGCATATTTTAAAAGACTACCTCTAGTATTCGAATACCAAAGGCAGAAAACGAATGCCGCAACTACAGCGGGAATTGGATGTGATGAGCAGAGGATATGAATCCGTCTGCAGGATGCACTCTTAAAAATATTCTATGATCGGTCCTTGATAATAAGCGAATGCCAATTGATTCTTGGACAAAGTTTATTTAAAAATTCACATAAATTACATGTCAAGTATCACTCTTCCATCAGTGTTTACATCAGATAGTAGCCGAGGTATTCCTTCCCTTCTCTGCTATCGCTCCCGAATCTAAATCCTCTCCCCAACGGTCGTTGGAGGTACCTGAAACGAGAGTGAAAGAGATTATTCAAAATGTGAAAGAATGACTAGGTTCACTGTCAGAAAGAGAGGGCATCACCCGTTTGCCAAAACCTTTGTTTCCGGAATGTAAACGATACGGTTAAGTAATTCGAAATGTCAGCAACGGTACGAAAAGTAAGAGATCCCATATCTAATGAAGATGTCTGATGAATCCGGAGAGAAATAAAAAAGAATATATTTTTCTCTTCCTGTGGCACTTGGGAAACGCATTCGGTTTTTTGTTGAGTGAACGGAAATGTTCTGCCAAATATCAGGAAATTGGTGCTTGATGAACTCCATCAAATCCTCGTCCCTTCACAGAGGATGGATGAATGCAATTTCTTTGAGAAAAGTTTGCTTGGTGCCCTAAGAAGGAAGATAATATCTGTAGCATTCTACGGCACCGTATCCCTTTGAGAAGCAAGAAAGAAGAATGAGGGAACAACTTTATCTTTTGGTAGGTTCATCCCAAGAGTGGTTATCCTTGGATGCTACAGGGATGTTAAATTGCAAAATATGGAATCGTACTTGCACCTACTGAAGGAAGGCGGCTAGAAGGTACACTATAACAGGAATCGTGAAAAATGGAAATTCTCAATAATGAAGGAAAGAACACAGAGCTGAATATGAAACAAATCGAGGAGTGAAGATTCTGCAAGTCACTATATTGGAGTGTTTTCCATGTAGCATATCACACGTTGCAAGATCCTAGAAATATTTGGTCGAATCCATTGAAATAGTCAAAAGAAGATGCCACTTCTTGCTCCTGGAACGAATGCTAGAAGCAAAGGAAAGGATGAAGAAGTGAGTGAATGAGGAAGTAAACAAGTCGTATTTAAAATCAGCCCCTGAACGCTGGGAAGCATGATGGAATTCTGAAGAACATTGCCACGGTGCACAGAAAATATTTCCGAGGAAACACTCAAGACTTGGTTACATATTGGCAGTTGAAAACTCTGGAAATAAGAAGCAAGGATATGGTCGGGCATTCAGGAAGGAGATGGGAGGTCCAAAGATGCACAAAATCGTCCAGTATAGAAGATAAAAAGGGCTGAAAAGAAGTGAATTTGCTCACAATCTACCTCATAGTCATGTGCTGCGCGAAGAGGCAACAGTAGAGAGAGAGGAAAAATAGAACAGTTTATCAACAAGGAACGACCTAACTGCAGATAGAATGGAAACCGATGATGCTAAGGCTCATGGGCCCATCTTGATGTTCTTCAGTTTGATTTGCAACAAGAAGGTATATGGTCTTCTTTCACAAGTAAGAAATCGCCCATTGTATGAAAAGGCTCATTTTTCATCGAATAGTAGTTTCAGTTCAGTAGCAACGAAAGAAAAATATGACCAGGTCCAAATCGTACCTTGAGAAGGTAGTCTACTCAGATGTTCAAAGTTGTAAGCAATTTCCTTCATCATCTAAGAATAGGCTTGGCAATCCAATCCGTGAAGACCCTCCTCGTGGACAGCATGGTGAAGGTTCTCGAATCCAAAGGCATCCTGGAATTGAAAGATGATGAGTTCATTGAAAATGAAGACTTTGTCAAGGACCTAGGCGCACACCTACTGCACGAACGGTTTTAAGGCTGTATAATTGATTTCTTTTAACGATGTTCGGCTATTTATTCACCTGTCGTACTTTTGAAATAATTAGAAATTAAAACCTCGTATCAGGGAAAGTTTTTGCATGCAGTGCATGCTTGTAAAACATATAAACTCTTGGTGGCAAAGCTCTACGTCGTAATAAATAGGAATATAGAATCAGGCGATAGTAAAACTTGACAAATCAAAGCTTCGGTACGTTCCAAAATGCTGAGAATTTATCAGTCATCAATTAAATTGTTGAAAAAAAAATTTACAAATTTTGAACTACCGCTAAACATTTATCTCGCTTCTGATTGGCTGAGAGAAATGCCACCGCTGTCAGTGTAGAAGCTGTATTGTTAAATTTTATGCCAAATATTTCTTTACCTGATTGCCGATCGAATATCACCAAAAAATCTCTCTCCATTTACGTGGACACCGAGCAATGGCGGTTTTCTTGAAATCCAAAGCATTACGATGACGAAACTTATGAATTCAATATTTTTGCACAGTAAGACTCACGTAGTTGGTAAAAATCATAATAAATACTAATCTTCATTAAATTATAATCCGTCACGACTCACCTCACGTTCATTTTCTAAAATCTTTCTCGAATTTTAGATTCCCGCCGGTGACAATCGCGTCTCCAAATACCGCGGCGCGTTATTCACTTTCCACTGCGACCTCTCCGTGTCAACATCCTCCCTTTCACCAGTCATTCATTTTTCCCTTTTTCTAATTTAATGCACTCTTTGGAGCATATAATCATCCTCATTAAAACTATGAAGCTACGCCCGAGCTCTCTGTTCGAAGAAACGGCTTCGGAAACGCACTAAATTTCCCATTGTAGCGATAAGTTACGAGCCCATAAGCACGATGCTGTCGTGAGATATATAAGCCGTCCGTGGATATTATTGTCATTAGTATTTATCTGGTCATTTTCACCGAGGTAAAGATATCTTGAATGGCGATGAATAGGAAGCTAGGTATTCGAAACGCTTCGGTCGGACGCAATCGGTAAATAAAATTCCTGGGCACATTCTTGTCGCCGAGGGAAGAGAAATATTTTTTAATGGGACGTTTCTTACCTTACTTGGCTTTTCGACTGAACCTTGCATCCTCACCAAAAGCCGTGCTGCATCGCCTGCACTGGGATGAGGTGTCACATAGCCGTCCTCTACGAAGCTGCAGTAAATCTAATCAATCTCTTATGTGCAACGCCAACCACAGAACGCAACAACGTTGTCACAATCACTTCATACAGGGAGAAACTTGGAGATTTGATAGCTATTTCCATGGATAGTAAAACGGCGTAACGAAAGCATGGGGAAACTCGATTCACAAATCACAAGTACGAACTCGGCTCGCTGGTGATAGCCGCCTACTGAGGCGACACCGATACGATAACTTGGCCCTCTGTCGGATTTCGAATATTCTCCATATGACGGAAAATGACGATCTATTTCTAGCGCTCCTCATTCCTGCGAAGAGATCTATGCGTTTATAACTCTGCTACGATTCGCTTTTTCGAGGACTAAAGTTGGATCGAGTTGCGGCGTGCGCTTAGGTATTTGTCAAGGAGATATCTCGTTCCTTGGAAAAGGGATGATATAAAATGGCAATGACTTAATAAGAAAGAAGAAGATGAAGGACGTCGTCTCTCGAAAACCCTAACGTCCGCAAAGTATCGACGAAAATTACCACTGTCTCTTCGGAAGAGAGAAGTATCGCACAGAGGCCGAATTAAATCCACCGCAGACTTTCCCCACGGAGGAGCTGCATGCGTCCAATGCGTTGGTTTCCTATTCGCCTCTCCTTAACACCGGATAATCGTTCGCTGAAACTACCTCCCGTAGCAGGCGTAAGAAGAACCATTCAAATCGGAATGAAAATTCAAATGATTTAATATTTCACCAGGCATTTTCAAGGCGAGCTGTGACTTTCACGATGTAAGATCGCTCGCGAACATTCTCAACGCTCTTACCGACTACCCTCTCAGCGGAACCGAGATTCTGTATGGCTTTTCCACAAGTTTTACGTATAGATTAAGATTGCAGAGATTCTACTATTAAAATTTTTCTCCGCGGATCGTATATGTTCATTTATAGTTTTCCGGTCAAAGTGGTCGACGACTAAACACTCGTTAATATATATTAATCTCATTCCCCATTTTCCGCACCCTATCATGACTTTATCTAAATCATTTCTAAGAACTTATCTATCCTCACTGCCGTATATTTCCACGTAGAACATTGTATCGCCCGCAATTATCCTAACCTTACATGGAGTGTAAGTATAGGTGTCTCCTGACTTTTGAATGAGACTAGCATAGATCGATAGAGGATCAAAATTAAGAATACACGTCTTTTTTTATAGACGTTTCTCGCCGTAAGTTTAGGAGATATTAACGTTCAAAGATTGCAATTTTCAAGCATCACCATTTGAATGTGGGTTTAACCCATTTAATAAATCCCGAATTCCATTCTCTCATCATTTTTTTCTTATTGCAGTAACCTCTAATTTTTGTTGTAGAAATTGTGATTCTTCTTCCCATAATCGAAAGAGAAAATAGAATCGTATCATGAAGAGTTGTATCACCAACGTTTATTGTAATTCTATTAGTAGGACTATACCACAAATGAAACCAGGGTGAACTTGAATGATGAAATTAGGATACTTGTTAGTTATAACATTTGATTTGCATTCAAAAAGTGGTGATTTATTCAATGTATCTTAAATCAGAAGCAAAAATTGCAATCAGTTTCGACCTGATCATCATCTGAAGTTAAAGGAAAAAAAACAAGTTAAACCTCCCATAAAAGGGATATCCTGACAATCTCCCAGGTTGGGAATAATTATTCCAGCACGTATAAAAAGAAGAGCCTTAAATGATGCATGAGTTAATAGGTGAAAAAATGCCAATTCTGTATAACCCATAGCCAAAATTCTTATTATTAATCCAAGTTGACTTAATGCAGAAAGAGGAATAATGTTTTTTCAAATCAAATTCATAATTTGCCCCTATTCCAGATATAAATATGGTTATGCCTCCAATTAATAATAAATACTTACCTTACCCACTATTTATAACCAGAACATTAAATCGGATTATTAAATAAACCCCAGCTGTAACTAAAGTAGAAGAATGAACCAATGAAGATACTGGTGTTGGAGCCGCCATTGCAGTTCGTAATCAAGAAGAAAAAGCAATTTGAGCACTATTAGTTATAGCAGCAAAAACCATTAATAAAGAAATTATAATCCCTTCAAAATCAATAAATATATAATTTAAATAAAAAGCATAATTTCATCTACCATAATTTAATATTCAGGCAATACCTAATAAAAGGCTACATCACCGAGGGGATTAGATAAAACAGTTAATATTCCAGCTCTATAAGACTAAAAATTTTTATAGTAGATTGCTAAGAGAAAAGAAATTAAACCAAGACCATCCCAAACTAATAGGATTGAAATTATATTTGGTCTAATAATAAATAATGTTATTGAAAATTCAAATATTAATACAAATAAAATAAACTGAGAGATATAAGGATCTCCTTCCATATTTTTATTTCTATAAAAAATTACTATACTAGAAAGAAATAAAACAAAACGTATAAACACTAAAGATATTCAGTCAAATAGTATAGTTATTACAATATTTATGGAATTTAAAGGAAGAACACCCCATTCAAAAAATACAGTCAAATTATTTACACAAAATTAAATACCTAATGTAAGATTAGTTAAAGATAACACTTAAAATATTAAAGATCTAATAAAACAAATATTTAAGCGTCAATTAATGATCTTAAGCAAACGATATTGCATTATTGACACCACAAATCAAAATTTTAAATTAAACTTTTTAGATTAAAATCTGTCGAAAAATAAATCTCTTTTTAAAGTGATGTAATTTAAAGGAAATCAGTGTAATAATAAAGGTAAATATACACGATAGTATCCGAAATTTGAACTATACGAAGTAGAAAAAGTCTTTCCATGCTGGGTATATCTATATAAATATAAAGCATAAGCAGCTCTAAAAAATGATGAAAAAATAATTGCAATTATAGTTACTCAACCTCAACTTAGAATTCTATTACGTTAACTAATTTCCCCTAACAAATTAATTCTAGGTGGAGCAGCCATGTTACATGAACTAAGAAGAAATCACCATAAACATATTCTAGTTATTAGATTAATGAATCCCTTATTAATAAATAATCTTCAACTTCCTAATCGTTCATAAGAAATATTAGCAAGAACTTGATGAACATAAACCATGAGCAATTATTAAAACATAAGTATTACCTAAACCTCAACAAGTTATTGTTATTAATCTAGCTAATACAATCCCTATATGAACAATAGACGAATAAGCAATTAATGACCTCAGATCAACTTGACATAAACAAATTAATCTGACAATCACTCCTCCTACTAAACAAATACCTATTCACATAAAATTAAACTTCACTCCTGCAGATGTAATTAATCTAAAAACACGCAAAAGACCATACCCTCCTAACTACCTCGCTAAAGTTATAGATCCAGAAAAAGGAGGTTCAACATGAGCCTTTGGTAATAACAAGTGAAATAAAAATATAGGAATTTTAACTAAAAAGGCAAATGGTAACGAGATATAAGAATAAAAGCTGACGTTGCAAATGTGAAGATAATCAAAAACATAAATTCAGTCTACCCAAATTTTTATATAAATTACAAATTGAAACTAATAAAGGTAGAGATGCAAATAAAGTATAAAATAATAAGTTAATACCTGCCTGTACACTTTCAGGTTGATAACCTCTCCGTAAGACTAAAAGAAATATAGGAATTAATGATATTTAAAAAAATAAATATAATATAAATAAATTAGCTGTTATAAAAGTAATAATAATAATAATATTATTATTATTATTATTATTGTACATACAAAAAACTGGGTAAAGTTTTTATGAGAATAAATTGAAGATCTAGCTAGTAACATTAAACAGCAAATTCAAAATATTTAAAAATTAAACCATAACTTAACACATCATAACCAAAATAAAATCTTATATTGCAATAAGAAAAAACTATATAACCTTCTAATAAAAAAATAAAAGAAGCAAAAAAATGAAGGAGACTACTAATCAAAATGCAGGGGTAAAACATAATTGGATCATTAAAATAAGATATAAAACAAACTTTAGCATTGTAAAAGTCTAAATGAACTAAAATAATCATTGCCCTGTCTCCGAAATTATAGAAACTAAAATTCCTAAACCCAAAGCTACTTCATCTACCCCAAAAGTCATAAAATATATAAGAAAATAAAGATCAGAATAAAAAAGTAATACAAAAAAAATTAAACAAAAGTCTAAGAATTATAAATTCTAAACTTAGCGGAGTAGAAAGAAGGTTCTTGCGTTTAGATACAAATGATCATAAACCTCAAGTATTTTGAAAGTACAATAAAAGGAGTAATACCCTTATTAAATTCATTAAAATTTGTACATTGAATTAAAAATGAAAGGATTATAATCTTTAATCCAGAGAAAAAAATTAAGTAATTTAATGAGACAGGAAGGAATCTTTTTCAAGCCAAATATATATTAATTTATCATAACGATAACAAGGCAGATTTCCAATTTTCAAGGCAGAATATAAATGATACTAATACTAACTTTAAAATAAAAATCGGTGAGTAAAAATCAACTCCTAAGAACTTTACCACAAATAAAATTCTTGAATATTCTGCTACAAAAATTAACGCAAACCCACCTCTTCTATACTCAACGTTAAATCCTGACACAAGCTCAGACTCACCTTCAGCAAAATCAAAAGGAGTATGATTAGTATCTGCTAGAAGAAGGAAATCAAATAATTATTAAAGGAATAATATATAAAGCAAATATAATCTCGATAAAGAGAAAATTGATACATTCTATATACATTAGAAAGAAAAATAAAAGAGATTAACCCATTTATGCTGAAGGTAAAAACTTTTTAATTATTATCTGATATTCATATAAATTGGTTTAAAAGAATAAAAAAAAGAGTTTGAAAGAAAATTTAGTTAAAGTTATCTGGTTACAGAGTTACATGGTGTTCCAAAAATGGAACACTAGGCAAAAGCGCTACCTAATACGTAGAATGTAGTCTTCGGTATGATAGTCCTTAGAGCACTTTATTTGAAGGGCAACATTGCATTTCTTACAGCAAAAAGTGGTATATTTGCGGCATTCTACAATATTTTGGTTTGCTTTGATTGTTTTGTGATTACATGATTCTGGTCATCATAACGGGAGTCCTTATTGCGTTTCTAAGAAGGTCTTCCCAGTTTGGGCCGAATTACCATGGGTCTTCAGATAATGGCATGCCACACAGCGAAGAAACTCAAAAAGATCCATTGGCTTTGGATCGTAAGTTTTATGCAGCTGCCAAGCATTTTGTAGAGCTAATTGGTTGCTGCACTTGGATCTTCTTTTTATGTTTTTGTGAATAGCGATTGACAAGACACAGCGGATTGACACCAGCCCCAGATGATGTAACTTTGACAACACTGTTATCATTCAGCATCCATATTGACTGTGCCTTCAATTCTGTAATCAAACGCAACCCTTTCTTTATTTTTTAGGGCATCTTCTGATTCCAAAAGGATTTTGTCGATTCGATTTTTTCTCACTGTGCGGGTTGCTTGATGACCATTTGAACTGAGTGTATCAAAAAGTGCAATGTCCAGGGTGCTCCTTCATGAGTGCATCAGTAAATTGTAGGACAACGGATGCACCGACACCATATTCCTCATAATTAGTGTTTGGGTTTTACCTTGATATGGTTGAAACCAACAAATATAACCTAGGCATGTGGCACCACATCAAAACTTGTACCCAAACCGAAAAGGTTTTCCCCAAATGAACTGTTTGCGTTCATGACGACCAAAGTAAGGAATCATAGACTCGTTAAAGCTGAAGTCTGTTTTGTTTGGTACAAATAGCATGCATCTCTCTTCTGGATCAAAATTTTCTTGAACAAGGTACGCAGGGGCACGCAAAGAATCAGGCAGATTATTTATTGTTTCTCCTTCTTTATCAACAGAGTCCTCATCAGAAACAGGAGTTGTTGCATTTTCAGGAGGTCCTATGATAATTGCATTTGCTTTTATGTCATAATTTGTCTACAACAGGTCAGCTATTTTTGTAGGGTTAATGTTTTATGCAACTTGAGACTTAAAAGTGGTGAAAATTAAAAAACAAAGATAAAGGCCATATATGTAAATAAAAAAGTATACGGCGAAGTCACAGTAGTGGTTGTGCCTAGTGTACCAAAAATGGAACAATCAACTTTTCTATCCTCTAACTTGTATATGAATAACATTTTCTGTATGTTCTGATTATGACATGAAACAGTGAGTATTCAAGTAGTAATAGAAAAATAAATAAAATCTATAGACGGTAAATCACTTAAGTTATAATTAAAGTTTATCGAGTGAGTCTTGAAAAATCTACTCAAAAAAATAAAGCTAGGTTTTACAACGTCCACCTAGCTCTGTGTTCGCTCTGTGACTAATTCCGTGAATTCGGTTATGCTATACATACCCTTACAAAGAAGGCAGGAAGTTTTCACCCACTTCCCAGATTTCTTGTAAGCGATAGGATATAAAATAACTTCACGTAACTGCCGTTCCAAAAACGGAACTCTAGGCATAAATGGGTTAAGAACATTCTTTTCTATGATCACCTAAGTTCATGGAAAATATCTTAATAATTGAAGCTGATCCTATCTCATCTTCTTTTCATTCTATTTTCTTAAGTCAATGTTTTTGTTTTTAGATTGTATTTCATCTAATATTTACTTATGTAACATTTGTGTAAAGGAACTCTTATATTGCTCATCTTGGTATGACAGAGAGGAATATGTGTGTACAGTTATTGTCTTGAAGCATATAAACATATAATATCTTAGTGATAGATTTCAATGCTTGGTTGCAGATGTGCTTGGGACTACAAGATATAGATGAGAAGAATGGGCAACATTTTTTTGCACTGATTTACTGGGATTTAGGTTCAGCATGAAGACATTACTTTGGATCAAGAACACTGCAAGTTAGTCTTGAAGGAAAAATAATTTGAAATGGAAATGGTGCATTGATATGGATCGTAAAAGCTTTTATTTATTTCAGGACTAAGGTCCTCCAAGCAAGCACCTGAGACATATTATACATCTTCCTATTTAGGAATTGAATCCCTCTCATTGCAGCATTTCTTTGATTGTCACTACACTCGGGTATAACAATGTGAAGGTTTGGCATATTCAAGAATTTCTTTACAGTTTGTCTTTTACAGATATCTACTTGATGACCTGCCTCCATATATTTATTTTGACACTTGTGAACAGAATTAGAAGAGATATCCTACCATTCATCCATGATATCTCCTTTTATAAAAGGTGAATGATGTTTGAACATAACGACATGCAATATAGACTGACAGGTAATAAAGAATTATTATAGATGCAATGAACTAGACTCTGATAATAAATAAAGCGTTTTCTTATCATCTAGTTTTTTTCATGCAAGCTTCTCAGAAATTTAACATTCCAATGCTATGTTCCTGGAGGTACCACAGGAAAGGAAGCTGAAAATTATTCCACCAAAGGTCAAAACTAAAGGAAAGGTAAGTGACTATTACATTGGGTTTAACGTGGAATACCACAGTTTTATTATTCAAATGGTCTTGAAAACGAATCGGTAATTCAAGAAATAGCATATACCAAGAGTGAGAATGATTTTGGATTTATAAGAGTTGTCAGTGTTAGTCTACATAGTTGAAGTTGTGAAATATTTGTAGAAAAGTGGATCGTGCTACCCGTGATGAGTAGGTGAAGTGCAAATATATATGCATGGATTAAGAGAATTGAGTGACAGTAATAGTAATTAGACCATCCATGGTTTTTTCTAATCGAGATAATAAGTAACTTTTAAGAAGTGACTCTTAAGATAAACTATCTTCCTTAGAGTAGTTTGCAATGTTGATGGCCAAAATAGAAATGAGTAACTATGCAATACTTACAAATGCAAGAATTACAAATGATTTTTTACCACCCAAAGTTGAATTGCAAAGATTGTGTTCCGATGTATTTGAATTCAATAAGAATAATTATACTTAGCTTAATAGGTTATAGATTTAAAACATTTTAGCAGCAAAGGAAGACCTAACTGCAGGTGGAATGGAATCTGATGATAATAATGCTGAATGCTCATGGCACTTTCTTGTTACTCATTTTGATTTGCAAAAATCAGTATTTTGGAGCTCCTTCACCGATATGAAACCGTACATTCGATCACTATAGTAATTATTTATCAAATAATAGATTCAATTCATGTCCATGTAAAAACAAGGGTGACCAGTTGGAGGACAAATTAAAGCAATACATGTTAATAAGGGAAGATAAACTAAAATTACAATTTAGTTTAGCTTTTAATTAAACAGAATCCCTCAAGTTGCATCAAAGGATTGCCTTGAATTAAATGTGAATCATAAAAGAATATCTCAATTGCTAATTCCAAATCAAAAAGGAATATTCTGCCTTTATGCATGCATATTTGAAGAGGAATATACATCCGTAATATGTTGTACCAAAATATACAAAAAATTACATTTGATAATAAAGATTTGGAGGCCTCTTATTAACAATCATAAACCGCGTTCCATCAAAATTAGGTGTTATGGGTTATTAATTTGTTAAACCTTTATGATTGAGTAGTGTGTCCTCCTGTCAGTAAAGAAGTAAATGAAGCAGAAGGTATGATCATAATAAGGAATGTGTGAGGATTTCATACTTTCCACACACTAAGTATGAAGAAGCAGATTGAAATGAAATAGTTCAGAGACTTAAGAGATATACAGAAAAAAATTCATAAAATAGAAAATGAATAAAAATATTTCTTATGAAACTTCATATGCAATGAATCTTTTATAGAGTATCTGAGTAGTCAGGAGTAAGTAGGGATTGGTATGTTTTATTCATAGAATTTAAAAATGGGATGACAAATGCTGTTCAAGAGCAGTTATCTATAAGATAATGAATAATTCATTTCTTTCTCATTAAGCTCTGGAAGATTTAAAATTTTGCATCAAAAAGCATAGTAATTCTTTCTGAGTGTGAGATTGTAACCAAAGGATATGAAAAAGAGTCTCAAAAGAAAATAATCATAGAGAAATGCAAGGTTAATCTCAATGAGTGTGTCCTTTGGTACAACAGTATTCTAAATTTTACGCATTAATATTTCAATTTACCCAATCATTACCAATTGCTTCTTCAGTGCATTAAAATATGGAAAAAATTAAAAATATGTTGATCTCCACCAATGGACGACTATAGTGATGCTTGATGATTGTATCAGTTGTAGAAAGAAATGAATTTTCATAAATGAGCAGAGAGAAATATCACTGGAAATAATGGATGATGGCATCCATTAGAGGAAGCTTTTTGATTAATGAATAATATGAATCTCTGTGTTAAATCACTGAAATCGATTAAAATATGAGGAGATCCAGAATTGGTCAACCTGGGTGATGTTTTAGGGATACTTTTCTCTAGGTACACATAAAGAGAAGCCTGTAGAAATATGTTGATGCAGCATTACTTTGATATGCATAAATTATATGATAACATTGAAGCAAGGAAATTATGACAATCAGTTATTGTGTAACCAATCATTGATTGAGATCTTTAGATGGAGGGATATAATTTGAAGCTGAGAATTATATTCTGCTGTTCAGGGATGAAGCATTTGTATTTCAAACTCACTTATACATTATACACCGCTTCAATCAGCTACCAAGAAATCTAATATTCAAGATTTTCCAAGTGCAGCACATACTGCTTGAGGTGATTTATCTTGTAAAGAATAACGGTGGACACCCAACCGTTACAAAATTTCTACTGTTCAAAAATACTCAATATCTTTACATAGCTGTGCAGTTTCATAATAATAAGGATAGAATAAGGCTATATAAGAATAAGGCATTATAATTAGGATAGAATATGTATCGCTATATAATATGTACAACAAATGCAGAGAACGTCCTTAATATGAATATGTAATCAACAAAAGAAAAAATTGCAACGGACGTTTATGTAAAAATATGATCGCTTTAATCTAGATCCAACGACCTCTATAGATATTCCATTTCCAATATCTTACATTAAACTCAAATGAATTTCCCGCGTCAACCTCGTCTTCGTTTCAGTATATCGATATGTACGCCGGACTAATCGTCTCGATCCTAAGCACGATTGTTCGCCATGTCTTCAGTGACTGACTTACCGTTGAGGAGGTTTCACGTGAATTGCGTATTAATAATGCGAATTTGTTCGGTCCTACGAAGAGTAAATGAGTGTGTCGTAAGCTCATATCTTTCTCAGTGCTTGGATTTCGGCTGTTTTTGGACGGACGAAGTAGCTCGTTGCCTCTAACGAGATATAACGTGCGACAAAGGACTCGGTGAGAGGAACTTCTATTTGGAGGTAGGTAATTGTTAGCTTTACGTATCTATTTTTATTTTATCTACATCATCCATTCCCTGGACGCTTTGGTATCTACGTCGTGGGCGCAAAAGAATAAAATACCGATTGCTTGAGACTGGGAGAGGAACAGGTGGCAGAACATAATTTTAAAGGCAAAGGAAATTATCAGAAGGCATCCTCTCTAAACGTTTCCCTCCAAAATCATGTCCATCGCACCCCATGACCCTTTATCGGTAATGGCGAAACAGAAATGCACTTTCGTGTAAATGGTTCTTGAATACGTGATGAAATACGATAAATGCGTGGTAGAATATGTTAATTTCCAATGCATCATTATAATTATTTTCATTAATTGATATCGATTAGTTAATTATTAGAAATCAAATCAAGGTTTATTTTTCTCATTCGACGACCGTAAAGACGAGAAGATGAGGAATTATAATTTACGTGAAGAAAATAGAATCAGGAAAAATTATTTAAGGATTGGCTAGGTAATAGGTTTTCGATAAAATATTTTACAATTTAACCGTTTCATTGTATGCGTAGTTGTATTTTGGAGGGAAAAGATTAGGTTTCCACCAATGAGAACGCAGGATTTGCCGCCGAAAATCAACAATAGGAGGAAAGCAGTTCAGTTCGTGCGGAGATTTCATCGGGGGAGGTTCAGAGTGACCATCACGTCGGTGGATATTGAATCCAGACTGAAGTGTACGAGTCATCTGGCGAGGAGGACGCATGGATTGTTATCTAGCACAGATAACTGGTGGTACAAGAGATCCACTGCCATCGGGAATCGGATTGGATTCAGAGATTAGCGGTTCGAGTAATACCGCGGTGGTGGGAAACAGTCTTTTTTGTACACTATGCTGTAAGCGAATTTATGTTAGGATATGTACTTTCTTTTATGCTCGTTTGCTCCCTTTGCTAACGTTATTTTATGTAGGTGATTTATCATAAGTGAACGATATCTATTTTCTTTAGTGAATGTTTTATTTTATGATGACTTGGTATACTTTGATAAGGTTCTTTATGATGATTAGGTATAATGTTATGTGTAGGCATTATATGATGAATAGTATTATGTTATGATAGGGATTGACTGCGCGCGGTCACTCTTGTTCTGGGGCTCGTTATAGTCGGTGTTGTTCTTCGTCTTGGTCTTGTTTTCTGAGTATGTCGTTGGTGTTGTTTTTGGAATTGTTTGTGTAAGAGGCAATCAGTAGTATGTGTTTTCCTATGCATGTATGTGTGTGTGATGTCGCGCGCGCGCTTCACTTTTTTGTTGCTATGCAATGATATACTAATGATATTTTTTTACAGGCACATAATGATCTTTCTTTCAGGTACTCATGAAATATTGTTCTTTTCTTGTTAGTATATTTCCTTTACTGTCGGATGTTTCGTAATCATGTTGCGATTTTTTTCAGAGGTGTTTTTAATGGTAGGTACCAGTTTCATAGTTCTCTGCACGTATTATAAAATTTTGAATCCTTTTTAACATAGTATTCTTTTCAGGTATCACGATAGGGTCTGTTGTTACATCCTTGGGAGATGAGAGAAGCCAAGAAGTCCAAGTCTAGGATCACCCTCAGGCGGTGGGAAACCCGGGAGCAGTTCCTACGGTTCATGTGATATTTTTGTTGCTTTTGATGGTACATTTCGCTTTCTGTGTTGTTGTTTCGTAACCATGTTGCAATTTTTTTCAGAGGCGTATTTAATGGTAGGTATCAGTTTCATAGTTCTCTGCACGTATTATAAAATTTTGAATCCTTTTTAACATAGTATTCTTTTCAGGTATCACGATAGGGTCTGTTGTTACATCCTTGGGAGATGAGAGGAGCCAAGAAGTCCAAGTCTAGGATCACCCTCAGGCGGTGGGAAACCCGGGAGCAGTTCCTACGGTTCATGTGATATTTTTGTTGCTTTTGATGGTACATTTCGCTTTCTGTGTTGTTGTTTCGTAACCATGTTGCAATTTTTTTCAGAGGCGTATTTAATGGTAGGTATCAGTTTCATAGTTCTCTGCATGAATTATAAGAATTCGAATCCCTTTTAACACAGTAATCTTTTCAGGTATCACGATAGGGTCTGTTGTTACATCCTTGGGAGATGAGAGGAGCCAAGAAGTCCAAGTCTAGGATCACCCTCAGGCGGTGGGAAACCCGGGAGCAGTTCCTACGGTTCATGTGATATTTTTGTTGCTTTTGATGGTACATTTCGCTTTCTGTGTTGTTGTTTCGTAACCATGTTGCAATTTTTTTCAGAGGTGTATTTAATGGTAGGTATCAGTTTCATAGTTCTATGCTTGAATTATAAGAATTCGAATCCCTTTTAACATGGTAATCTTTTCAGGTATCATGAAAGGGTCTGTTGTTACATCCTTGGGAGATGAGAGGAGCCAAAAAGTCCAAGTCTAGGATCAACCTCAGGCGGTGGGAATCCCGGGAGCAGTTCCTGCGGCTCATGTGATATTTTTATTTTTGGTGTCTACGCTTCTGATACGTAGTGTTTCAATTGTTTGTTACATGGTATTTATATGAAATCAGGTTGTCTGAAGTCCAAGTTTATGATTACGCTCACGCTGTGTGTAACCATGAAACGGCATCTAAAATTGTTAAGCTAGTGTTCCATGTGTATGTTACATGTTATTTACATCAAATCAGTTTGTCCATTGTTTTGATCATGCATTTAATTTGTAAAAGCATTCATTTTTATGGATTGGGTTGTCAATAATTTTAATAACAAGGCCTTGTTTGGTAGTTTAACTTTCTATCATTGCAACTGATGTACAGAACTGGAATGGCGCCCATGCTTTTGTGTGTGTGTGTGAGTGTGTTACGAGTGCTTGTGAATGCGGAGTATACTCCTGTGTGAATGTTTATTTTTGCGGTTCCGAATTATTAGTAGTAGAATTTTGGTAGTTACTAACTAACTGGTGGTGGTAGAATTGTGTGTGCTGAGAGTATGGGTTCCATTCCAAACTGTGCATTTCAAGCAAATTAAGCTTCTCATTTCATCACAGTTATTTTGATCAGAGTTTATATTGGGTTTTTGCATGTATTGATTGAGTTTTGTATTCGCTGGATGTAAATCTCCTCCAGATACTGGATTTCATTGTAAACATTTATATATTTTGTAGCTGTTTATAGCTTATTTGATGCAATGAACCAAGGAGGTTTTACCCCCTTGTTTTTCTCCTTGAATAAATTGAATTTTTTTGAAAGATGATTTGTGTGTTTCTTGAACCCTCATTGTTATTTTGACGAATTGCTTCAGTTCAAAAAAGGAGTCTTTGGAATTTGCCACTCATGATTTCTAAGTTTAATTCAATTATTGTGCTAATTATATCATTCCGGATCTGATAATCTACTTTAGTACGTTTCTACAAGTTGTAAATTTGCGAATACCGGGCATGAATGCTTCGCGTTTGGATGAGAAAATCTTGTATACTTGTAAGTTGTTTCTCACAGGAGTAAAATTAAAACTTCCCCTATAGAAAGAAATTATGATGAAAAAGACGATGGAAGACAGAGAAATTAAAATTTCAATTGATTCTGAACCTTGAATCGAATTTTCAATCGTACATAAACCTTTAGATTAGGGAACGCATTCCCTCCATCTAGTTTTCAATGGCCGTGAATCAAAAGCTGATATTTATATAACCGGTGCACAATTTGCACCACCCGTTGCAAAAGATGGTTGCGCACCAGATAAATGATTTTTGGATAAAATACGGTAAATCTAAAGCTAAGGACAGGAGAGAACATAGTTTCCCAAATTAAAAGTAATTTTTTCAATTCTTTTAGAGAGACCGTGCTAGTTCATACATTCTCGTTTTATACACAGTAAATAATTCTAAAGACGGCCAATAAATAATCAAAAGAAAATTGATTTCAGCCTCTAGCATGGTATTTAAGAAAAACTAATTAAAAATCAAAAGATCTGCACAAACTTTAGTGTATGATGGCCGGTTTCCACCGGTTTTAGACCTCACGTTTTAATTCTAAATTATCTGCATAATTTACGATCAAAAATTTTCCCTATCCTCAGCCAGTTTGCTAGATGCAATGCGAACCTGTTCACTTTAAAAAATTGATGCTTGTCATTGATGATTAGGAACTTTTGCAATTAGTGACGTTCTCTTCGAAACTCATCTGTGAGAGAGCTGGCGATTTTTCCAACGCGCACTTCTCGGATTGGAAAGGATTTGCAACTACCCAGGTTTTCAATGCGTAACATTTTTAATGGCTACAGCATGCAAGGCCAATTGCGTTTAACATCCGCACGATTTGTGCGCGATAAATCAATATTTCATTAGATTTTTACTGAATTGAAGCGTATTTTTGTTATTTTTTATGAGGATTAGCACGCTCAGATACCAAAACGTGTGCTACTTCGGGATATTCTAGTTCAATATCAGTTTTCGACCGATTTTGAACCCATTCTAGACAATATGTCGTAGATATTACTGTAGGAACCATATAACCGGAAGTTTGCATGCGATTCACCCGCTTCGTAGCAGATACTAGCCGCATTTTCACATGATATCGCGTTAAGAATGGAGGAATATTACGTTTCCTTGTTGAAAATCAGTATTTATCGGTATATTACGGAATATGATTGTTATTATATATACCCATTTGTTTCCCAAATTAAAAGTAACTTTTTCAATTCTTTTAGAGAGACCGTGCTAGTTCATACATTCTCGTTTATACACATGATATCGCGTTAAGAATGGAGGAATATTACGTTTCCTTGTTGAAAATCAGTATTTATCGGTATATTACGGAATATGAGCGATAGCGGAACATTTATTTATGCATATTCACGTTTCAATTATAGTGGTGTACAATTTGTGCGCGAAAAATCAATATTTAATAAGGTTCAACTGAATTGAAGCCTATTTTTGTTATTTTTGATAAGGAATAGCACGCTTAGATCCCGAAACGTGTGCTTCTTCGGCTTATTCTAGTTCAATATCAGTTTTCGACCGATTTTGAACCCATTCTAGACATAATGTCCTGGAAATTACTGTAGGAACCATATAACCGGAAGTTTGTATGCGATTCATCCGCTTCGTAGCAGATTCTTGCCGCATTTTCACGTCTTATCTCGTTAAGAATGTAGGAATATTACGTTTCTTTGTTGAAAATCAGTATTTATCGGTATATTACGGAATATCAGTGATAGCAGTACATTTATATATGCATATTCACGTTTTCACCATAGTGGAGTATGATTTGTGCGCGATAAATTAGTATTTTGTTAGGTTTTTAATGAATTGAAGCCTATTTTTGTTATTTTTGATGAAGAATAGCACGCTAAGATCCCAAAACCTGTGCTTCTTCGGGTTATTCCATTTCAATATCAGTTTTCGACCGATTTTGAACCCATTGTAGACATTATGTCGTGGATATTACTGTAGGAACCATATAACCGGAAGTTTGCATGCGATTCATCCGCATCGTAGCAGATACTTGCCGCATTTTCACGTCTTATCGCGTTTAGAACGTAGGAATATTACGTTTCTTTGTTGAAAATCAGTATTTATCGGTATAATACGGAATATGAGCGATAGCGGAACATTTATTAATGCATATTTACGTTTCAACCATAGTAGAGTACGATTTGTTCGCGAAAAATCAATATTTCATTAGGTTCAACTGAATTCAAGCCTGTTTTTGTTATTTTTGATGAGGAATAGCACGCTTAGATCCCGAAACGTGTGCTTCTTCGGCTTATACTAGTTCAATATCAGTTTTCGACCGATTTTGAACCCATTCTAGACATAATGTCCTGGATATTACTATAGGAACCTTATAACAGGAAGTTTTCATGCGATTCATCCGCTTCGTAGCAGATAATAGCAGCATATTCACATAATAGCGCGTTAAGAATAAAGGAATATTACGTTTCTTTGTTGAAATCAGTATTTATCGGTATATTACGGAATATGAGCGATGGCAGTACATTTATTTATGAAGTTCACGTTTCCACCATAGTGGAGTAAGATTTGTGCGCGATAAATCAATATTTCATTAGGTTTTTACTAAATTTAAGCCTATTTTTGTTATTTTTGATGAGGAATAGCACGCTAAGATCCCAAAACGTGTGCTTCCTCGGCTTATTCTAGTTCAATTACAGTTTTCGACCGATTTTGAACCCATTCTAGACATTATGTCCTGGATATTACTGTAGGAACCTTATAACAGGAAGTTTTCATGCGATTCATCCGCTTCCTAGCAGATACTAGCCGCATTTTTACATATTATCGTGTTAAGAGTTTAGGGATATTACGTTTCTTTGTTGAAAACCAGCTTTTATCGGTATATTACGGAATAGGAGCGATAGCGGAACATTTATCCATGTATATTCACGTCTCAACCATGGTGGAGTACGATTTGTGCATGATAAATCAGTATTTTATTAGGTTTTTACGGAATGAAGGGCATTTTTGTTATATTTGATGAGAAATAGCACGCTAAGATCCCAAAACGTGTGCTTCCTCGGCTTATTCTAGTTCAATTACAGTTTTCGACCGATTTTGAACCCATTCTAGACATTATGTCCTGGATATTACTGTAGGAACCTTATAACAGGAAGTTTTCATGCGATTCATCCGCTTCGTAGCAGATACTAGCAGCATATTCACATAATTGCGCGTTCAGAATGTAGGGATATTACGTTTCTTTGTTAAAAATCAGTATTTATCGGTATATATTACGGAATATGAGCGAAAGCGGAACATTTATTAATGCATATTTACGTTTGAATTATAGTGGAGTACGATTTGTGCGCAAAAAATCAATATTTCATTAGGTTTAACTGAATTGAAGCCTATTTTTTTTATTTTTGATGTGCAATAGCACGCTAAGATCCCAAAACGTGTGCTTCTTCGGCTTATTCTAGTTCAATATAAGTTCTCGACCGAATTTGAACCCATTCTAGACATAATGTCCTGGATATTACTGTAGGAACCTTATAACAGGAAGTTTTCATGCGATTCATCCACTTCGTAGCAGATACTAGCAGCATATTCACATAATTGGGCGTTCAGAATGTAGGGATATTACGTTTCTTTGTTGAAAATCAGTATTTATCGGTATATTACGGAATATGAGCGATAGCGGAACATTTATTTATGCATATTCACGTTTCAATTATAGTGGAGTACGATTTGTGCGCTAAAAAACAATATTTCATTAGGTATATACTGAATTGAAACGTATTTTTGTTATTTTTGATGAGCAATAGCACGCTTAGATCCCAAAAAGTGTGCTTCTTCGGGTTATTCTAGTTCAATATAAGTTTTCGACCGATTTTGAACCCATTCTAGTCATTATGTCGTGGATATATTTGTAAGAACCAATTAACCGGAAGTTTGCGTGCGATTCATCCGCTTCGTAGCAGATACTAGCCTCATATTTACGTCTTATCCCGTTTAGAATGTAGGAATATATCGTTTCTTTGTTGAAAATCAGTATTTATCGTTATATTACGGAATATGAGCGATAGCGGAACATTTAATTATGCATATTCACGTTTCAATTATAGTGGAGTACGATTTTGCAGGATAAATCAATATTTCATTAGGTTTTTACTGAATTGAACCCTTTTTTTGTTATTTTTGATAAGGAATAGCATGCTAAGATCCCAAAACGTGTGCTTCTTCGGCTTATTCTAGTTCAATATCAGTTTTCGACCGATTTTGAACCCATTCTAGACATAATGTCCTGGATATTACTGTAGGAACCATATGACCGGAAGTTTGCATGCGATTCACCCGCTTCGTAGCAGATACTAGCCGCATTTTCACATAATATCGCGTTAAGAATTGAGGAATATTACGTTTCCTTGTTGAAAATCAGTATTTATCGGTATATTACGGAATATGAGCGATAGCGGAACATGTATCTATGCATTTTTAGTTTCAACCATAGTCGAGTACGATTTGTGTGCGATACATCAATATAACATTAGGTTTTTACTGAATTGAAGCCTATTTTGTTATTTTTGATGAGGAATAGCACACTTAGATCCCGAAATGTGTGCTTCTTCGGCTTATTCTAGTTCAATATCAGTTTTCGACCGATTTTGAACCCATTCTAGACATAATGTCCTGGATATTACTGTAGGAACCATATAACCGGAAGTTTGTATGCGATTCATCCGCTTCGTAGCAGATTCTTGCCGCATTTTCACGTCTTATCTCGTTTAGAATGTAGGAATATTACGTTTCTTTGTTGAAAATCAGTATTTATCGGTATATTACGGAATATGAGCGATAGCGGAACATGTATCTATGCATATTTAGTTTCAACCATAGTGGAGTACGATTTGTGTGCGATACATCAATATAACATTAGGTTTTTACTGAATTGAAGCCTATTTTTGTTATTTTTTATGAGGAATAGCACGCTCAGATACCAAAACGTGTGCTTCTTCGGGTTATTCAAGTTCAATATCAGTTTTCGACCGATATTGAACCCATTCTAGACATTATTTCGTGGATATTACTGTAGGAACCATATAACCAGAATTTTGCAGGCGATTCATCCGCTTCCTAGCAGATACTAGCCGCATTTTCCCATATTGATATCGCGTTAAGAATGTAGGAAAATTAAATTTCTTTGTTGAAAATCAGTTTTTATCAGTACATTACGGAATATGAGCGATAGCCGGACATTTATTTATGCATATTTACGTTTCAACCATAGTGGAGTATGATTTGTGCACGATAAATTAGTATTTTGTTAGGTTTTTAATGAATTGAAGCCTATTTTGTTATTTTTGATGAGGAATAGCACGCTAAGATCACAAAACGTGTGTTTCTTCGGGTTATTCCAGTTCAATATCAGTTTTTGACCGATTTTAAACCCATTGTAGACATTATGTCGTGGATATTACTGTAGGGACAATATAACCGGAAGTTTGCATGCGATTCATCCGCTTCCTAGCAGATACTAGCAGCATATTCATATAATTCCGCGTTCAGAATGAAGGGATATTACGTTTCTTTGTTAAAAATCAGCATTTATCGGAATATTACGGAATATGAGCGATAACGGAACATTTATTTATGCATATTCACGTTTCAATTATGGTGGAGTACGATTTGTGCGCGATAAATCAATATTTCATTAGGTATTTACTGAATTGAAGCCTATTTTTGTTATTTTTGATGTGGAATAGCACGCTTAAATCCCAAAACGTGTGCTTCTTCGGGTTATTCTAGTTCAATATAAGTTTTCGACCGATTTTGAACCCAATCTAGACATTATGTCGTGGATATAACTGTAAGAACCATATAACCGGAAGTTTGCGTGCGATTCATCCGCTTCGTAGCAGATACTAGCCGTTTTCTAACGTATTATCGTGTTTAGAGTTTAGGGATATTACGTTTCTTTGTTGAAAACCAGCATTTATCGGTATATTTCGGAATATGAGCGATAGCGGAACATTTATCCCTGTATATTCACGTCTCAACCATGGTGGAGTACGATTTGTGCATGATAAATCAGTATTTTATTAGGTTTTTACTGAATTGAAGGGCATTTTTGTTATATTTGATGAGAAATAGCACGCTTAGATCCCAAAACGTGTGCTACTTCGGCTTATTCTAGTTCAATATCAGTTTTCGACCGATTTTGAACCCATTCTAGACATAATGTCCTGGATATTACTGTAGGAACCTTATAACAGGTAGTTTTCATGCGATTCATCCGCTTCGTAGTAGATACTAGCAGCATATTCACATAATTGCGCGTTCAGAATGTAGGGATATTACGTTTCTTTGTTGAAAATCAGTATTTATCGGTATATTACGGAATATGAGCGATAGCGGAACATTTATTAATGCATATTTACGTTTGAATTATAGTGGAGTACGATTTGTTCGCGAAAAATCAATATTTCATTAGGTTCAACTGAATTCAAGCCTGTTTTTGTTATTTTTGATGAGGAATAGCACGGTTAGATCCCGAAACGTGTGCTTCTTCGGCTTATTCTAGTTCAATATCAGTTTTCGACCGATTTTGAACCCATTCTAGACATAATGTCCTGGATATTGCTGTAGGAACCTTATAATAGGAAGTTTTCATGCGATTCATCCGCTTCGTAGCAGATAATAGCAGCATATTCACATAATAGCGCGTTAAGAATAAAGGAATATTACATTTCTTTGTTGAAATCAGTATTTATCGGTATATTACGGAATATGAGCGATGGCAGTACATTTATTTATGAAATTCACGTTTCCACCATAGTGGAGTAAGATTTGTGCGCGATAAATCAATATTTCATTAGGTTTTTACTGAATTTAAGCCTATTTTTGTTATTTTTGATGAGGAATAGCACGCTAAGATCCCAAAACGTGTGCTTCCTCGGCTTATTCTAGTTCAATTACAGTTTTCGACCGATTTTGAACCCATTCTAGACATTATGTCCTGGATATTACTGTAGGAACCTTATAACAGGAAGTTTTCATGCGATTCATCCGCTTCGTAGCAGATACTAGCCGTTTTCTAACGTATTATCGTGTTTAGAGTTTTGGGATATTACGTTTCTTTGTTGAAAACCAGCATTTATCGGTATGTTACGGAATATGAGCGATAGCGGAACATTTATCCATGTATATTCACGTCTCAACCATGGTGGAGTACGATTTGTGCATGCTAAATCAGTATTTTATTAGGTTTTTACTGAATTGAAGGGCATTTTTGTTATATTTGATGAGAAATAGCACGCTAAGATCCCAAAACGTGTGCTTCTTCGGCTTATTCTAGTTCAATATAAGTTTTCGACCGATTTTGAACCCATTCTAGACATAATGTCCTGGATATTACTGTAGGAACCTTATAACAGGAATTTTTCATGCGATTCATCCGCTTCGTAGCAGATACTAGCAGCATATTCACATAATTGCGCGTTCAGAATGTAGGGATATTACGTTTCTTTGTTGAAAATCAGTATTTATCGGTATATTACGGAATATGAGCGATAGCGGAACATTCATTTATGCATATTCACGTTTCAATTATAGTGGAGTACGATTTGTGCGCGAAAAATCAACATTTAATTAGGTTCAACCGAATTGAAGCCTATTTTTGTTATTTTTGATGAGGAATAGCACGCTTGGATCCCGAAACGTGTGCTTCTTCGGCTTATTCTAGTTCAATATCAGTTTTCGACCGATTTTGAACCCATTCTAGACATAATGTCCTGGATATTACTGTAGGAACCTTATAACAGGAATTTTGCATGCGATTCATCCGCTTCCTAGCAGATACTAGCCGCAATTTTACGTATTATCGTGTTAAGAGTTTAGGGATATTACGTTTTTTTGTTGAAAACCAGTATTTATCGGTATATTTCGGAATATGAGCGATAGCGGAACATTTATCCATGTATATTCACGTCTCAACCATGGTGGAGTACGATTTGTGCATGATAAATCAGTATTTTATTAGGGTTTTACTGAATTGAAGGGCATTTTTGTTATATTTGATGAGAAATAGCACGCTAAGATCCCAAAACGTGTGCTTCCTCGGCTTATTCTAGTTCAATTACAGTTTTCGACCGATTTTGAACCCATTCTAGACATTATGTCCTGGATATTACTGTAGGAACCTTAAAACAGGAAGTTTTCATGCGATTCATCCGCTTCGTAGCAGATACTAGCAGCATATTCACATAATAGCGCGTTAAGAATAAAGGAATATTACATTTCTTTGTTGAAATCAGTATTTATCGGTATATTACGGAATATGAGCGATGGCAGTACATTTATTTATGAAATTCACGTTTCCACCATAGTGGAGTAAGATTTGTGCGCGATAAATCAATATTTCATTAGGTTTTAACTGAATTTAAGCCTATTTTTGTTATTTTTGATGAGGAATAGCACGCTAAGATCCCAAAACGTGTGCTTCCTCGGCTTATTCTAGTTCAATTACAGTTTTCGACCGATTTTGAACCCATTCTAGACATTATGTCCTGGATATTACTGTAGGAACCTTATAACAGGAAGTTTTCATGCGATTCATCCGCTTCGTAGCAGATACTAGCCGTTTTCTAACGTATTATCGTGTTTAGAGTTTAGGGATATTACGTTTCTTTGTTGAAAACCAGCATGTATCGGTATGTTACGGAATATGAGCGATAGCGGAACATTTATCCATGTATATTCACGTCTCAACCATGGTGGAGTACGATTTGTGCATGATAAATCAGTATTTTATTAGGTTTTTACTGAATTGAAGGGCATTTTTGTTATATTTGATGAGAAATAGCACGCTAAGATCCCAAAACGTGTGCTTCTTCGGGTTATTCTAGTTCAATATAAGTTTTCGACCGATTTTGAACCCATTCTAGACAAAATGTCCTGGATATTACTGTAGGAACCTTATAACAGGAAGTTTTCATGCGATTCATCCGCTTCGTAGCAGATACTAGCAGCATATTCACATAATTGCGCGTTCAGAATGTAGGGATATTACGTTTCTTTGTTGAAAATCAGTATTTATCGGTATATTACGGAATATGAGCGATAGCGGAACATTTATTTATGCATATTCACGTTTCAATTATGGTGGAGTACGATTTGTGCGCGATAAATCAATATTTCATTAGGTATTTACTGAATTGAAGCCTATTTTTGTTATTTTTGATGTGGAATAGCACGCTTAAATCCCGAAACGTGTGCTTCTTCGGGTTATTCTAGTTCAATATAAGTTTTCGACCGATTTTGAACCCAATCTAGACATTATGTCGTGGATATAACTGTAAGAACCATATAACCGGAAGTTTGCGTGCGATTCATCCGCTTCGTAGCAGATACTAGCCGTTTTCTAACGTATTATCGTGTTTAGAGTTTAGGGATATTACGTTTCTTTGTTGAAAACCAGCATTTATCGGTATATTTCGGAATATGAGCGATAGCGGAACATTTATCCCTGTATATTCACGTCTCAACCATGGTGGAGTACGATTTGTGCATGCTAAATCAGTATTTTATTAGGTTTTTACCGAATTGAAGGGCATTTTTGTTATATTTGATGAGAAATAGCACGCTAAGATCCCAAAACGTGTGCTTCTTCGGCTTATTGTAGTTCAATATCAGTTTTCGACCGATTTTGAACCCATTCTAGACATAATGTCCTGGATATTACTGTAGGAACCTTATAACAGGAAGTTTTCATGCGATTCATCCGCTTCGTAGCAGATACTAGCAGCATATTCACATAATTGCGCGTTCAGAATGTAGGGATATTACGTTTCTTTGTTGAAAATCAGTATTTATCGGTATATTACGGAATATGAGCGATAGCGGAACATTCATTTATGCATATTCACGTTTCAATTATAGTGGAGTACGATTTGTGCGGGAAAAATCAACATTTAATTAGGTTCAACCGAATTGAAGCCTATTTTTGTTATTTTTGATGAGGAATAGCACGCTTGGATCCCGAAACGTGTGCTTCTTCGGCTTATTCTAGTTCAATATCAGTTTTCGACCGATTTTGAACCCATTCTAGACATTATGTCCTGGATATTACTGTAGGAACCTTATAACAGGAATTTTGCATGCGATTCATCCGCTTCCTAGCAGATACTAGCCGCATTTTTACATATAATCGTGTTAAGAGTTTAGGGATATTACGTTTCTTTGTTGAAAACCAGTATTTATCGGTATATTTCGGAATATGAGCGATAGCGGAACATTTATCCATGTATATTCACGTCTCAACCATGGTGGAGTACGATTTGTGCATGATAAATCAGTATTTTATTAGGTTTTTACTGAATTGAAGGGCATTTTTGTTATATTTGATGAGAAATAGCACGCTAAGATCCCAAAACGTGTGCTTCCTCGGCTTATTCTAGTTCAATTACAGTTTTCGACCGATTTTGAACCCATTCTAGACATTATGTCCTGGATATTACTGTAGGAACCTTAAAACAGGAAGTTTTCATGCGATTCATCAGCGTCGTAGCAGATACTAGCAGCATATTCACATAATTGCGCGTTCAGAATGTAGGGATATTACATTTCTTTGTTGAAATCAGTATTTATCGGTATATTACGGAATATGAGCGATGGCAGTACATTTATTTATGAAATTCACGTTTCCACCATAGTGGAGTAAGATTTGTGCGCGATAAATCAATATTTCATTAGGTTTTTACTGAATTTAAGCCTATTTTTGTTATTTTTGATGAGGAATAGCACGCTAAGATCCCAAAACGTGTGCTTCCTCGGCTTATTCTAGTTCAATTACAGTTTTCGACCGATTTTGAACCCATTCTAGACATTATGTCCTGGATATTACTGTAGGAACCTTATAACAGGAAGTTTTCATGCGATTTATCCGCTTCGTAGCAGATACTACCCGTTTTCTAACGTATTATCGTGTTTAGAGTTTTGGGATATTACGTTTCTTTGTTGAAAACCAGCATTTATCGGTATGTTACGGAATATGAGCGATAACGGAACATTTATCCATGTATATTCACGTTTCCACCATAGTGGAGTAAGATTTGTGCGCGATAAATCAATATTTCATTAGGTTTTTACTGAATTTAAGCCTATTTTTGTTATTTTTGATGAGGAATAGCACGCTAAGATCCCAAAACGTGTGCTTCTTCGGCTTATTCTAGTTCAATTACAGTTTTCGACCGATTTTGAACCCATTCTAGACAAAATGTCCTGGATATTACTGTAGGAACCTTATAATATGAAGTTTTCATGCGATTCATCCGCTTCGTAGCAGATACTAGCAGCATATTCACATAATTGCGCGTTCAGAATGTAGGTATATTACGTTTCTTTGTTGAAAATCAGTATTTATCGGTATATTACGGAATATGAGCGATAGCGGAACATTTATTAATGCATATTTACGTTTGAATTATAGTGGAGTACGATTTGTGCGCGAAAAATCAACATTTAATTAGGTTCAACCGAATTGAAGCCTATTTTAGTTATTTTTGATGAGGAATAGCACGCTTAGATCCCGAAACGTGTGCTTCTTCGGCTTATTCTAGTTCAATATCAGTTTTCGACCGATTTTGAACCCATTCTAGACATAATGTCCTGGATATTACTGTAGGAACCTTATAATAGGAAGTTTTCATGCGATTCATCCGCTTCGTAGCAGATAATAGCAGCATATTCACATAATAGCGCGTTAAGAATAAAGGAATATTACATTTCTTTGTTGAAATCAGTATTTATCGGTATGTTACGGAATATGAGCGATAACGGAACATTTATCCATGTATATTCACGTTTCCACCATAGTGGCGTAAGATTTGTGCGCGATAAATCAATATTTCATTAGGTTTTTACTGAATTTAAGCCTATTTTTGTTATTTTTGATGAGGAATAGCACGCTAAGATCCCAAAACGTGTGCTTCTTCGGCTTATTCTAGTTCAATATCAGTTTTCGACCGATTTTGAACCCATTCTAGACATAATGTCCTGGATATTACTGTAGGAACCATATGACCGGAAGTTTGCATGCGATTCACCCGCTTCGTAGCAGATACTAGCCGCATTTTCACATAATATCGCGTTAAGAATTGAGGAATATTACGTTTCCTTGTTGAAAATCAGTATTTATCGGTATATTACGGAATATGAGCGATAGCGGAACATGTATCTATGCATTTTTAGTTTCAACCATAGTCGAGTACGATTTGTGTGCGATACATCAATATAACATTAGGTTTTTACTGAATTGAAGCCTATTTTGTTATTTTTGATGAGGAATAGCACGCTTAGATCCCGAAATGTGTGCTTCTTCGGCTTATTCTAGTTCAATATCAGTTTTCGACCGATTTTGAACCCATTCTAGACATAATGTCCTGGATATTACTGTAGGAACCATATAACCGGAAGTTTGTATGCGATTCATCCGCTTCGTAGCAGATTCTTGCCGCATTTTCACGTCTTATCTCGTTTAGAATGTAGGAATATTACGTTTCTTTGTTGAAAATCAGTATTTATCGGTATATTACGGAATATGAGCGATAGCGGAACATGTATCTATGCATATTTAGTTTCAACCATAGTGGAGTACGATTTGTGTGCGATACATCAATATAACATTAGGTTTTTACTGAATTGAAGCCTATTTTTGTTATTTTTTATGAGGAATAGCACGCTCAGATACCAAAACGTGTGCTTCTTCGGGTTATTCAAGTTCAATATCAGTTTTCGACCGATATTGAACCCATTCTAGACATTATTTCGTGGATATTACTGTAGGAACCATATAACCAGAATTTTGCAGGCGATTCATCCGCTTCCTAGCAGATACTAGCCGCATTTTCCCATATTGATATCGCGTTAAGAATGTAGGAAAATTAAATTTCTTTGTTGAAAATCAGTTTTTATCAGTACATTACGGAATATGAGCGATAGCCGGACATTTATTTATGCATATTTACGTTTCAACCATAGTGGAGTATGATTTGTGCACGATAAATTAGTATTTTGTTAGGTTTTTAATGAATTGAAGCCTATTTTGTTATTTTTGATGAGGAATAGCACGCTAAGATCACAAAACGTGTGTTTCTTCGGGTTATTCCAGTTCAATATCAGTTTTTGACCGATTTTAAACCCATTGTAGACATTATGTCGTGGATATTACTGTAGGGACAATATAACCGGAAGTTTGCATGCGATTCATCCGCTTCCTAGCAGATACTAGCAGCATATTCATATAATTCCGCGTTCAGAATGAAGGGATATTACGTTTCTTTGTTAAAAATCAGCATTTATCGGAATATTACGGAATATGAGCGATAACGGAACATTTATTTATGCATATTAACGTTTCAATTATGGTGGAGTACGATTTGTGCGCGATAAATCAATATTTCATTAGGTATTTACTGAATTGAAGCCTATTTTTGTTATTTTTGATGTGGAATAGCACGCTAAGATCCCAAAACGTGTGCTTCTTCGGGTTATTCTAGTTCAATATAAGTTTTCGACCGATTTTGAACCCAATCTAGACATTATGTCGTGGATATAACTGTAAGAACCATATAACCGGAAGTTTGCGTGCGATTCATCCGCTTCGTAGCAGATACTAGCCGTTTTCTAACGTATTATCGTGTTTAGAGTTTAGGGATATTACGTTTCTTTGTTGAAAACCAGCATTTATCGGTATATTTCGGAATATGAGCGATAGCGGAACATTTATCCCTGTATATTCACGTCTCAACCATGGTGGAGTACGATTTGTGCATGATAAATCAGTATTTTATTAGGTTTTTACTGAATTGAAGGGCATTTTTGTTATATTTGATGAGAAATAGCACGCTTAGATCCCAAAACGTGTGCTACTTCGGCTTATTCTAGTTCAATATCAGTTTTCGACCGATTTTGAACCCATTCTAGACATAATGTCCTGGATATTACTGTAGGAACCTTATAACAGGTAGTTTTCATGCGATTCATCCGCTTCGTAGTAGATACTAGCAGCATATTCACATAATTGCGCGTTCAGAATGTAGGGATATTACGTTTCTTTGTTGAAAATCAGTATTTATCGGTATATTACGGAATATGAGCGATAGCGGAACATTTATTAATGCATATTTACGTTTGAATTATAGTGGAGTACGATTTGTTCGCGAAAAATCAATATTTCATTAGGTTCAACTGAATTCAAGCCTGTTTTTGTTATTTTTGATGAGGAATAGCACGGTTAGATCCCGAAACGTGTGCTTCTTCGGCTTATTCTAGTTCAATATCAGTTTTCGACCGATTTTGAACCCATTCTAGACATTATGTCCTGGATATTACTGTAGGAACCTTATAACAGGAAGTTTTCATGCGATTCATCCGCTTCCTAGCAGATACTAGCCGCAATTTTACATATTATCGTGTTAAGAGTTTAGGGATATTACGTTTTTTTGTTGAAAACCAGTATTTATCGGTATATTTCGGAATATGAGCGATAGCGGAACATTTATCCATGTATATTCACGTCTCAACCATGGTGGAGTACGATTTGTGCATGATAAATCAGTATTTTATTAGGGTTTTACTGAATTGAAGGGCATTTTTGTTATATTTGATGAGAAATAGCACGCTAAGATCCCAAAACGTGTGCTTCCTCGGCTTATTCTAGTTCAATTACAGTTTTCGACCGATTTTGAACCCATTCTAGACATTATGTCCTGGATATTACTGTAGGAACCTTAAAACAGGAAGTTTTCATGCGATTCATCCGCTTCGTAGCAGATACTAGCAGCATATTCACATAATAGCGCGTTAAGAATAAAGGAATATTACATTTCTTTGTTGAAATCAGTATTTATCGGTATATTACGGAATATGAGCGATGGCAGTACATTTATTTATGAAATTCACGTTTCCACCATAGTGGAGTAAGATTTGTGCGCGATAAATCAATATTTCATTAGGTTTTTACTGAATTTAAGCCTATTTTTGTTATTTTTGATGAGGAATAGCACGCTAAGATCCCAAAACGTGTGCTTCCTCGGCTTATTCTAGTTCAATTACAGTTTTCGACCGATTTTGAACCCATTCTAGACATTATGTCCTGGATATTACTGTAGGAACCTTATAACAGGAAGTTTTCATGCGATTCATCCGCTTCGTAGCAGATACTAGCCGTTTTCTAACGTATTATCGTGTTTAGAGTTTAGGGATATTACGTTTCTTTGTTGAAAACCAGCATGTATCGGTATGTTACGGAATATGAGCGATAGCGGAACATTTATCCATGTATATTCACGTCTCAACCATGGTGGAGTACGATTTGTGCATGATAAATCAGTATTTTATTAGGTTTTTACTGAATTGAAGGGCATTTTTGTTATATTTGATGAGAAATAGCACGCTAAGATCCCAAAACGTGTGCTTCTTCGGGTTATTCTAGTTCAATATAAGTTTTCGACCGATTTTGAACCCATTCTAGACAAAATGTCCTGGATATTACTGTAGGAACCTTATAACAGGAAGTTTTCATGCGATTCATCCGCTTCGTAGCAGATACTAGCAGCATATTCACATAATTGCGCGTTCAGAATGTAGGGATATTACGTTTCTTTGTTGAAAATCAGTATTTATCGGTATATTACGGAATATGAGCGATAGCGGAACATTTATTTATGCATATTCACGTTTCAATTATGGTGGAGTACGATTTGTGCGCGATAAATCAATATTTCATTAGGTATTTACTGAATTGAAGCCTATTTTTGTTATTTTTGATGTGGAATAGCACGCTTAAATCCCGAAACGTGTGCTTCTTCGGGTTATTCTAGTTCAATATAAGTTTTCGACCGATTTTGAACCCAATCTAGACATTATGTCGTGGATATAACTGTAAGAACCATATAACCGGAAGTTTGCGTGCGATTCATCCGCTTCGTAGCAGATACTAGCCGTTTTCTAACGTATTATCGTGTTTAGAGTTTAGGGATATTACGTTTCTTTGTTGAAAACCAGCATTTATCGGTATATTTCGGAATATGAGCGATAGCGGAACATTTATCCCTGTATATTCACGTCTCAACCATGGTGGAGTACGATTTGTGCATGCTAAATCAGTATTTTATTAGGTTTTTACCGAATTGAAGGGCATTTTTGTTATATTTGATGAGAAATAGCACGCTAAGATCCCAAAACGTGTGCTTCTTCGGCTTATTGTAGTTCAATATCAGTTTTCGACCGATTTTGAACCCATTCTAGACATAATGTCCTGGATATTACTGTAGGAACCTTATAACAGGAAGTTTTCATGCGATTCATCCGCTTCGTAGCAGATACTAGCAGCATATTCACATAATTGCGCGTTCAGAATGTAGGGATATTACGTTTCTTTGTTGAAAATCAGTATTTATCGGTATATTACGGAATATGAGCGATAGCGGAACATTCATTTATGCATATTCACGTTTCAATTATAGTGGAGTACGATTTGTGCGGGAAAAATCAACATTTAATTAGGTTCAACCGAATTGAAGCCTATTTTTGTTATTTTTGATGAGGAATAGCACGCTTGGATCCCGAAACGTGTGCTTCTTCGGCTTATTCTAGTTCAATATCAGTTTTCGACCGATTTTGAACCCATTCTAGACATTATGTCCTGGATATTACTGTAGGAACCTTATAACAGGAATTTTGCATGCGATTCATCCGCTTCCTAGCAGATACTAGCCGCATTTTTACATATTATCGTGTTAAGAGTTTAGGGATATTACGTTTCTTTGTTGAAAACCAGTATTTATCGGTATATTTCGGAATATGAGCGATAGCGGAACATTTATCCATGTATATTCACGTCTCAACCATGGTGGAGTACGATTTGTGCATGATAAATCAGTATTTTATTAGGTTTTTACTGAATTGAAGGGCATTTTTGTTATATTTGATGAGAAATAGCACGCTAAGATCCCAAAACGTGTGCTTCCTCGGCTTATTCTAGTTCAATTACAGTTTTCGACCGATTTTGAACCCATTCTAGACATTATGTCCTGGATATTACTGTAGGAACCTTAAAACAGGAAGTTTTCATGCGATTCATCCGCGTCGTAGCAGATACTAGCAGCATATTCACATAATTGCGCGTTCAGAATGTAGGGATATTACATTTCTTTGTTGAAATCAGTATTTATCGGTATATTACGGAATATGAGCGATGGCAGTACATTTATTTATGAAATTCACGTTTCCACCATAGTGGAGTAAGATTTGTGCGCGATAAATCAATATTTCATTAGGTTTTTACTGAATTTAAGCCTATTTTTGTTATTTTTGATGAGGAATAGCACGCTAAGATCCCAAAACGTGTGCTTCCTCGGCTTATTCTAGTTCAATTACAGTTTTCGACCGATTTTGAACCCATTCTAGACATTATGTCCTGGATATTACTGTAGGAACCTTATAACAGGAAGTTTTCATGCGATTCATCCGCTTCGTAGCAGATACTACCCGTTTTCTAACGTATTATCGTGTTTAGAGTTTTGGGATATTACGTTTCTTTGTTGAAAACCAGCATTTATCGGTATGTTACGGAATATGAGCGATAACGGAACATTTATCCATGTATATTCACGTTTCCACCATAGTGGAGTAAGATTTGTGCGCGATAAATCAATATTTCATTAGGTTTTTACTGAATTTAAGCCTATTTTTGTTATTTTTGATGAGGAATAGCACGCTAAGATCCCAAAACGTGTGCTTCTTCGGCTTATTCTAGTTCAATATAAGTTTTCGACCGATTTTGAACCCATTCTAGACAAAATGTCCTGGATATTACTGTAGGAACCTTATAATATGAAGTTTTCATGCGATTCATCCGCTTCGTAGCAGATACTAGCAGCATATTCACATAATTGCGCGTTCAGAATGTAGGGATATTACGTTTCTTTGTTGAAAATCAGTATTTATCGGTATATTACGGAATATGAGCGATAACGGAAAATTTATCCATGTATATTCACGTTTCCACCATAGTGGAGTACGATTTGTGCGGGAAAAATCAACATTTAATTAGGTTCAACCGAATTGAAGCCTATTTTTGTTATTTTTGATGAGGAATAGCACGCTTGGATCCCGAAACGTGTGCTTCTTCGGCTTATTCTAGTTCAATATCAGTTTTCGACCGATTTTGAACCCATTCTAGACATTATGTCCTGGATATTACTGTAGGAACCTTATAACAGGAATTTTGCATGCGATTCATCCGCTTCCTAGCAGATACTAGCCGCATTTTTACATATAATCGTGTTAAGAGTTTAGGGATATTACGTTTCTTTGTTGAAAACCAGTATTTATCGGTATATTTCGGAATATGAGCGATAGCGGAACATTTATCCATGTATATTCACGTCTCAACCATGGTGGAGTACGATTTGTGCATGATAAATCAGTATTTTATTAGGTTTTTACTGAATTGAAGGGCATTTTTGTTATATTTGATGAGAAATAGCACGCTAAGATCCCAAAACGTGTGCTTCCTCGGCTTATTCTAGTTCAATTACAGTTTTCGACCGATTTTGAACCCATTCTAGACATTATGTCCTGGATATTACTGTAGGAACCTTAAAACAGGAAGTTTTCATGCGATTCATCAGCGTCGTAGCAGATACTAGCAGCATATTCACATAATTGCGCGTTCAGAATGTAGGGATATTACATTTCTTTGTTGAAATCAGTATTTATCGGTATATTACGGAATATGAGCGATGGCAGTACATTTATTTATGAAATTCACGTTTCCACCATAGTGGAGTAAGATTTGTGCGCGATAAATCAATATTTCATTAGGTTTTTACTGAATTTAAGCCTATTTTTGTTATTTTTGATGAGGAATAGCACGCTAAGATCCCAAAACGTGTGCTTCCTCGGCTTATTCTAGTTCAATTACAGTTTTCGACCGATTTTGAACCCATTCTAGACATTATGTCCTGGATATTACTGTAGGAACCTTATAACAGGAAGTTTTCATGCGATTCATCCGCTTCGTAGCAGATACTACCCGTTTTCTAACGTATTATCGTGTTTAGAGTTTTGGGATATTACGTTTCTTTGTTGAAAACCAGCATTTATCGGTATGTTACGGAATATGAGCGATAACGGAACATTTATCCATGTATATTCACGTTTCCACCATAGTGGAGTAAGATTTGTGCGCGATAAATCAATATTTCATTAGGTTTTTACTGAATTTAAGCCTATTTTTGTTATTTTTGATGAGGAATAGCACGCTAAGATCCCAAAACGTGTGCTTCTTCGGCTTATTCTAGTTCAATTACAGTTTTCGACCGATTTTGAACCCATTCTAGACAAAATGTCCTGGATATTACTGTAGGAACCTTATAATATGAAGTTTTCATGCGATTCATCCGCTTCGTAGCAGATACTAGCAGCATATTCACATAATTGCGCGTTCAGAATGTAGGTATATTACGTTTCTTTGTTGAAAATCAGTATTTATCGGTATATTACGGAATATGAGCGATAGCGGAACATTTATTAATGCATATTTACGTTTGAATTATAGTGGAGTACGATTTGTGCGCGAAAAATCAACATTTAATTAGGTTCAACCGAATTGAAGCCTATTTTAGTTATTTTTGATGAGGAATAGCACGCTTAGATCCCGAAACGTGTGCTTCTTCGGCTTATTCTAGTTCAATATCAGTTTTCGACCGATTTTGAACCCATTCTAGACATAATGTCCTGGATATTACTGTAGGAACCTTATAATAGGAAGTTTTCATGCGATTCATCCGCTTCGTAGCAGATAATAGCAGCATATTCACATAATAGCGCGTTAAGAATAAAGGAATATTACATTTCTTTGTTGAAATCAGTATTTATCGGTATGTTACGGAATATGAGCGATAACGGAACATTTATCCATGTATATTCACGTTTCCACCATAGTGGCGTAAGATTTGTGCGCGATAAATCAATATTTCATTAGGTTTTTACTGAATTTAAGCCTATTTTTGTTATTTTTGATGAGGAATAGCACGCTAAGATCCCAAAACGTGTGCTTCTTCGGCTTATTCTAGTTCAATATAAGTTTTCGACCGATTTTGAACCCATTCTAGACATAATGTCCTGGATATTACTGTAGGAACCTTATAATATGAAGTTTTCATGCGATTCATCCGCTACGTAGCAGATGTTAGCAGCATATTCACATAATTGCGCGTTCAGAATGTAGGGATATTACGTTTCTTTGTTGAAAATCAGTATTTATCGGTATATTACGGAATATGAGCGATAGCGGAACATTTATTAATGCATATTTACGTTTGAATTATAGTGGAGTACGATTTGTGCGGGAAAAATCAACATTTAATTAGGTTCAACCGAATTGAAGCCTATTTCTGTTATTTTTGATGAGGAATAGCACGCTTGGATCCCGAAACGTGTGCTTCTTCGGCTTATTCTAGTTCAATATCTGTTTTCGACCGATTTTGAACCCATTCTAGACATTATGTCCTGGATATTACTGTAGGAACCTTATAACAGGAATTTTGCATGCGATTCATCCGCTTCCTAGCAGATACTAGCCGCATTTTTACATATAATCGTGTTAAGAGTTTAGGGATATTACGTTTCTTTGTTGAAAACCAGTATTTATCGGTATATTTCGGAATATGAGCGATAGCGGAACATTTATCCATGTATATTCACGTCTCAACCATGGTGGAGTACGATTTGTGCATGATAAATCAGTATTTTACTAGGTTTTTACTGAATTGAAGGGCATTTTTGTTATATTTGATGAGAAATAGCACGCTAAGATCCAAAAAAGGTGGGCTTCCTCGGCTTATTCTAGTTCAATTACAGTTTTCGACCGATTTTGAACCCATTCTAGACATTATGTCCTGGATATTACTGTAGGAACCTTAAAACAGGAAGTTTTCATGCGATTCATCAGCGTCGTAGCAGATACTAGCAGCATATTCACATAATTGCGCGTTCAGAATGTAGGGATATTACATTTCTTTGTTGAAATCAGTATTTATCGGTATATTACGGAATATGAGCGATGGCAGTACATTTATTTATGAAATTCACGTTTCCATCATAGTGGAGTAAGATTTGTGCGCGATAAATCAATATTTCATTAGGTTTTTACTGAATTTAAGCCTATTTTTGTTATTTTTGATGAGGAATAGCACGCTAAGATCCCAAAACGTGTGCTTCCTCGGCTTATTCTAGTTCAATTACAGTTTTCGACCGATTTTGAACCCATTCTAGACATTATGTCCTGGATATTACTGTAGGAACCTTATAACAGGAAGTTTTCATGCGATTCTTCCGCTTCGTAGCAGATACTAGCCGTTTTCTAACGTATTATCGTGTTTAGAGTTTTGGGATATTACGTTTCTTTGTTGAAAACCAGCATTTATCGGTATGTTACGGAATATGAGCGATAACGGAACATTTATCCATGTATATTCACGTTTCCACCATAGTGGAGTATGATTTGTGCGCGATAAATCAATATTTCATTAGGTTTTTACTGAATTTAAGCCTATTTTTGTTATTTTTGATGAGGAATAGCACGCTAAGATCCCAAAACGTGTGCTTCTTCGGCTTATTCTAGTTCAATATAAGTTTTCGACCGATTTTGAACCCATTCTAGACAAAATGTCCTGGATATTACTGTAGGAACCTTATAATATGAAGTTTTCATGCGATTCATCCGCTTTGTAGCAGATACTAGCAGCATATTCACATAATTGCGCGTTCAGAATGTAGGTATATTACGTTTCTTTGTTGAAAATCAGTATTTATCGGTATATTACGGAATATGAGCGATAGCGGAACATTTATTAATGCATATTTACGTTTGAATTATAGTGGAGTACGATTTGTGCGCGAAAAATCAACATTTAATTAGGTTCAACCGAATTGAAGCCTATTTTTGTTATTTTTGATGAGGAATAGCACGCTTAGATCCCGAAACGTGTGCTTCTTCGGCTTATTGTAGTTCAATATCAGTTTTCGACCGATTTTGAACCCATTCTAGACATAATGTCCTGGATATTACTGTAGGAACCTTATAATAGGAAGTTTTCATGCGATTCATCCGCTTCGTAGCAGATAATAGCAGCATATTCACATAATAGCGCGTTAAGAATAAAGGAATATTACATTTCTTTGTTGAAATCAGTATTTATCGGTATATTACGGAATATGAGCGATGGCAGTACATTTATTTATGAAATTCACGTTTCCACCATAGTGGAGTAAGATTTGTGCGCGATAAATCAATATTTCATTAGGTTTTTACTGAATTTAAGCCTATTTTTGTTATTTTTGATGAGGAATAGCACGCTAAGATCCCAAAACGTGTGCTTCCTCGGCTTATTCTAGTTCAATTACAGTTTTCGACCGATTTTGAACCCATTCTAGACATTATGTCCTGGATATTACTGTAGGAACCTTAAAACAGGAAGTTTTCATGCGATTCATCAGCGTCGTAGCAGATACTAGCAGCATATTCACATAATTGCGCGTTCAGAATGTAGGGATATTACATTTCTTTGTTGAAATCAGTATTTATCGGTATATTACGGAATATGAGCGATGGCAGTACATTTATTTATGAAATTCACGTTTCCATCATAGTGGAGTAAGATTTGTGCGCGATAAATCAATATTTCATTAGGTTTTTACTGAATTTAAGCCTATTTTTGTTATTTTTGATGAGGAATAGCACGCTAAGATCCCAAAACGTGTGCTTCCTCGGCTTATTCTAGTTCAATTACAGTTTTCGACCGATTTTGAACCCATTCTAGACATTATGTCCTGGATATTACTGTAGGAACCTTATAACAGGAAGTTTTCATGCGATTCATCCGCTTCGTAGCAGATAATAGCAGCATATTCACATAATAGCGCGTTAAGAATAAAGGAATATTACATTTCTTTGTTGAAATCAGTATTTATCGGTATATTACGGAATATGAGCGATGGCAGTACATTTATTTATGAAATTCACGTTTCCACCATAGTGGAGTAAGATTTGTGCGCGATAAATCAATATTTCATTAGGTTTTTACTGAATTTAAGCCTATTTTTGTTATTTTTGATGAGGAATAGCACGCTAAGATCCCAAAACGTGTGCTTCCTCGGCTTATTCTAGTTCAATTACAGTTTTCGACCGATTTTGAACCCATTCTAGACATTATGTCCTGGATATTACTGTAGGAACCTTATAACAGGAAGTTTTCATGCGATTCATCCGCTTCGTAGCAGATACTAGCCGTTTTCTAACGTATTATCGTGTTTAGAGTTTTGGGATATTACGTTTCTTTGTTGAAAACCAGCATTTATCGGTATGTTACGGAATATGAGCGATAGCGGAACATTTATCCATGTATATTCACGTCTCAACCATGGTGGAGTACGATTTGTGCATGATAAATCAGTATTTTATTAGGTTTTTACTGAATTGAAGGGCATTTTTGTTATATTTGATGAGAAATAGCACGCTAAGATCCCAAAACGGGTGCTTCTTCTGGTTATTCTAGTTCAATATAAGTTTTCGACCGATTTTGAACCCATTCTAGACAAAATGTCCTGGATATTACTGTAGGAACCTTATAACAGGAAGTTTTCATGCGATTCATCCGCTTCGTAGCATATACTAGCAGCATATTCACATAATTGCGCGTTCAGAATGTAGGGATATTACGTTTCTTTGTTGAAAATCAGTATTTATCGGTATATTA
Source organism: Pantala flavescens (assembly GCA_020796165.1). Taxonomy (NCBI): domain Eukaryota; kingdom Metazoa; phylum Arthropoda; class Insecta; order Odonata; family Libellulidae; genus Pantala; species Pantala flavescens. The sequence continues at coordinate 25,848,222 of CM036889.1, forward strand.
CGGAATATGAGCGATAGCGGAACATTTATTTATGCATATTCACGTTTCAATTATAGTGGAGTACGATTTGTGCGCGAAAAATCAACATTTAATTAGGTTCAACCGAATTGAAGCCTATTTTTGTTATTTTTGATGAGGAATAGCACGCTTAGATCCCGAAACGTGTGCTTCTTCGGCTTATTCTAGTTCAATATCAGTTTTCGACCGATTTTGAACCCATTCTAAACATTATGTCGTGGATATTACTGTAGGAACCATATAACCGGAAGTTTGTATGCGATTCGTCCGCTTCGTAGCAGATTCTTGCCGCATTTTCACGTCTTATCTCGTTAGAATGTAGGAATATTACGTTTCTTTGTTGAAAATCAGTATTTATCGGTATATTACAGAATATCAGTGATAGCAGTACATATATATAGGCATATTTACGTTTTCACCATAGTGGAGTAAGATTTGTGCGCGATAAATCAATATTTCATTAGGTTTTTACTGAATTTAAGCCTATTTTTGTTATTTTTGATGAGGAATAGCACGCTAAGATCCCAAAACGTGTGCTTCCTCGGCTTATTCTAGTTCAATTACAGTTTTCGACCGATTTTGAACCCATTCTAGACATTATGTCCTGGATATTACTGTAGGAACCTTATAACAGGAAGTTTTCATGCGATTCATCCGCTTCGTAGCAGATACTACCCGTTTTCTAACGTATTATCGTGTTTAGAGTTTTGGGATATTACGTTTCTTTGTTGAAAACTAGCATTTATCGGTATGTTACGGAATATGAGCGATAACGGAACATTTACCCATGTATATTCACGTTTCCACCATAGTGGAGTAAGATTTGTGCGCGATAAATCAATATTTCATTAGGTTTTTACTGAATTTAAGCCTATTTTTGTTATTTTTGATGAGGAATAGCACGCTAAGATCCCAAAACGTGTGCTTCTTCGGCTTATTCTAGTTCAATATAAGTTTTCGACCGATTTTGAACCCATTCTAGACAAAATGTCCTGGATATTACTGTAGGAACCTTATAACAGGAAGTTTTCATGCGATTCATCCGCTTCGTAGCAGATACTAGCAGCATATTCACATTATTGCGCGTTCAGAATGTAGGGATATTACGTTTCTTTGTTGAAAATCAGTATTTATCGGTATATTACGGAATATGAGCGATAGCGGAACATTTATTTATGCATATTCACGTTTCAATTATAGTGGTGTACGATTTGTGCGCGAAAAATCAACATTTAATTAGGTTCAACCGAATTGAAGCCTATTTTTGTTATTTTTGATGAGGAATAGCACGCTTAGATCCCGAAACGTGTGCTTCTTCGGCTTATTCTAGTTCAATATCAGTTTTCGACCGATTTTGAACCCATTCTAGACATAATGTCCTGGATATTACTGTAGGAACCTTATAACAGGAATTTTGCATGCGATTCATCCGCTTCCTAGCAGATACTAGCCGCATTTTTACATATAATCGTGTTTAGAGTTTAGGGATATTACGTTTCTTTGTTGAAAACCAGCATTTATCGGTATATTTCGGAATATGAGCGATAGCGGAACATTTATCCATGTATATTCACGTCTCAACCATGGTGGAGTACGATTTGTGCATGATAAATCAGTATTTTATTAGGTTTTTACTGAATTGAAGGGCATTTTTTTATATTTGATGAGAAATAGCACGCTTAGATCCCAAAACGTGTGCTTCTTCGGCTTTTTCTAGTTCAATATCAGTTTTCGACCGATTTTGAACCCATTCTAGACATAATGTCCTGGATAATACTGTAGGAACCTTATAACAGGAAGTTTTCATGCGATTCATCCGCTTCGTAGTAGATACTAGCAGCATATTCACATAATTGCGCGTTCAGAATGTTGGGATATTACGTTTCTTTGTTGAAAATCAGTATTTATCGGTATATTACGGAATATGAGCGATAGCGGAACATTTATTAATGCATATTTACGTTTATATTATATTGGAGTACGATTTGTTCGCGAAAAATCAATATTTAATTATGTTCAACTGAATTCAAGCCTATTTTTGTTATTTTTGATGAGGAATAGCACGCTTAGATCCCGAAACGTGTGCTTCTTCGGCTTATTGTAGTTCAATATCAGTTTTCGACCGATTTTGAACCCATTCTAGACATAATGTCCTGGATATTACTGTAGGAACCTTATAATAGGAAGTTTTCATGCGATTCATCCGCTTCGTAGCAGATAATAGCAGCATATTCACATAATAGCGCGTTAAGAATAAAGGAATATTACATTTCTTTGTTGAAATCAGTATTTATCGGTATATTACGGAATATGAGCGATGGCAGTACATTTATTTATGAAATTCACGTTTCCACCATAGTGGAGTAAGATTTGTGCGGGATAAATCAATATTTCATTAGGTTTTTACTGAATTTAAGCCTATTTTTGTTATTTTTGATGAGGAATAGCACGCTAAGATCCCAAAACGTGTGCTTCCTCGGCTTATTCTAGTTCAATTACAGTTTTCGACCGATTTTGAACCCATTCTAGACATTATGTCCTGGATATTACTGTAGGAACCTTATAACAGGAAGTTTTCATGCGATTCATCCGCTTCGTAGCAGATACTAGCCGTTTTTTAACGTATTATCGTGTTTAGAGTTTTGGGATATTACGTTTCTTTGTTGAAAACCAGCATTTATCGGTATGTTACGGAATATGAGCGATAGCGGAACATTTATCCATGTATATTCACGTCTCAACCATGGTGGAGTACGATTTGTGCATGATAAATCAGTATTTTATTAGGTTTTTACTGAATTGAAGGGCATTTTTGTTATATTTGATGAGAAATAGCACGCTAAGATCCCAAAACGTGTGCTTCTTCTGGTTATTCTAGTTCAATATAAGTTTTCGACCGATTTTGAACCCATTCTAGACAAAATGTCCTGGATATTACTGTAGGAACCTTATAACAGGAAGTTTTCATGCGATTCATCCGCTTCGTAGCAGATACTAGCAGCATATTCACATAATTGCGCGTTCAGAATGTAGGGATATTACGTTTCTTTGTTGAAAATCAGTATTTATCGGTATATTACGGAATATGAGCGATAGCGGAACATTAATTTATGCATATTCACGTTTCAATTATAGTGGAGTACGATTTGTGCGCGAAAAATCAACATTTAATTAGGTTCAACCGAATTGAAGCCTATTTTTGTTATTTTTGATGAGGAATAGCACGCTTAGATCCCGAAACGTGTGCTTCTTCGGCTTATTCTAGTTCAATATAAGTTTTCGACCGATTTTGAACCCATTCTAGACAAAATGTCCTGGATATTACTGTAGGAACCTTATAACAGGAAGTTTGTATGCGATTCATCCGCTTCGTAGCAGATACTAGCAGCATATTCACATTATTGCGCGTTTAGAATGTAGGGATATTACGTTTCTTTGTTGAAAATCAGTATTTATCGGTATATTACGGAATATGAGCGATAGCGGAACATTTATTTATGCATATTCACGTTTCAATTATAGTGGTGTACGATTTGTGCGCGAAAAATCAACATTTAATTAGGTTCAACCGAATTGAAGCCTATTTTTGTTATTTTTGATGAGGAATAGCACGCTTAGATCCCGAAACGTGTGCTTCTTCGGCTTATTGTAGTTCAATATCAGTTTTCGACCGATTTTGAACCCATTCTAGACATAATGTCCTGGATATTACTGTAGGAACCTTATAATAGGAAGTTTTCATGCGATTCATCCGCTTCCTAGCAGATACTAGCCGCATTTTTACATATAATCGTGTTTAGAGTTTAGGGATATTACGTTTCTTTGCTGAAAACCAGCATTTATCGGTATATTTCGGAATATGAGCGATAGCGGAACATTTATCCATGTATATTCACGTCTCAACCATGGTGGAGTACGATTTGTGCATGATAAATCAGTATTTTATTAGGTTTTTACTGAATTGAAGGGCATTTTTGTTATATTTGATGAGAAATAGCACGCTAAGATCCCAAAACGTGTGCTTCTTCTGGTTATTCTAGTTCAATATCAGTTTTCGACCGATTTTGAACCCATTCTAGACATAATGTCCTGGATATTACTGTAGGAACCTTATAACAGGAAGTTTTCATGCGATTCATCCGCTTCGTAGTAGATACTAGCAGCATATTCACATAATTGCGAGTTCAGAATGTAGGGATATTACGTTTCTTTGTTGAAAATCAGTATTTATCGGTATATTACGGAATATGAGCGATAGCGGAACATTTATTTATGCATATTCACGTTTCAATTATAGTGGAGTACGATTTGTGCGCGAAAAATCAACATTTAATTAGGTTCAACCGAATTGAAGCCTATTTTTGTTATTTTTGATGAGGAATAGCACGCTTAGATCCCGAAACGTGTGCTTCTTCGGCTTATTCTAGTTCAATATCAGTTTTCGACCGATTTTGAACCCATTCTAGACATTATGTCGTGGATATTACTGTAGGAACCATATAACCGGAAGTTTGTATGCGATTCATCCGCTTCGTAGCAGATTCTTGCCGCATTTTCACGTCTTATCTCGTTTAGAATGTAGGAATATTACGTTTCTTTGTTGAAAATCAGTATTTATCGGTATATTACGGAATATCAGTGATAGCAGTACATATATATAGGCATATTTACGTTTTCACCATAGTGGAGTAAGATTTGTGCGCGATAAATCAATATTTCATTAGGTTTTTACTGAATTTAAGCCTATTTTTGTTATTTTTGATGAGGAATAGCACGCTAAGATCCCAAAACGTGTGCTTCCTCGGCTTATTCTAGTTCAATTACAGTTTTCGACCGATTTTGAACCCATTCTAGACATAATGTCCTGGATATTACTGTAGGAACCTTATAACAGGAAGTTTTCATGCGATTCATCCGCTTCATAGCAGATACTAGCCGTTTTCTAACGTATTATCGTGTTTAGAGTTTTGGGATATTACGTTTCTTTGTTGAAAACCAGCATTTATCGGTATGTTACGGAATATGAGCGATAGCGGAACATTTATCCATGTATATTCACGTCTCAACCATGGTGGAGTACGATTTGTGCATGATAAATCAGTATTTTATTAGGTTTTTACTGAATTGAAGGGCATTTTTGTTATATTTGATGAGAAATAGCACGCTAAGATCCCAAAACGTGTGCTTCTTCGGCTTATTCTAGTTCAATATAAGTTTTCGACCGATTTTGAACCCATTCTAGACAAAATGTCCTGGATATTACTGTAGGAACCTTATAACAGGAAGTTTTCATGCGATTCATCCGCTTCGTAGCAGATACTAGCAGCATATTCACATTATTGCGCGTTCAGAATGTAGGGATATTACGTTTCTTTGTTGAAAATCAGTATTTATCGGTATATTACGGAATATGAGCGATAGCGGAACATTTATTTATGCATATTCACGTTTCAATTATAGTGGTGTACGATTTGTGCGCGAAAAATCAACATTTAATTAGGTTCAACCGAATTGAAGCCTATTTTTGTTATTTTTGATGAGGAATAGCACGCTTAGATCCCGAAACGTGTGCTTCTTCGGCTTATTCTAGTTCAATATCAGTTTTCGACCGATTTTGAACCCATTCTAGACATAATGTCCTGGATATTACTGTAGGAACCTTATAATATGAAGTTTTCATGCGATTCATCCGCTTTGTAGCAGATACTAGCAGCATATTCACATAATTGCGCGTTCAGAATGTAGGTATATTACGTTTCTTTGTTGAAAACCAGCATTTATCGGTATATTTCGGAATATGAGCGATAGCGGAACATTTATCCATGTATATTCACGTCTCAACCATGGTGGAGTACGATTTGTGCATGATAAATCAGTATTTTATTAGGTTTTTACTGAATTGAAGGGCATTTTTTTATATTTGATGAGAAATAGCACGCTTAGATCCCAAAACGTGTGCTTCTTCGGCTTATTCTAGTTCAATATCAGTTTTCGACCGATTTTGAACCCATTCTAGACATAATGTCCTGGATATTACTGTAGGAACCTTATAACAGGAAGTTTTCATGCGATTCATCCGCTTCGTAGTAGATACTAGCAGCATATTCACATAATTGCGCGTTCAGAATGTTGGGATATTACGTTTCTTTGTTGAAAATCAGTATTTATCGGTATATTACGGAATATGAGCGATAGCGGAACATTTATTAATGCATATTTACGTTTGAATTATATTGGAGTACGATTTGTTCGCGAAAAATCAATATTTAATTATGTTCAACTGAATTCAAGCCTATTTTTGTTATTTTTGATGAGGAATAGCACGCTTAGATCCCGAAACGTGTGCTTCTTCGGCTTATTCTAGTTCAATATCAGTTTTCGACCGATTTTGAACCCATTCTAGACATAATGTCCTGGATATTACTGTAGGAACCTTATAATAGGAAGTTTTCATGCGATTCATCCGCTTCGTAGCAGATAATAGCAGCATATTCACATAATAGCGCGTTAAGAATAAAGGAATATTACATTTCTTTGTTGAAATCAGTATTTATCGGTATATTACGGAATATGAGCGATGGCAGTACATTTATTTATGAAATTTACGTTTCCACCATAGTGGAGTAAGATTTGTGCGCGATAAATCAATATTTCATTAGGTTTTTACTGAATTTAAGCCTATTTTTGTTATTTTTGATGAGGAATAGCACGCTAAGATCCCAAAACGTGTGCTTCCTCGGCTTATTCTAGTTCAATTACAGTTTTCGACCGATTTTGAACCCATTCTAGCCATTATGTCCTGGATATTACTGTAGGAACCTTATAACAGAAAGTTTTCGTGCGAGTCATCCGCTTCGTAGCAGATACTAGCAGCATATTCACATAATTGCGCGTTCAGAATGTAGGGATATTACGTTTCTTTGTTAAAAATCAGTATTTATCGGTATATATTACGGAATATGAGCGAAAGCGGAACATTTATTTATGCATATTTACGTTTGAATTATAGTGGAGTACGATTTGATTGCGAAAAATCAATATTTCATTAGGTTTAACTGAATTGAAGCCTATTTTTGTTATTTTTGATGAGCAATAGCACGCTAAGATCCAAAAACGTCAGCTTCTTCGGCTTATTCTAGTTCAATATCAGTTTTCGACCGAATTTGAACCCATTCTAGATATTATGTCGTGGATATTACTGTAAGAACCATATAACCGGAAGTTTGCGTGCGATTCATCCGCTTCGTAGCAGATACTAGCCGTTTTCTAACGTATTATCGTGTTTAGAGTTTTGGGATATTACGTTTCTTTGTTGAAAACCAGCATTTATCGGTATGTTACGGAATATGAGCGATAGCGGAACATTTATCCATGTATATTCACGTCTCAACCATGGTGGTGTACGATTTGTGCATGATAAATCAGTATTTTAATAGGTTTTTACTGAATTGAAGGGCATTTTTGTTATATTTGATGAGAAATAGCACGCTAAGATCCCAAAACGTGTGCTTCCTCGGCTTATTCTAGTTCAATATAAGTTTTCGACCGATTTTGAACCCATTCTAGACATAATGTCCTGGATATTACTGTAGGAACCTTATAACAGGAAGTTTTCATGCGATTCATCCGCTTCGTAGCAGATACTAGCAGCATATTCACATAATTGCGCGTTCAGAATGTAGGGATATTACGTTTCTTTGTTGAAAATCAGTATTTATCGGTATATTACGGAATATGAGCGATAGCGGAACATTTATTTATGCATATTCACGTTTCAATTATAGTGGAGTACGATTTAAGCGCGAAAAATCAATATTTAATTAGGTTCAACCGAATTGAAGCCTATTTTTGTTATTTTTGATGAGGAATAGCACGCTTAGATCCCGAAACGTGTGCTTCTTCGGCTTATTCTAGTTCAATATCAGTTTTCGACCGATTTTGAACCCATTCTAGACATTATGTCGTGGATATTACTGTAGGAACCATATAACCGGAAGTTTGTATGCGATTCATCCGCTTCGTACCAGATTCTTGCCGCATTTTCACGTCTTATCTCGTTTAGAATGTAGGAATATTACGTTTCTTTGTTGAAAATCAGTATTTATCGGTATATTACGGAATATCAGTGATAGCAGTACATATATATAGGCATATTTACGTTTTCACCATAGTGGAGTACGATTTGTGCGCGATAAATCAATATTTCATTAGGTATATACTGAATTGAAACGTATTTTTGTTATTTTTGATGAGCAATAGCACGCTTAGATCCCAAAACGTGTGCTTCTTCGGGTTATTCTAGTTCAATATAAGTTTTCGACCGATTTTGAACCCATTCTAGTCATTATGTCGTGGATATATTTGTAAGAACCATACAACCGTAAGTTTGCGTGCGATTCATCCGCTTCGTAGCAGATACTAGCCGCATATTTACGTCTTATCGCGTTTAGAATGTAGGAATATATCGTTATTTGTTGAAAATCAGTATTTATCGTTATATTACGGAATATGAGCGATAGCGGAACATTTATTTATGCATATTAACGTTTCAATTATAGTGGAGTACGATTTTGCAGGATAAATCAATATTTCATTAGGTTTTTACTGAATTGAACCCTTTTTTTGTTATTTTTGATGAGGAATAGCATGCTAAGATCCCAAAACGTGTGCTTCTTCGGGATATTCCAGTACAATATCAGTTTTCGACCGATTTTGAACCCATTTTAGACATTATGTCGTGGATATTACTGTAGGAACCATATAACCGGAAGTTTGTATGCGATTCATCCGCTTCGTAGTATATTCTTGCCGCATTTTCACGTCTTATCGCGTTTAGAATGTAGGAATATTACATTTCTCTTGTTGAAAATCAGTATTGTATGAAAGTGAGTGAAATAGTGTATGAAAGCTCGTTTCTTGTACTTATAGACCTTACGTTTTCTTTCCAGAGCATCTTATTCATTTACGATCAATATTTCCCTATTCTTCATCAGTTCACTTCATGCCATGCGAACCTGTTCATTTTAATAATTGAGGCTTTTAATGGATGATGAAAGATGGACTAGTATAATTCCTAATTGTTTTCAGATGTTCATTACTACGTAGAACACTGTATCGCCCGCAATTTTTGTAAGCCCGCAATTTTTGTATTCATACCCTTACATAGTCAGGAGACACCTATGTTTACACTCCTTGTTAGTATCAATTTCTCGTCAAAGGTCGTTGATATATATAAAAAAAATAGGAGCGGCCCGATTTCGCTTTGATACGATATATCTGTAATAAAACTTGCGAAATAGTTCGCACGCCGGAACCCTGTCTTTTAGAGGGGCGAAAAGCGGAAAAGAATATCCGCAATGCTGGCGATGGCGGACCTTAAAAAACATTCTCCCGATATGAACAAAAAAATTGTGGAAGGATTTGAAAGTTTGGACTTCGGAAGCTTTTCGAATTCTTCGGAAATTTTTTATCTGCAAGCCCACCAGCCTGCCGCATCCTAAGCTCACCGTCGCGAAAATTACATGCTAAATTCTCCTTCCACGACGCATGCTCAAACCGTGTTACTCGCTAAATGATTCGAGCACTTAAATCATATCTCCCAATATCACTTCCAAAATCGTAGCTCGATCCTAGTGCTCGCCTCAACAAAGCTTTAAAGCAAGATTAGTTTCCGCGTTGGATGGTAACGGAATGGAAAGGGGAGGAAAGATACAGTTATCTGAAAAGTCTATGGAACTTCAACGGATGCATCTACTGATATACCAAATCTGTTAGCTAGACCTTTCTTTTCTTTGGATTTTTTTAATGCGAAAGCCACTCGAATAACTATAAATACCGGACTTTTTGATCGTTCGCATCTCACCTACGTCTCTATAGTACGATAACTTTCCATTGCTTGCACACGAATTTACTGCACGTGTGTGAATTCAGAGACGTCTTATAGTTGAACTGCCACTAGATTAGCTGGACGTTTCCGATGCATATTTTAAAAGACTACCTCTAGTATTCGAATACCAAAGGCAGAAAACGAATGCCGCAACTTCAGCGGGAATTGGATGTGATGAGCAGAGGATATGAATCCGTCTGCCACTCTTAAAAATATTCTATGATCGGTCCTTGATAATAAGCGAATGCCAATTGATTCTTGGACAAAGTTTATTTAAAAATTCACATAAATTACATGTCAAGTATCACTCTTCCATCAGTGTTTACATCAGATAGTAGCCGAGGTTTTCCTTCCCTTCTCTGCTATCGCTCCCGAATCGAAATCCTCTCCCCAACGGTCGTTGGAGGTACCTGAAACGAGAGTGAAAGAGATTATTCAAAATGTGAAAGAATGACTAGGTTCTCTGTCAGAATGAGAGGGCATCACCCGTTTGCCAAAACCTTTGTTTCCGGAATGTAAACGATACGGTTAAGTAATTCGAAATGTCAGCAACGGTTCGAAAAGTAAGAGATCCCATATCTAATGAAGATGTCTGATGAATCCGGAGAGAAATAAAAAAGAATATATTTTTCTCTTCCTGTGGCACTTGGGAAACGCATTCGGTTTTTTGTTGAGTGAACGGAAATGTTCTGCCGAATATCAGGAAATTGGTGCTTGATGAACTCCATCAAATCCTCGTCCCTTCACAGAGGATGGATGAATGCAATTTATTTGAGAAAAGTTTGCTTGGTGCCCTAAGAAGGAAGATAATGTCTGTAGCATTCTACGGCATCGTATCCCTTTGAGAAGCAAGAAAGAAGAATGAGGGAACAACTTTATCTTTTGGTAGGTTTATCCCAAGAGTGGTTATCCTTGGATGTTACAGGGATGTTAAATTGCAAAATATGGAATCGTACTTGCACCTACTGAAGGAAGGCGGCTAGAAGGTACACTATAACAGGAATCGTGAAAAATGGAAATTCTCAATAATGAAGGAAAGAACACAGAGCTGAATATGAAACAAATCGAGGAGTGAAGATTCTGCAAGTCACTATATTGGAGTGTTTTCCATGTAGCATATCACACGTTGCAAGATCCTAGAAATATTTGGTCGAATCCATTGAAATAGTCAAAAGAAGATGCCACTTCTTGCTCCTGGAACGAATGCTAGAAGCAAAGGAAAGGATGAAGAAGTGAGTGAATGAGGAAGTAAACAAGTCGTATTTAAAATCAGCCCCTGAACGCTTGGAAGCATGATGGAATTCTGAAGAACATTGCCACGGTGCACAGAAAATATTTCCGAGGAAACACTCAAGACTTGGTTACATATTGGCAGTTGAAAACTCTGGAAATAAGAAGCAAGGATATGGTCGGGCATTCAGGAAGGAGATGGGAGGTCCAAAGATGCACAAAATCGTCCAGTATAGAAGATAAAAAGGGCTGAAAAGAAGTGAATTTGCTCACAATCTACCTCATAGTCATGTGCTGCGCGAAGAGGCAACAGTAGAGAGAGAGGAAAAATAGAACAGTTTATCAACATGGAACGACCTAACTGCAGATAGAATGGAAACCGATGATGCTAAGGCTCATGGGCCCATCTTGATGTTCTTCAGTTTGATTTGCAACAAGAAGGAATATGGTCTTCTTTCACAAGTAAGAAATCGCCCATTGTATGAAAAGGCTCATTTTTCATCGAATAGTAGTTTCAGTTCAGTAGCAACGAAAGAAAAATATGACCAGGTCCAAATCGTACCTTGAGAAGGTAGTCTACTCAGATGTTCAAAGTTGTAAGCAATTTCCTTCATCATCTAAGAATAGGCTTGGCAATCCAATCCGTGAAGACCCTCCTCGTGGACAGCATGGTGAAGGTTCTCGAATCCAAAGGCATCCTGGAATTGAAAGATGATGAGTTCATTGAAAATGAAGACTTTGTCAAGGACCTAGGCGCACACCTACTGCACGAACGGTTTTAAGGCTGTATAATTGATTTCTTTTATCGATGTACGGCTATTTATTCACCTGTCGTACTTTTGAAATAATTAAAAATTAAAACCTCGTATCAGGGAAAGTTTTTGCATGCAGTGCATGCTTGTAAAACATATAAACTGTTGGTGGCAAAGCTCTACGTCGTAATAAATAGGAATATAGAATCAGGCGATAGTAAAACTTGACAAATCAAAGCTTCGGTACGTTCCAAAATGCTGAGAATTTATCAGTCATCAATTAAATTGTTGAAAAAAAAATTTACAAATTTTGAACTAACGCTAAACATTTATCTCGCTTCTGATTGGCTGAGAGAAATGCCACCGCTGTCAGTGTAGAAGCTGTATTGTTAAATTTTATGCTAAATATTTCTTTACCTGATTGCCGATCGAATATCACCAAAAAATCTCTCTCCATTTACGTGGACACCGAGCAATGGCGGTTTTCTTGAAATCCAAAGCATTACGATGACGAAACTTATGAATTCAATATTGTTGCACAGTAAGACTCACGTAGTTGGTAAAAATCATAATAAATACTAATCTTCATTAAATTATAATCCGTCACGACTCACCTCACGTTCATTTTCTAAAATCTTTCTCGAATTTTAGATTCCCGCCGGTGACAATCGCGTCTCCAAATACCGCGGCGCGTTATTCACTTTCCACTGCGACCTCTCCGTGTCAACATCCTCCCTTTCACCAGTCATTCATTTTCCCCTTTTTCTAATTTAATGCACTCTTTGGAGCATATAATCATCCTCATTAAAACTATGAAGCTACGCCCGAGCTCTCTGTTCGAAGAAACGGCTTCGGAAACGCACTAAATTTCCCATTGTAGCGATAAGTTACGAGTCCATAAGCACGATGCTGTCGTGAGATATATAAGCCGTCCGTGGATATTATTATCATTAGTATTTATCTGGTCATTTTCACCGAGGTAAAGATATCTTGAATGGCGATGAATAGGAAGCTAGGTATTCGAAACGCTTCGGTCGGACGCAATCGGTAAATAAAATTCCTGGGCACATTCTTGTCGCCGAGGGAAGAGAAATATTTTTTAATGGGACGTTTCTTACCTTACTTGGCTTTTCGACTGAACCTTGCATCCTCACCAAAAGCCGTGCTGCATCGCCTGCACTGGGATGAGGTGTCACATAGCCGTCCTCTACGAAGCTGCAGTAAATCTAATCAATCTCTTATGTGCAACGCCAACCACAGAACGCAACAACGTTGTCACAATCACTTCATACAGGGAGAAACTTGGAGATTTGATAGCTATTTCCATGGATAGTAAAACGGCGTAACGAAAGCATGGGGAAACTCGATTCACAAATCACAAGTACGAACTCTGCTCGCTGGTGATAGCCGCCTACTGAGGCGACACCGATACGATAACTTGGCCCTCTGTCGGATTTCGAATATTCTCCATATGACGGAAAATGACGATCTATTTCTAGCGCTCCTCATTCCTGCGAAGAGATCTATGCGTTTATAACTCTGCTACGATTCGCTTTTTCGAGGACTAAAGTTGGATCGAGTTGCGGCGTGCGCTTAGGTATTTGTCAAGGAGATATCTCGTTCCTTGGAAAAGGGATGATATAAAATGGCAATGACTTAATAAGAAAGAAGAAGATGAAGGACGTCGTCTCTCGAAAACCCTAACGTCCGCAAAGTATCGACGAAAACTACCACTGTCTCTTCGGAAGAGAGAAGTATCGCACAGAGGCGCTTTAAATCCACCGCAGACTTTCCCCACGGAGGAGCTGCACGCGTCCAATGCGTTGTTTTCCTATTCGCCTCTCCTTACCACCGGGTAATCGTTCGCTGTAACTACCTCCCGTACCAGGCGTAAGAAGAACCATTCAAACCGGAATGAAAATTCAAATGATTTAATATTTCACCAGGCATTTTCAAGGCGAGCTGTGACTTTCACGATGTAAGATCGCTCGCGAACATTCTCAACGCTCTTACCGACTACCCTCTCAGCGGAACCGAGATTCTGTATGGCTTTTCCACAAGTTTTACGTATAGATTAAGATTGCAGAGATTCTACTATTAAAATTTTTCTCCGCGGATCGTATATGTTCATTTACAGTTTTCCGGTCAAAGTGGTCGACGACTAAACACTCGATAATATATATTAATCTCATTCCCCATTTTCCGCACCCTATCATGACTTTATCTAAATCATTTCTAAGAACTAATCTATCCTCACTGCCATATATTTCCATGTAGAACATTGTATCGCCCGCAATTATCCTAACCTTACATGGAGTGTAAGTATAGGTGTCTCCTGACTTTTGAATGAGACTAGCATAGATCGATAGAGGATCAAAATTAAGAATACACGTCTTTTTTTTATAGACGTTTCTCGCCGTAAGTTTAGGAGATATTAACGTTCAAAGATTGCAATTTTCTTCAAATTTCGCGCTTGGACAACCCAAATCCGCTTATCCCTCTTTCGAGCTCCTACGTAATCAGCGAGTTCGGTGGTGGAGATGGTTGATGCATAGACAAAACTTTTTCTGACAGTCATTTTTGCGCGGTGGACGCTGGTTCGCGACCCGGCAACGGAAATTTTTTTCTCTTCGATTATGATATATTTGTCTCGTATTCAGCGTCTATTACGCAATGTGCATAAAATTTGGAGTTATTATGCGATTTAATATTAACTTTTCTTAGGATTTCTGTTCAAGTTTATTATTCATACAATTGGTGTATATTCATACCCTTACATAGTCAGGAGACACCTATGTTTACACTCCTTGTTAGTATCAATTTCTCGTCAAAGGTCGTTGATATATATAAAAAAAATAGGAGCGGCCCGATTTCGCTTTGATACGATATTCCTGTAATAAAACTTGCGAAATAGTTCGCACGCCGGAACCCTGTCTTTCAGAGGGGCGAAAAGCGGAAAAGAATATCCGCAATTCTGGCGATGGCGGACCTAAAAAAACATTTTCCCGATATGAACAAAAAAATTGTGGAAGGATTTGAAAGTTTGGACTTCGGAAGCTTTTCGAATTCTTCGGAAATTTTTCATCTGCAAGCCCACCAGCCTGCCGCATCCTAAGCTCACCGTCGCGAAAATTACATGCTAAATTCTCCTTCCACGACGCATGCTCAAACCGTGTTACTCGCTAAATGATTCGAGCACTTAAATCATATCTCCCAATATCACTTCCAAAATCGTAGCTCGATCCTAGTGCTCGCCTCAACAAAGCTTTAAAGCAAGATTAGTTTCCGCGTTGGATGGTAACGGAATGGAAAGGGGAGGAAAGATACAGTTATCTGAAAAGTCTATGGAACTTCAACGGATGCATCTACTGATATACCAAATCTGTTAGCTAGACCTTTCTTTTCTTTGGATTTTTTTTATGCGAAAGCCACTCGAATAACTATAAATACCGGACTTTTTGATCGTTCGCATCTCACCTACGTCTCTATAGTACGATAACTTTCCATTGCTTGCACACGAATTTACTGCACGTGTGTGAATTCAGAGACGTCTTATAGTTGAACTGCCACTAGATTAGCTGGACGTTTCCGATGCATATTTTAAAAGACTACCTCTAGTATTCGAATACCAAAGGCAGAAAACGAATGCCGCAACTACAGCGGGAATTGGATGTGATGAGCAGAGGATATGAATCCGTCTGCAGGATGCACTCTTAAAAATATTCTATGATCGGTCCTTGATAATAAGCGAATGCCAATTGATTCTTGGACAAAGTTTATTTAAAAATTCACATAAATTACATGTCAAGTATCACTCTTCCATCAGTGTTTACATCAGATAGTAGCCGAGGTTTTCCTTCCCTTCTCTGCTATCGCTCCCGAATCGAAATCCTCTCCCCAACGGTCGTTGGAGGTACCTGAAACGAGAGTGAAAGAGATTATTCAAAATGTGAAAGAATGACTAGGTTCACTGTCAGAATGAGAGGGCATCACCCGTTTGCCAAAACCTTTGTTTCCGGAATGTAAACGATACGGTTAAGTAATTCGAAATGTCAGCAACGGTTCGAAAAGTAAGAGATCCCATATCTAATGAAGATGTCTGATGAATCCGGAAAGAAATAAAAAAGAATATATTTTTCTCTTCCTGTGGCACTTGGGAAACGCATTCGGTTTTTTGTTGAGTGAACGGAAATGTTCTGCCAAATATCAGGAAATTGGTGCTTGATGAACTCCATCAAATCCTCGTCCCTTCACAGAGGATGGATGAATGCAATTTCTTTGAGAAAAGTTTGCTTGGTGCCCTAAGAAGGAAGATAATGCCTGTAGCATTCTACGGCATCGTATCCCTTTGAGAAGCAAGAAAGAAGAATGAGGGAACAACTTTATCTTTTGGTAGGTTTATCCCAAGGGTGGTTATCCTTGGATGTTACAGGGATGTTAAATTGCAAAATATGGAATCGTACTTGTACCTACTGAAGGAAGGCGGCTAGAAGGTACACTATAACAGGAATCGTGAAAAATGGAAATTCTCAATAATGAAGGAAAGAACACAGAGCTGAATATGAAACAAATCGAGGAGTGAAGATTCTGCAAGTCACTATATTGGAGTGTTTTCCATGTAGCATATCACACGTTGCAAGATCCTAGAAATATTTGGTCGAATCCATTGAAATAGTCAAAAGAAGATGCCACTTCTTGCTCCTGGAACGAATGCTAGAAGCAAAGGAAAGGATGAAGAAGTGAGTGAATGAGGAAGTAAACAAGTCGTATTTAAAATCAGCCCCTGAACGCTTGGAAGCATGATGGAATTCTGAAGAACATTGCCACGGTGCACAGAAAATATTTCCGAGGAAACACTCAAGACTTGGTTACATATTGGCAGTTGAAAACTCTGGAAATAAGAAGCAAGGATATGGTCGGGCATTCAGGAAGGAGATGGGAGGTCCAAAGATGCACAAAATCGTCCAGTATAGAAGATAAAAAGGGCTGAAAAGAAGTGAATTTGCTCACAATCTACCTCATAGTCATGTGCTGCGCGAAGAGGCAACAGTAGAGGGAGAGGAAAAATAGAACAGTTTATCAACAAGGAACGACCTAACTGCAGATAGAATGGAAACCGATGATGCTAAGGCTCATGGGCCCATCTTGATGTTCTTCAGTTTGATTTGCAACAAGAAGGTATATGGTCTTCTTTCACAAGTAAGAAATCGCCCATTGTATGAAAAGGCTCATTTTTCATCGAATAGTAGTTTCAGTTCAGTAGCAACGAAAGAAAAATATGACCAGGTCCAAATCGTACCTTGAGAAGGTAGTCTACTCAGATGTTCAAAGTTGTAAGCAATTTCCTTCATCATCTAAGAATAGGCTTGGCAATCCAATCCGTGAAGACCCTCCTCGTGGACAGCATGGTGAAGGTTCTCGAATCCAAAGGCATCCTGGAATTGAAAGATGATGAGTTCATTGAAAATGAAGACTTTGTCAAGGACCTAGGCGCACACCTTCTGCAGGAACGGTTTTAAGGCTGTATAATTGATTTCTTTTAACGATGTACGGCTATTTATTCACCTGTCGTACTTTTGAAATAATTAAAAATTAAAACCTCGTATCAGGGAAAGTTTTTGCATGCAGTGCATGCTTGTAAAACATATAAACTGTTGGTGGCAAAGCTCTACGTCGTAATAAATAGGAATATAGAATCAGGCGATAGTAAAACTTGACAAATCAAAGCTTCGGTACGTTCCAAAATGCTGAGAATTCATCAGTCATCAATTAAATTGTTGAAAAAAAAATTTACAAATTTTGAACTACCGCTAAACATTTATCTCGCTTCTGATTGGCTGAGAGAAATGCCACCGCTGTCAGTGTAGAAGCTGTATTGTTAAATTTTATGCCAAATATTTCTTTACCTGATTGCCGATCGAATATCACCAAAAAATCTCTCTCCATTTACGTGGACACCGAGCAATGGCGGTTTTCTTGAAATCCAAAGCATTACGATGACGAAACTTATGAATTCAATATTTTTGCACAGTAAGACTCACGTAGTTGGTAAAAATCATAATAAATACTAATCTTCATTAAATTATAATCCGTCACGACTCACCTCACGTTCATTTTCTAAAATCTTTCTCGAATTTTAGATTCCCGCCGGTGACAATCGCGTCTCCAAATACCGCGGCGCGTTATTCACTTTCCACTGCGACCTCTCCGTGTCAACATCCTCCCTTTCACCAGTCATTCATTTTCCCCTTTTTCTAATTTAATGCACTCTTTGGAGCATATAATCATCCTCATTAAAACTATGAAGCTACGCCCGAGCTCTCTGTTCGAAGAAACGGCTTCGGAAACGCACTAAATTTCCCATTGTAGCGATAAGTTACGAGCCCATAAGCACGATGCTGTCGTGAGATATATAAGCCGTCCGTGGATATTATTGTCATTAGTATTTATCTGGTCATTTTCACCGAGGTAAAGATATCTTGAATGGCGATGAATAGGAAGCTAGGTATTCGAAACGCTTCGGTCGGACGCAATCGGTAAATAAAATTCCTGGGCACATTCTTGTCGTCGAGGGAAGAGAAATATTTTTTAATGGGACGTTTCTTACCTTACTTGGCTTTTCGACTGAACCTTGCATCCTCACCAAAAGCCGTGCTGCATCGCCTGCACTGGGATGAGGTGTCACATAGCCGTCCTCTACGAAGCTGCAGTAAATCTAATCAATCTCTTATGTGCAACGCCAACCACAGAACGCAACAACGTTGTCACAATCACTTCATACAGGGAGAAACTTGGAGATTTGATAGCTATTTCCATGGATAGTAAAACGGCGTAACGAAAGCATGGGGAAACTCGATTCACAAATCACAAGTACGAACTCTGCTCGCTGGTGATAGCCGCCTACTGAGGCGACACCGATACGATAACTTGGCCCTCTGTCGGATTTCGAATATTCTCCATATGACGGAAAATGACGATCTATTTCTAGCGCTCCTCATTCCTGCGAAGAGATCTATGCGTTTATAACTCTGCTACGATTCGCTTTTTCGAGGACTAAAGTTGGATCGAGTTGCGGCGTGCGCTTAGGTATTTGTCAAGGAGATATCTCGTTCCTTGGAAATGGGATGATATAAAATGGCAATGACTTAATAAGAAAGAAGAAGATGAAGGACGTCGTCTCTCGAAAACCCTAACGTCCGCAAAGTATCGACGAAAATTACCACTGTCTCTTCGGAAGAGAGAAGTATCGCACAGAAGCCGAATTAAATCCACCGCAGACTTTCCCCACGGAGGAGCTGCATGCGTCCAATGCGTTGTTTTCCTATTCGCCTCTCCTCACCACCGGGTAATCGTTCGCTGAAACTACCTCCCGTAGCAGGCGTAAGAAGAACCATTCAAATCGGAATGAAAATTCAAATGATTTAATATTTCACCAGGCATTTTCAAGGCGAGCTGTGACTTTCACGATGTAAGATCGCTCGCGAACATTCTCCACGCTCTTACCGACTACCCTCTCAGCGGAACCGAGATTCTGTATGGCTTTTCCACAAGTTTTACGTATAGATTAAGATTGCAGAGATTCTACTATTAAAATTTTTCTCCGCGGATCGTATATGTTCATTTACAGTTTTCCGGTCAAAGTGGTCGACGACTAAACACTCGTTAATATATATTAATCTCATTCCCCATTTTCCGCACCCTATCATGACTTTATCTAAATCATTTCTAAGAACTAATCTATCCTCACTGCCGTATATTTCCATGTAGAACATTGTATCGCCCGCAATTATCCTAACCTTACATGGAGTGTAAGTATAGGTGTCTCCTGACTTTTGAATGAGACTAGCATAGATCGATAGAGGATCAAAATTAAGAATACACGTCTTTTTTTATAGACGTTTCTCGCCGTAAGTTTAGGAGATATTAACGTTCAAAGATTGCAATTTTTTTCAAATTTCGCGCTTGGACAACCCAAATCCGCTTATCCCTCTTTCGAGCTCCTACGTAATCAGCGAGTTCGGTGGTGGAGATGGTTGATGCATAGACAAAACTTTTTCTGACAGTCATTTTTGCGCGCTGGTCGCTGGTTCGCGACCCGGCAACGGAAATTTTTTTCTCTTCGATTATGATATATTTGTCTCGTATTCAGCGTCTATTACGCAATGTGCATAAAATTTGGAGTTATTATGCGATTTAATATTAACTTTTCTTAGGATTTCTGTTCAAGTTTATTATTCATACAATTGGTGTATATTCATACCCTTACATAGTCAGGAGACACCTATGTTTACACTCCTTGTTAGTATCAATTTCTCTTCAAAGGTCGTTGATATATATAAAAAAAATAGGAGCGGCCCGATTTCGCTTTGATACGATATTCCTGTAATAAAACTTGCGAAATAGTTCGCACGCCGGAACCCTGTCTTTTAGAGGGGCGAAAAGCGGAAAAGAATATCCGCAATGCTGGCGATGGCGGACCTAAAAAAACATTCTCCCGATATGAACAAAAAAATTGTGGAAGGATTTGAAAGTTTGGACTTCGGAAGCTTTTCGAATTCTTCGGAAATTTTTCATCTGCAAGCCCACCAGCCTGCCGCATCCTAAGCTCACCGTCGCGAAAATTACATGCTAAATTCTCCTTCCACGACGCATGCTCAAACCGTGTTACTCGCTAAATGATTCGAGCACTTAAATCATATCTCCCAATATCACTTCCAAAATCGTAGCTCGATCCTAGTGCTCGCCTCAACAAAGCTTTAAAGCAAGATTAGTTTCCGCGTTGGATGGTAACGGAATGGAAAGGGGAGGAAAGATACAGTTATCTGAAAAGTCTATGGAACTTCAACGGATGCATCTACTGATATACCAAATCTGTTAGCTAGACCTTTCTTTTCTTTGGATTTTTTTTATGCGAAAGCCACTCGAATAACTATAAATACCGGACTTTTTGATCGTTCGCATCTCACCTACGTCTCTATAGTACGATAACTTTCCATTGCTTGCACACGAATTTACTGCACGTGTGTGAATTCAGAGACGTCTTATAGTTGAACTGCCACTAGATTAGCTGGACGTTTCCGATGCATATTTTAAAAGACTACCTCTAGTATTCGAATACCAAAGGCAGAAAACGAATGCCGCAACTACAGCGGGAATTGGATGTGATGAGCAGAGGATATGAATCCGTCTGCAGGATGCACTCTTAAAAATATTCTATGATCGGTCCTTGATAATAAGCGAATGCCAATTGGTTCTTGGACAAAGTTTATTTAAAAATTCACATAAATTACATGTCAAGTATCACTCTTCCATCAGTGTTTACATCAGATAGTAGCCGAGGTTTTCCTTCCCTTCTCTGCTATCGCTCCCGAATCGAAATCCTCTCCCCAACGGTCGTTGGAGGTACCTGAAACGAGAGTGAAAGAGATTATTCAAAATGTGAAAGAATGACTAGGTTCTCTGTCAGAATGAGAGGGCATCACCCGTTTGCCAAAACCTTTGTTTCCGGAATGTAAACGATACGGTTAAGTAATTCGAAATGTCAGCAACGGTTCGAAAAGTAAGAGATCCCATATCTAATGAAGATGTCTGATGAATCCGGAGAGAAATAAAAAAGAATATATTTTTCTCTTCCTGTGGCACTTGGGAAACGCATTCGGTTTTTTGTTGAGTGAACGGAAATGTTCTGCCAAATATCAGGAAATTGGTGCTTGATGAACTCCATCAAATCCTCGTCCCTTCACAGAGGATGGATGAATGCAATTTCTTTGAGAAAAGTTTGCTTGGTGCCCTAAGAAGGAAGATAATGTCTGTAGCATTCTACGGCATCGTATCCCTTTGAGAAGCAAGAAAGAAGAATGAGGGAACAACTTTATCTTTTGGTAGGTTTATCCCAAGAGTGGTTATCCTTGGATGTTACAGGGATGTTAAATTGCAAAATATGGAATCGTACTTGCACCTACTGAAGGAAGGCGGCTAGAAGGTACACTATAACAGGAATCGTGAAAAATGGAAATTCTCAATAATGAAGGAAAGAACACAGAGCTGAATATGAAACAAATCGAGGAGTGAAGATTCTGCAAGTCACTATATTGGAGTGTTTTCCATGTAGCATATCACACGTTGCAAGATCCTAGAAATATTTGGTCGAATCCATTGAAATAGTCAAAAGAAGATGCCACTTCTTGCTCCTGGAACGAATGCTAGAAGCAAAGGAAAGGATGAAGAAGTGAGTGAATGAGGAAGTAAACAAGTCGTATTTAAAATCAGCCCCTGAACGCTTGGAAGCATGATGGAATTCTGAAGAACATTGCCACGGTGCACAGAAAATATTTCCGAGGAAACACTCAAGACTTGGTTACATATTGGCAGTTGAAAACTCTGGAAATAAGAAGCAAGGATATGGTCGGGCATTCAGGAAGGAGATGGGAGGTCCAAAGATGCACAAAATCGTCCAGTATAGAAGATAAAAAGGGCTGAAAAGAAGTGAATTTGCTCACAATCTACCTCATAGTCATGTGCTGCGCGAAGAGGCAACAGTAGAGAGAGAGGAAAAATAGAACAGTTTATCAACAAGGAACGACCTAACTGCAGATAGAATGGAAACCGATGATGCTAAGGCTCATGGGCCCATCTTGATGTTCTTCAGTTTGATTTGCAACAAGAAGGTATATGGTCTTCTTTCACAAGTAAGAAATCGCCCATTGTATGAAAAGGCTCATTTTTCATCGAATAGTAGTTTCAGTTCAGTAGCAACGAAAGAAAAATATGACCAGGTCCAAATCGTACCTTGAGAAGGTAGTCTACTCAGATGTTCAAAGTTGTAAGCAATTTCCTTCATCATCTAAGAATAGGCTTGGCAATCCAATCCGTGAAGACCCTCCTCGTGGACAGCATGGTGAAGGTTCTCGAATCCAAAGGCATCCTGGAATTGAAAGATGATGAGTTCATTGAAAATGAAGACTTTGTCAAGGACCTAGGCGCACACCTACTGCACGAACGGTTTTAAGGCTGTATAATTGATTTCTTTTAACGATGTACGGCTATTTATTCACCTGTCGTACTTTTGAAATAATTAAAAATTAAAACCTCGTATCAGGGAAAGTTTTTGCATGCAGTGCATGCTTGTAAAACATATAAACTGTTGGTGGCAAAGCTCTACGTCGTAATAAATAGGAATATAGAATCAGGCGATAGTAAAACTTGACAAATCAAAGCTTCGGTACGTTCCAAAATGCTGAGAATTCATCAGTCATCAATTAAATTGTTGAAAAAAAAATTTACAAATTTTGAACTACCGCTAAACATTTATCTCGCTTCTGATTGGCTGAGAGAAATGCCACCGCTGTCAGTGTAGAAGCTGTATTGTTAAATTTTATGCCAAATATTTCTTTACCTGATTGCCGATCGAATATCACCAAAAAATCTCTCTCCATTTACGTGGACACCGAGCAATGGCGGTTTTCTTGAAATCCAAAGCATTACGATGACGAAACTTATGAATTCAATATTTTTGCACAGTAAGACTCACGTAGTTGGTAAAAATCATAATAAATACTAATCTTCATTAAATTATAATCCGTCACGACTCACCTCACGTTCATTTTCTAAAATCTTTCTCGAATTTTAGATTCCCGCCGGTGACAATCGCGTCTCCAAATACCGCGGCGCGTTATTCACTTTCCACTGCGACCTCTCCGTGTCAACATCCTCCCTTTCACCAGTCATTCATTTTCCCCTTTTTCTAATTTAATGCACTCTTTGGAGCATATAATCATCCTCATTAAAACTATGAAGCTACGCCCGAGCTCTCTGTTCGAAGAAACGGCTTCGGAAACGCACTAAATTTCCCATTGTAGCGATAAGTTACGAGCCCATAAGCACGATGCTGTCGTGAGATATATAAGCCGTCCGTGGATATTATTGTCATTAGTATTTATCTGGTCATTTTCACCGAGGTAAAGATATCTTGAATGGCGATGAATAGGAAGCTAGGTATTCGAAACGCTTCGGTCGGACGCAATCGGTAAATAAAATTCCTGGGCAAATTCTTGTCGTCGAGGGAAGAGAAATATTTTTTAATGGGACTTTTCTTACCTTACTTGGCTTTTCGACTGAACCTTGCATCCTCACCAAAAGCCGTGCTGCATCGCCTGCACTGGGATGAGGTGTCACATAGCCGTCCTCTACGAAGCTGCAGTAAATCTAATCAATCTCTTATGTGCAACGCCAACCACAGAACGCAACAACGTTGTCACAATCACTTCATACAGGGAGAAACTTGGAGATTTGATAGCTATTTCCATGGATAGTAAAACGGCGTAACGAAAGCATGGGGAAACTCGATTCACAAATCACAAGTACGAACTCTGCTCGCTGGTGATAGCCGCCTACTGAGGCGACACCGATACGATAACTTGGCCCTCTGTCGGATTTCGAATATTCTCCATATGACGGAAAATGACGATCTATTTCTAGCGCTCCTCATTCCTGCGAAGAGATCTATGCGTTTATAACTCTGCTACGATTCGCTTTTTCGAGGACTAAAGTTGGATCGAGTTGCGGCGTGCGCTTAGGTATTTGTCAAGGAGATATCTCGTTCCTTGGAAAAGGGATGATATAAAATGGCAATGACTTAATAAGAAAGAAGAAGATGAAGGACGTCGTCTCTCGAAAACCCTAACGTCCGCAAAGTATCGACGAAAATTACCACTGTCTCTTCGGAAGAGAGAAGTATCGCACAGAAGCCGAATTAAATCCACCGCAGACTTTCCCCACGGAGGAGCTGCATGCGTCCAATGCGTTGTTTTCCTATTCGCCTCTCCTCACCACCGGGTAATCGTTCGCTGAAACTACCTCCCGTAGCAGGCGTAAGAAGAACCATTCAAATCGGAATGAAAATTCAAATGATTTAATATTTCACCAGGCATTTTCAAGGCGAGCTGTGACTTTCACGATGTAAGATCGCTCGCGAACATTCTCCACGCTCTTACCGACTACCCTCTCAGCGGAACCGAGATTCTGTATGGCTTTTCCACAAGTTTTACGTATAGATTAAGATTGCAGAGATTCTACTATTAAAATTTTTCTCCGCGGATCGTATATGTTCATTTACAGTTTTCCGGTCAAAGTGGTCGACGACTAAACACTCGTTAATATATATTAATCTCATTCCCCATTTTCCGCACCCTATCATGACTTTATCTAAATCATTTCTAAGAACTAATCTATCCTCACTGCCGTATATTTCCATGTAGAACATTGTATCGCCCCGTGTTTTCCCGACGAATGTGATGGAGGATGTTCTCTCGGGTTTCCTGCCGGGTTGTACCTTCGATGTTTGTCGACTTCGTCCTGAAGATGGAGCATAGGAAGGGCTTCGAAACGTCGACAAACATCGAAGATACAACCCGGCAGGAAACCCAAGAGAACTTCCTCCATTGTATCGCCCGCAATTATCCTATCCTTACATGGAGTGTAAGTATAGGTGTCTCCTGACTTTTGAATGAGACTAGCATAGATCGATAGATGATCAAAATAAGAATACACGTCTTTTTTTATAGACGTTTCTCGCCGTAAGTTTAGGAGATATTAACGTTCAAAGTTTGCAATTTTTTTCAAATTTCGCGCTTGGACAACCCAAATCCGCTAATCCCTCTTTCGAGCTCCTACGTAATCAGCGAGTTCGGTGGTGGAGATGGTTGATGCATAGACAAAACTTTTTCTGACAGTCATTTATGCGCGGTGGTCGCTGGTTCGCGACCCGGCAACGGAAATTTTTTTCTCTTCGATTATGATATATTTGTCTCGTATTCAGCGTCTATTACGCAATGTGCATAAAATTTGGAGTTATTATACGATTTAATATTAACTTTTCTTAGGATTTCTGTTCAAGTTTATTATTCATACAATTGGTGTATATTCATACCCTTACATAGTCAGGAGACACCTATGTTTACACTCCTTGTTAGTATCAATTTCTCTTCAAAGGTCGTTGATATATATAAAAAAATAGGAGCGGCCCGATTTCGCTTTGATACGATATTCCTGTAATAAAACTTGCGAAATAGTTCGCACGCCGGAACCCTGTCTTTTAGAGGGGCGAAAAGCGGAAAAGAATATCCGCAATGCTGGCGATGGCGGACCTAAAAAAACATTCTCCCGATATGAACAAAAAAATTGTGGAAGGATTTAAAAGTTTGGACTTCGGAAGCTTTTCGAATTCTTCGGAAATTTTTCATCTGCAAGCCCACCAGCCTGCCGCATCCTAAGCTCACCGTCGCGAAAATTACATGCTAAATTCTCCTTCCACGACGCATGCTCAAACCGTGTTACTCGCTAAATGATTCGAGCACTTAAATCATATCTCCCAATATCACTTCCAAAATCGTAGCTCGATCCTAGTGCTCGTCTCAACAAAGCTTTAAAGCAAGATTAGTTTCCGCGTTGGATGGTAACGGAATGGAAAGGGGAGGAAAGATACAGTTATCTGAAAAGTCTATGGAACTTCAACGGATGCATCTACTGATATACCAAATCTGTTAGCTAGACCTTTCTTTTCTTTGGATTTTTTTTATGGGAAAGCCAATCGAATAACTATAAATACCGGACTTTTTGATCGTTCGCATCTCACCTACGTCTCTATAGTACGATAACTTTCCATTGCTTGCACACGAATTTACTGCACGTGTGTGAATTCAGAGACGTCTTATAGTTGAACTGCCACTAGATTAGCTGGACGTTTCCGATGCATATTTTAAAAGACTACCTCTAGTATTCGAATACCAAAGGCAGAAAACGAATGCCGCAACTTCAGCGGGAATTGGATGTGATGAGCAGAGGATATGAATCCGTCTGCCACTCTTAAAAATATTCTATGATCGGTCCTTGATAATAAGCGAATGCCAATTGATTCTTGGACAAAGTTTATTTAAAAATTCACATAAATTACATGTCAAGTATCACTCTTCCATCAGTGTTTACATCAGATAGTAGCCGAGGTTTTCCTTCCCTTCTCTGCTATCGCTCCCGAATCGAAATCCTCTCCCCAACGGTCGTTGGAGGTACCTGAAACGAGAGTGAAAGAGATTATTCAAAATGTGAAAGAATGACTAGGTTCTCTGTCAGAATGAGAGGGCATCACCCGTTTGCCAAAACCTTTGTTTCCGGAATGTAAACGATACGGTTAAGTAATTCGAAATGTCAGCAACGGTTCGAAAAGTAAGAGATCCCATATCTAATGAAGATGTCTGATGAATCCGGAGAGAAATAAAAAAGAATATATTTTTCTCTTCCTGTGGCACTTGGGAAACGCATTCGGTTTTTTGTTGAGTGAACGGAAATGTTCTGCCAAATATCAGGAAATTGGTGCTTGATGAACTCCATCAAATCCTCGACCCTTCACAGAGGATGGATGAATGCAATTTCTTTGAGAAAAGTTTGCTTGGTGCCCTAAGAAGGAAGATAATGTCTGTAGCATTCTACGGCACCGTATCCCTTTGAGAAGCAAGAAAGAAGAATGAGGGAACAACTTTATCTTTTGGTAGGTTCATCCCAAGAGTGGTTATCCTTGGATGCTACAGGGATGTTAAATTGCAAAATATGGAATCGTACTTGCACCTACTGAAGGAAGGCGGCTAGAAGGTACACTATAACAGGAATCGTGAAAAATGGAAATTCTCAATAATGAAGGAAAGAACACAGAGCTGAATATGAAACAAATCGAGGAGTGAAGATTCTGCAAGTCACTATATTGGAGTGTTTTCCATGTAGCATATCACACGTTGCAAGATCCTAGAAATATTTGGTCGAATCCATTGAAATAGTCAAAAGAAGATGCCACTTCTTGCTCCTGGAACGAATGCTAGAAGCAAAGGAAAGGATGAAGAAGTGAGTGAATGAGGAAGTAAACAAGTCGTATTTAAAATCAGCCCCTGAACGCTTGGAAGCATGATGGAATTCTGAAGAACATTGCCACGGTGCACAGAAAATATTTCCGAGGAAACACTCAAGACTTGGTTACATATTGGCAGTTGAAAACTCTGGAAATAAGAAGCAAGGATATGGTCGGGCATTCAGGAAGGAGATGGGAGGTCCAAAGATGCACAAAATCGTCCAGTATAGAAGATAAAAAGGGCTGAAAAGAAGTGAATTTGCTCACAATCTACCTCATAGTCATGTGCTGCGCGAAGAGGCAACAGTAGAGAGAGAGGAAAAATAGAACAGTTTATCAACAAGGAACGACCTAACTGCAGATAGAATGGAAACCGATGATGCTAAGGCTCATGGGCCCATCTTGATGTTCTTCAGTTTGATTTGCAACAAGAAGGTATATGGTCTTCTTTCACAAGTAAGAAATCGCCCATTGTATGAAAAGGCTCATTTTTCATCGAATAGTAGTTTCAGTTCAGTAGCAACGAAAGAAAAATATGACCAGGTCCAAATCGTACCTTGAGAAGGTAGTCTACTCAGATGTTCAAAGTTGTAAGCAATTTCCTTCATCATCTAAGAATAGGCTTGGCAATCCAATCCGTGAAGACCCTCCTCGTGGACAGCATGGTGAAGGTTCTCGAATCCAAAGGCATCCTGGAATTGAAAGATGATGAGTTCATTGAAAATGAAGACTTTGTCAAGGACCTAGGCGCACACCTACTGCACGAACGGTTTTAAGGCTGTATAATTGATTTCTTTTAACGATGTTCGGCTATTTATTCACCTGTCGTACTTTTGAAATAATTAAAAATTAAAACCTCGTATCAGGGAAAGTTTTTGCATGCAGTGCATGCTTGTAAAACATATAAACTGTTGGTGGCAAAGCTCTACGTCGTAATAAATAGGAATATAGAATCAGGCGATAGTAAAACTTGACAAATCAAAGCTTCGGTACGTTCCAAAATGCTGAGAATTCATCAGTCATCAATTAAATTGTTGAAAAAAAAATTTACAAATTTTGAACTACCGCTAAACATTTATCTCGCTTCTGATTGGCTGAGAGAAATGCCACCGCTGTCAGTGTAGAAGCTGTATTGTTAAATTTTATGCCAAATATTTCTTTACCTGATTGCCGATCGAATATCACCAAAAAATCTCTCTCCATTTACGTGGACACCGAGCAATGGCGGTTTTCTTGAAATCCAAAGCATTACGATGACGAAACTTATGAATTCAATATTTTTGCACAGTAAGACTCACGTAGTTGGTAAAAATCATAATAAATACTAATCTTCATTAAATTATAATCCGTCACGACTCACCTCACGTTCATTTTCTAAAATCTTTCTCGAATTTTAGATTCCCGCCGGTGACAATCGCGTCTCCAAATACCGCGGCGCGTTATTCACTTTCCACTGCGACCTCTCCGTGTCAACATCCTCCCTTTCACCAGTCATTCATTTTCCCCTTTTTCTAATTTAATGCACTCTTTGGAGCATATAATCA
This sequence comes from Pantala flavescens, assembly GCA_020796165.1. Lineage (NCBI taxonomy): Eukaryota > Metazoa > Arthropoda > Insecta > Odonata > Libellulidae > Pantala > Pantala flavescens. The sequence goes on from CM036889.1 coordinate 25,877,544, forward strand.
TCCTCATTAAAACTATGAAGCTACGCCCGAGCTCTCTGTTCGAAGAAACGGCTTCGGAAACGCACTAAATTTCCCATTGTAGCGATAAGTTACGAGCCCATAAGCACGATGCTGTCGTGAGATATATAAGCCGTCCGTGGATATTATTGTCATTAGTATTTATCTGGTCATTTTCACCGAGGTAAAGATATCTTGAATGGCGATGAATAGGAAGCTAGGTATTCGAAACGCTTCGGTCGGACGCAATCGGTAAATAAAATTCCTGGGCAAATTCTTGTCGTCGAGGGAAGAGAAATATTTTTTAATGGGACTTTTCTTACCTTACTTGGCTTTTCGACTGAACCTTGCATCCTCACCAAAAGCCGTGCTGCATCGCCTGCACTGGGATGAGGTGTCACATAGCCGTCCTCTACGAAGCTGCAGTAAATCTAATCAATCTCTTATGTGCAACGCCAACCACAGAACGCAACAACGTTGTCACAATCACTTCATACAGGGAGAAACTTGGAGATTTGATAGCTATTTCCATGGATAGTAAAACGGCGTAACGAAAGCATGGGGAAACTCGATTCACAAATCACAAGTACGAACTCTGCTCGCTGGTGATAGCCGCCTACTGAGGCGACACCGATACGATAACTTGGCCCTCTGTCGGATTTCGAATATTCTCCATATGACGGAAAATGACGATCTATTTCTAGCGCTCCTCATTCCTGCGAAGAGATCTATGCGTTTATAACTCTGCTACGATTCGCTTTTTCGAGGACTAAAGTTGGATCGAGTTGCGGCGTGCGCTTAGGTATTTGTCAAGGAGATATCTCGTTCCTTGGAAAAGGGATGATATAAAATGGCAATGACTTAATAAGAAAGAAGAAGATGAAGGACGTCGTCTCTCGAAAACCCTAACGTCCGCAAAGTATCGACGAAAATTACCACTGTCTCTTCGGAAGAGAGAAGTATCGCACAGAAGCCGAATTAAATCCACCGCAGACTTTCCCCACGGAGGAGCTGCATGCGTCCAATGCGTTGTTTTCCTATTCGCCTCTCCTCACCACCGGGTAATCGTTCGCTGAAACTACCTCCCGTAGCAGGCGTAAGAAGAACCATTCAAATCGGAATGAAAATTCAAATGATTTAATATTTCACCAGGCATTTTCAAGGCGAGCTGTGACTTTCACGATGTAAGATCGCTCGCGAACATTCTCCACGCTCTTACCGACTACCCTCTCAGCGGAACCGAGATTCTGTATGGCTTTTCCACAAGTTTTACGTATAGATTAAGATTGCAGAGATTCTACTATTAAAATTTTTCTCCGCGGATCGTATATGTTCATTTACAGTTTTCCGGTCAAAGTGGTCGACGACTAAACACTCGTTAATATATATTAATCTCATTCCCCATTTTCCGCACCCTATCATGACTTTATCTAAATCATTTCTAAGAACTAATCTATCCTCACTGCCGTATATTTCCATGTAGAACATTGTATCGCCCCGTGTTTTCCCGACGAATGTGATGGAGGATGTTCTCTCGGGTTTCCTGCCGGGTTGTACCTTCGATGTTTGTCGACTTCGTCCTGAAGATGGAGCATAGGAAGGGCTTCGAAACGTCGACAAACATCGAAGATACAACCCGGCAGGAAACCCAAGAGAACTTCCTCCATTGTATCGCCCGCAATTATCCTATCCTTACATGGAGTGTAAGTATAGGTGTCTCCTGACTTTTGAATGAGACTAGCATAGATCGATAGATGATCAAAATAAGAATACACGTCTTTTTTTATAGACGTTTCTCGCCGTAAGTTTAGGAGATATTAACGTTCAAAGTTTGCAATTTTTTTCAAATTTCGCGCTTGGACAACCCAAATCCGCTAATCCCTCTTTCGAGCTCCTACGTAATCAGCGAGTTCGGTGGTGGAGATGGTTGATGCATAGACAAAACTTTTTCTGACAGTCATTTATGCGCGGTGGTCGCTGGTTCGCGACCCGGCAACGGAAATTTTTTTCTCTTCGATTATGATATATTTGTCTCGTATTCAGCGTCTATTACGCAATGTGCATAAAATTTGGAGTTATTATACGATTTAATATTAACTTTTCTTAGGATTTCTGTTCAAGTTTATTATTCATACAATTGGTGTATATTCATACCCTTACATAGTCAGGAGACACCTATGTTTACACTCCTTGTTAGTATCAATTTCTCTTCAAAGGTCGTTGATATATATAAAAAAATAGGAGCGGCCCGATTTCGCTTTGATACGATATTCCTGTAATAAAACTTGCGAAATAGTTCGCACGCCGGAACCCTGTCTTTTAGAGGGGCGAAAAGCGGAAAAGAATATCCGCAATGCTGGCGATGGCGGACCTAAAAAAACATTCTCCCGATATGAACAAAAAAATTGTGGAAGGATTTAAAAGTTTGGACTTCGGAAGCTTTTCGAATTCTTCGGAAATTTTTCATCTGCAAGCCCACCAGCCTGCCGCATCCTAAGCTCACCGTCGCGAAAATTACATGCTAAATTCTCCTTCCACGACGCATGCTCAAACCGTGTTACTCGCTAAATGATTCGAGCACTTAAATCATATCTCCCAATATCACTTCCAAAATCGTAGCTCGATCCTAGTGCTCGTCTCAACAAAGCTTTAAAGCAAGATTAGTTTCCGCGTTGGATGGTAACGGAATGGAAAGGGGAGGAAAGATACAGTTATCTGAAAAGTCTATGGAACTTCAACGGATGCATCTACTGATATACCAAATCTGTTAGCTAGACCTTTCTTTTCTTTGGATTTTTTTTATGGGAAAGCCAATCGAATAACTATAAATACCGGACTTTTTGATCGTTCGCATCTCACCTACGTCTCTATAGTACGATAACTTTCCATTGCTTGCACACGAATTTACTGCACGTGTGTGAATTCAGAGACGTCTTATAGTTGAACTGCCACTAGATTAGCTGGACGTTTCCGATGCATATTTTAAAAGACTACCTCTAGTATTCGAATACCAAAGGCAGAAAACGAATGCCGCAACTTCAGCGGGAATTGGATGTGATGAGCAGAGGATATGAATCCGTCTGCCACTCTTAAAAATATTCTATGATCGGTCCTTGATAATAAGCGAATGCCAATTGATTCTTGGACAAAGTTTATTTAAAAATTCACATAAATTACATGTCAAGTATCACTCTTCCATCAGTGTTTACATCAGATAGTAGCCGAGGTTTTCCTTCCCTTCTCTGCTATCGCTCCCGAATCGAAATCCTCTCCCCAACGGTCGTTGGAGGTACCTGAAACGAGAGTGAAAGAGATTATTCAAAATGTGAAAGAATGACTAGGTTCTCTGTCAGAATGAGAGGGCATCACCCGTTTGCCAAAACCTTTGTTTCCGGAATGTAAACGATACGGTTAAGTAATTCGAAATGTCAGCAACGGTTCGAAAAGTAAGAGATCCCATATCTAATGAAGATGTCTGATGAATCCGGAGAGAAATAAAAAAGAATATATTTTTCTCTTCCTGTGGCACTTGGGAAACGCATTCGGTTTTTTGTTGAGTGAACGGAAATGTTCTGCCAAATATCAGGAAATTGGTGCTTGATGAACTCCATCAAATCCTCGACCCTTCACAGAGGATGGATGAATGCAATTTCTTTGAGAAAAGTTTGCTTGGTGCCCTAAGAAGGAAGATAATGTCTGTAGCATTCTACGGCACCGTATCCCTTTGAGAAGCAAGAAAGAAGAATGAGGGAACAACTTTATCTTTTGGTAGGTTCATCCCAAGAGTGGTTATCCTTGGATGCTACAGGGATGTTAAATTGCAAAATATGGAATCGTACTTGCACCTACTGAAGGAAGGCGGCTAGAAGGTACACTATAACAGGAATCGTGAAAAATGGAAATTCTCAATAATGAAGGAAAGAACACAGAGCTGAATATGAAACAAATCGAGGAGTGAAGATTCTGCAAGTCACTATATTGGAGTGTTTTCCATGTAGCATATCACACGTTGCAAGATCCTAGAAATATTTGGTCGAATCCATTGAAATAGTCAAAAGAAGATGCCACTTCTTGCTCCTGGAACGAATGCTAGAAGCAAAGGAAAGGATGAAGAAGTGAGTGAATGAGGAAGTAAACAAGTCGTATTTAAAATCAGCCCCTGAACGCTGGGAAGCATGATGGAATTCTGAAGAACATTGCCACGGTGCACAGAAAATATTTCCGAGGAAACACTCAAGACTTGGTTACATATTGGCAGTTGAAAACTCTGGAAATAAGAAGCAAGGATATGGTCGGGCATTCAGGAAGGAGATGGGAGGTCCAAAGATACACAAAATCGTCCAGTATAGAAGATAAAAAGGGCTGAAAAGAAGTGAATTTGCTCACAATCTACCTCATAGTCATGTGCTGCGCGAAGAGGCAACAGTAGAGAGAGAGGAAAAATAGAACAGTTTATCAACAAGGAACGACCTAACTGCAGATAGAATGGAAACCGATGATGCTAAGGCTCATGGGCCCATCTTGATGTTCTTCAGTTTGATTTGCAACAAGAAGGAATATGGTCTTCTTTCACAAGTACGAAATCGCCCATTGTATGAAAAGGTTCATTTTTCATCGAATAGTAGTTTCAGTTCAGTAGCAACGAAAGAAAAATATGACCAGGTCCAAATCGTACCTTGAGAAGGTAGTCTACTCAGATGTTCAAAGTTGTAAGCAATTTCCTTCATCATCTAAGAATAGGCTTGGCAATCCAATCCGTGAAGACCCTCCTCGTGGACAGCATGGTGAAGGTTCTCGAATCCAAAGGCATCCTAGAATTGAAAGATGATGAGTTCATTGAAAATGAAGACTTTGTCAAGGACCTAGGCGCACACCTTCTGCAGGAACGGTTTTAAGGCTGTATAATTGATTTCTTTTAACGATGTACGGCTATTTATTCACCTGTCGTACTTTTGAAATAATTAGAAATTAAAACCTCGTATCAGGGAAAGTTTTTGCATGCAGTGCATGCTTGTAAAACATATAAACTGTTGGTGGCAAAGCTCTACGTCGTAATAAATAGGAATATAGAATCAGGCGATAGTAAAACTTGACAAATCAAAGCTTCGGTACGTTCCAAAATGCTGAGAATTTATCAGTCATCAATTAAATTGTTGAAAAAAAAATTTACAAATTTTGAACTACCGCTAAACATTTATCTCGCTTCTGATTGGCTGAGAGAAATGCCACCGCTGTCAGTGTAGAAGCTGTATTGTTAAATTTTATGCCAAATATTTCTTTACCTGATTGCCGATCGAATATCACCAAAAAATCTCTCTCCATTTACGTGGACACCGAGCAATGGCGGTTTTCTTGAAATCCAAAGCATTACGATGACGAAACTTATGAATTCAATATTTTTGCACAGTAAGACTCACGTAGTTGGTAAAAATCATAATAAATACTAATCTTCATTAAATTATAATCCGTCACGACTCACCTCACGTTCATTTTCTAAAATCTTTCTCGAATTTTAGATTCCCGCCGGTGACAATCGCGTCTCCAAATACCGCGGCGCGTTATTCACTTTCCACTGCGACCTCTCCGTGTCAACATCCTCCCTTTCACCAGTCATTCATTTTCCCCTTTTTCTAATTTAATGCACTCTTTGGAGCATATAATCATCCTCATTAAAACTATGAAGCTACGCCCGAGCTCTCTGTTCGAAGAAACGGCTTCGGAAACGCACTAAATTTCCCATTGTAGCGATAAGTTACGAGCCCATAAGCACGATGCTGTCGTGAGATATATAAGCCGTCCGTGGATATTATTGTCATTAGTATTTATCTGGTCACTTTCACCGAGGTAAAGATATCTTGAATGGCGATGAATAGGAAGCTAGGTATTCGAAACGCTTCGGTCGGACGCAATCGGTAAATAAAATTCCTGGGCACATTCTTGTCGTCGAGGGAAGAGAAATATTTTTTAATGGGACGTTTCTTACCTTACTTGGCTTTTCGACTGAACCTTGCATCCTCACCAAAAGCCGTGCTGCATCGCCTGCACTGGGATGAGGTGTCACATAGCCGTCCTCTACGAAGCTGCAGTAAATCTAATCAATCTCTTATGTGCAACGCCAACCACAGAACGCAACAACGTTGTCACAATCACTTCATACAGGGAGAAACTTGGAGATTTGATAGCTATTTCCATGGATAGTAAAACGGCGTAACGAAAGCATGGGGAAACTCGATTCACAAATCACAAGTACGAACTCTGCTCGCTGGTGATAGCCGCCTACTGAGGCGACACCGATACGATAACTTGGCCCTCTGTCGGATTTCGAATATTCTCCATATGACGGAAAATGACGATCTATTTCTAGCGCTCCTCATTCCTGCGAAGAGATCTATGCGTTTATAACTCTGCTACGATTCGCTTTTTCGAGGACTAAAGTTGGATCGAGTTGCGGCGTGCGCTTAGGTATTTGTCAAGGAGATATCTCGTTCCTTGGAAAAGGGATGATATAAAATGGCAATGACTTAATAAGAAAGAAGAAGATGAAGGACGTCGTATCTCGAAAACCCTAACGTCCGCAAAGTATCGACGAAAATTACCACTGTCTCTTCGGAAGAGAGAAGTATCGCACAGAGGCCGAATTAAATCCACCGCAGACTTTCCCCACGGAGGAGCTGCATGCGTCCAATGCGTTGGTTTCCTATTCGCCTCTCCTTAACACCGGATAATCGTTCGCTGAAACTACCTCCCGTAGCAGGCGTAAGAAGAACCATTCAAATCGGAATGAAAATTCAAATGATTTAATATTTCACCAGGCATTTTCAAGGCGAGCTGTGACTTTCACGATGTAAGATCGCTCGCGAACATTCTCAACGCTCTTACCGACTACCCTCTCAGCGGAACCGAGATTCTGTATGGCTTTTCCACAAGTTTTACGTATAGATTAAGATTGCAGAGATTCTACTATTAAAATTTTTCTCCGCGGATCGTATATGTTCATTTATAGTTTTCCGGTCAAAGTGGTCGACGACTAAACACTCGTTAATATATATTAATCTCATTCCCCATTTTCCGCACCCTATCATGACTTTATCTAAATCATTTCTAAGAACTTATCTATCCTCACTGCCGTATATTTCCACGTAGAACATTGTATCGCCCGCAATTATCCTAACCTTACATGGAGTGTAAGTATAGGTGTCTCCTGACTTTTGAATGAGACTAGCATAGATCGATAGAGGATCAAAATTAAGAATACACGTCTTTTTTTTATAGACGTTTCTCGCCGTAAGTTTAGGAGATATTAACGTTCAAAGATTGCAATTTTCAAGCATCACCATTTGAATGTGGGTTTAACCCATTTAATAAATCCCGAATTCCATTCTCTCATCATTTTTTTCTTATTGCAGTAACCTCTAATTTTTGTTGTAGAAATTGTGATTCTTCTTCCCATAATCGAAAGAGAAAATAGAATCGTATCATGAAGAGTTGTATCACCAACGTTTATTGTAATTCTATTAGTAGGACTATACCACAAATGAAACCAGGGTGAACTTGAATGATGAAATTAGGATACTTGTTAGTTATAACATTTGATTTGCATTCAAAATGTGGTGATTTATTCAATGTATCTTAAATCAGAAGCAAAAATTGCAATCAGTTTCGACCTGATCATCATCTGAAGTTAAAGGAAAAAAAACAAGTTAAACCTCCCATAAAAGGGATATCCTGACAATCTCCCAGGTTGGGAATAATTATTCCAGCACGTATAAAAAGAAGAGCCTTAAATGATGCATGAGTTAATAGGTGAAAAAATGCCAATTCTGTATAACCCATAGCCAAAATTCTTATTATTAATCCAAGTTGACTTAATGCAGAAAGAGGAATAATTTTTTTTCAAATCAAATTCATAATTTGCCCCTATTCCAGATATAAATATGGTTATGCCTCCAATTAATAATAAATACTTACCTTACCCACTATTTATAACCAGAACATTAAATCGGATTATTAAATAAACCCCAGCTGTAACTAAAGTAGAAGAATGAACCAATGAAGATACTGGTGTTGGAGCCGCCATTGCAGTTCGTAATCAAGAAGAAAAAGCAATTTGAGCACTATTAGTTATAGCAGCAAAAACCATTAATAAAGAAATTATAATCCCTTCAAAATCAATAAATATATAATTTAAATAAAAAGCATAATTTCATCTACCATAATTTAATATTCAGGCAATACCTAATAAAAGGCTACATCACCGAGGGGATTAGATAAAACAGTTAATATTCCAGCTCTATAAGACTAAAAATTTTTATAGTAGATTGCTAAGAGAAAAGAAATTAAACCAAGACCATCCCAAACTAATAGGATTGAAATTATATTTGGTCTAATAATAAATAATGTTATTGAAAATTCAAATATTAATACAAATAAAATAAACTGAGAGATATAAGGATCTCCTTCCATATTTTTATTTCTATAAAAAATTACTATACTAGAAAGAAATAAAACAAAACGTATAAACACTAAAGATATTCAGTCAAATAGTATAGTTATTACAATATTTATGGAATTTAAAGGAAGAACACCCCATTCAAAAAATACAGTCAAATTATTTACACAAAATTAAATACCTAATGTAAGATTAGTTAAAGATAACACTTAAAATATTAAAGATCTAATAAAACAAATATTTAAGCGTCAATTAATGATCTTAAGCAAACGATATTGCATTATTGACACCACAAATCAAAATTTTAAATTAAACTTTTTAGATTAAAATCTGTCGAAAAATAAATCTCTTTTTAAAGTGATGTAATTTAAAGGAAATCAGTGTAATAATAAAGGTAAATATACACGATAGTATCCGAAATTTGAACTATACGAAGTAGAAAAAGTCTTTCCATGCTGGGTATATCTATATAAATATAAAGCATAAGCAGCTCTAAAAAATGATGAAAAAATAATTGCAATTATAGTTACTCAACTTCAACTTAGAATTCTATTACGTTAACTAATTTCCCCTAACAAATTAATTCTAGGTGGAGCAGCCATGTTACATGAACTAAGAAGAAATCACCATAAACATATTCTAGTTATTAGATTAATGAATCCCTTATTAATAAATAATCTTCAACTTCCTAATCGTTCATAAGAAATATTAGCAAGAACTTGATGAACATAAACCATGAGCAATTATTAAAACATAAGTATTACCTAAACCTCAACAAGTTATTGTTATTAATCTAGCTAATACAATCCCTATATGAACAATAGACGAATAAGCAATTAATGACCTCAGATCAACTTGACATAAACAAATTAATCTGACAATCACTCCTCCTACTAAACAAATACCTATTCACATAAAATTAAACTTCACTCCTGCAGATGTAATTAATCTAAAAACACGCAAAAGACCATACCCTCCTAACTACCTCGCTAAAGTTATAGATCCAGAAAAAGGAGGTTCAACATGAGCCTTTGGTAATAACAAGTGAAATAAAAATATAGGAATTTTAACTAAAAAGGCAAATGGTAACGAGATATAAGAATAAAAGCTGACGTTGCAAATGTGAAGATAATCAAAAACATAAATTCAGTCTACCCAAATTTTTATATAAATTACAAATTGAAACTAATAAAGGTAGAGATGCAAATAAAGTATAAAATAATAAGTTAATACCTGCCTGTACACTTTCAGGTTGATAACCTCTCCGTAAGACTAAAAGAAATATAGGAATTAATGATATTTAAAAAAATAAATATAATATAAATAAATTAGCTGTTATAAAAGTAATAATAATAATAATATTATTATTATTATTATTATTATTATTATTGTACATACAAAAAACTGGGTAAAGTTTTTATGAGAATAAATTGAAGATCTAGCTAGTAACATTAAACAGCAAATTCAAAATATTTAAAAATTAAACCATAACTTAACACATCATAACCAAAATAAAATCTTATATTGCAATAAGAAAAAACTATATAACCTTCTAATAAAAAAATAAAAGAAGCAAAAAAATGAAGGAGACTACTAATCAAAATGCAGGGGTAAAACATAATTGGATCATTAAAATAAGATATAAAACAAACTTTAGCATTGTAAAAGTCTAAATGAACTAAAATAATCATTGCCCTGTCTCCGAAATTATAGAAACTAAAATTCCTAAACCCAAAGCTACTTCATCTACCCCAAAAGTCATAAAATATATAAGAAAATAAAGATCAGAATAAAAAAGTAATACAAAAAAAATTAAACAAAAGTCTAAGAATTATAAATTCTAAACTTAGCGGAGTAGAAAGAAGGTTCTTGCGTTTAGATACAAATGATCATAAACCTCAAGTATTTTGAAAGTACAATAAAAGGAGTAATACCCTTATTAAATTCACTAAAATTTGTACATTGAATTAAAAATGAAAGGATTATAATCTTTAATCCAGAGAAAAAAATTAAGTAATTTAATGAGACAGGAAGGAATCTTTTTCAAGCCAAATATATATTAATTTATCATAACGATAACAAGGCAGATTTCCAATTTTCAAGGCAGAATATAAATGATACTAATACTAACTTTAAAATAAAAATCGGTGAGTAAAAATCAACTCCTAAGAACTTTACCACAAATAAAATTCTTGAATATTCTGCTACAAAAATTAACGCAAACCCACCTCTTCTATACTCAACGTTAAATCCTGACACAAGCTCAGACTCACCTTCAGCAAAATCAAAAGGAGTATGATTAGTATCTGCTAGAAGAAGGAAATCAAATAATTATTAAAGGAATAATATATAAAGCAAATATAATCTCGATAAAGAGAAAATTGATACATTCTATATACATTAGAAAGAAAAATAAAAGAGATTAACCCATTTATGCTGAAGGTAAAAACTTTTTAATTATTATCTGATATTCATATAAATTGGTTTAAAAGAATAAAAAAAAGAGTTTGAAAGAAAATTTAGTTAAAGTTATCTGGTTACAGAGTTACATGGTGTTCCAAAAATGGAACACTAGGCAAAAGCGCTACCTAATACGTAGAATGTAGTCTTCGGTATGATAGTCCTTAGAGCACTTTATTTGAAGGGCAACATTGCATTTCTTACAGCAAAAAGTGGTATATTTGCGGCATTCTACAATATTTTGGTTTGCTTTGATTGTTTTGTGATTACATGATTCTGGTCATCATAACGGGAGTCCTTATTGCGTTTCTAAGAAGGTCTTCCCAGTTTGGGCCGAATTACCATGGGTCTTCAGATAATGGCATGCCACACAGCGAAGAAACTCAAAAAGATCCATTGGCTTTGGATCGTAAGTTTTATGCAGCTGCCAAGCATTTTGTAGAGCTAATTGGTTGCTGCACTTGGATCTTCTTTTTATGTTTTTGTGAATAGCGATTGACAAGACACAGCGGATTGACACCAGCCCCAGATGATGTAACTTTGACAACACTGTTATCATTCAGCATCCATATTGACTGTGCCTTCAATTCTGTAATCAAACGCAACCCTTTCTTTATTTTTTAGGGCATCTTCTGATTCCAAAAGGATTTTGTCGATTCGATTTTTTCTCACTGTGCGGGTTGCTTGATGACCATTTGAACTGAGTGTATCAAAAAGTGCAATGTCCAGGGTGCTCCTTCATGAGTGCATCAGTAAATTGTAGGACAACGGATGCACCGACACCATATTCCTCATAATTAGTGTTTGGGTTTTACCTTGATATGGTTGAAACCAACAAATATAACCTAGGCATGTGGCACCACATCAAAACTTGTACCCAAACCGAAAAGGTTTTCCCCAAATGAACTGTTTGCGTTCATGACGACCAAAGTAAGGAATCATAGACTCGTTAAAGCTGAAGTCTGTTTTGTTTGGTACAAATAGCATGCATCTCTCTTCTGGATCAAAATTTTCTTGAACAAGGTACGCAGGGGCACGCAAAGAATCAGGCAGATTATTTATTGTTTCTCCTTCTTTATCAACAGAGTCCTCATCAGAAACAGGAGTTGTTGCATTTTCAGGAGGTCCTATGATAATTGCATTTGCTTTTATGTCATAATTTGTCTACAACAGGTCAGCTATTTTTGTAGGGTTAATGTTTTATGCAACTTGAGACTTAAAAGTGGTGAAAATTAAAAAACAAAGATAAAGGCCATATATGTAAATAAAAAAGTATACGGCGAAGTCACAGTAGTGGTTGTGCCTAGTGTACCAAAAATGGAACAATCAACTTTTCTATCCTCTAACTTGTATATGAATAACATTTTCTGTATGTTCTGATTATGACATGAAACAGTGAGTATTCAAGTAGTAATAGAAAAATAAATAAAATCTATAGACGGTAAATCACTTAAGTTATAATTAAAGTTTATCGAGTGAGTCTTGAAAAATCTACTCAAAAAAATAAAGCTAGGTTTTACAACGTCCACCTAGCTCTGTGTTCGCTCTGTGACTAATTCCGTGAATTCGGTTATGCTATACATACCCTTACAAAGAAGGCAGGAAGTTTTCACCCACTTCCCAGATTTCTTGTAAGCGATAGGATATAAAATAACTTCACGTAACTGCCGTTCCAAAAACGGAACTCTAGGCATAAATGGGTTAAGAACATTCTTTTCTATGATCACCTAAGTTCATGGAAAATATCTTAATAATTGAAGCTGATCCTATCTCATCTTCTTTTCATTCTATTTTCTTAAGTCAATGTTTTTGTTTTTAGATTGTATTTCATCTAATATTTACTTATGTAACATTTGTGTAAAGGAACTCTTATATTGCTCATCTTGGTATGACAGAGAGGAATATGTGTGTACAGTTATTGTCTTGAAGCATATAAACATATAATATCTTAGTGATAGATTTCAATGCTTGGTTGCAGATGTGCTTGGGACTACAAGATATAGATGAGAAGAATGGGCAACATTTTTTTGCACTGATTTACTGGGATTTAGGTTCAGCATGAAGACATTACTTTGGATCAAGAACACTGCAAGTTAGTCTTGAAGGAAAAATAATTTGAAATGGAAATGGTGCATTGATATGGATCGTAAAAGCTTTTATTTATTTCAGGACTAAGGTCCTCCAAGCAAGCACCTGAGACATATTATACATCTTCCTATTTAGGAATTGAATCCCTCTCATTGCAGCATTTCTTTGATTGTCACTACACTCGGGTATAACAATGTGAAGGTTTGGCATATTCAAGAATTTCTTTACAGTTTGTCTTTTACAGATATCTACTTGATGACCTGCCTCCATATATTTATTTTGACACTTGTGAACAGAATTAGAAGAGATATCCTACCATTCATCCATGATATCTCCTTTTATAAAAGGTGAATGATGTTTGAACATAACGACATGCAATATAGACTGACAGGTAATAAAGAATTATTATAGATGCAATGAACTAGACTCTGATAATAAATAAAGCGTTTTCTTATCATCTAGTTTTTTTCATGCAAGCTTCTCAGAAATTTAACATTCCAATGCTATGTTCCTGGAGGTACCACAGGAAAGGAAGCTGAAAATTATTCCACCAAAGGTCAAAACTAAAGGAAAGGTAAGTGACTATTACATTGGGTTTAACGTGGAATACCACAGTTTTATTATTCAAATGGTCTTGAAAACGAATCGGTAATTCAAGAAATAGCATATACCAAGAGTGAGAATGATTTTGGATTTATAAGAGTTGTCAGTGTTAGTCTACATAGTTGAAGTTGTGAAATATTTGTAGAAAAGTGGATCGTGCTACCCGTGATGAGTAGGTGAAGTGCAAATATATATGCATGGATTAAGAGAATTGAGTGACAGTAATAGTAATTAGACCATCCATGGTTTTTTCTAATCGAGATAATAAGTAACTTTTAAGAAGTGACTCTTAAGATAAACTATCTTCCTTAGAGTAGTTTGCAATGTTGATGGCCAAAATAGAAATGAGTAACTATGCAATACTTACAAATGCAAGAATTACAAATGATTTTTTACCACCCAAAGTTGAATTGCAAAGATTGTGTTCCGATGTATTTGAATTCAATAAGAATAATTATACTTAGCTTAATAGGTTATAGATTTAAAACATTTTAGCAGCAAAGGAAGACCTAACTGCAGGTGGAATGGAATCTGATGATAATAATGCTGAATGCTCATGGCACTTTCTTGTTACTCATTTTGATTTGCAAAAATCAGTATTTTGGAGCTCCTTCACCGATATGAAACCGTACATTCGATCACTATAGTAATTATTTATCAAATAATAGATTCAATTCATGTCCATGTAAAAACAAGGGTGACCAGTTGGAGGACAAATTAAAGCAATACATGTTAATAAGGGAAGATAAACTAAAATTACAATTTAGTTTAGCTTTTAATTAAACAGAATCCCTCAAGTTGCATCAAAGGATTGCCTTGAATTAAATGTGAATCATAAAAGAATATCTCAATTGCTAATTCCAAATCAAAAAGGAATATTCTGCCTTTATGCATGCATATTTGAAGAGGAATATACATCCGTAATATGTTGTACCAAAATATACAAAAAATTACATTTGATAATAAAGATTTGGAGGCCTCTTATTAACAATCATAAACCGCGTTCCATCAAAATTAGGTGTTATGGGTTATTAATTTGTTAAACCTTTATGATTGAGTAGTGTGTCCTCCTGTCAGTACAGAAGTAAATGAAGCAGAAGGTATGATCATAATAAGGAATGTGTGAGGATTTCATACTTTCCACACACTAAGTATGAAGAAGCAGATTGAAATGAAATAGTTCAGAGACTTAAGAGATATACAGAAAAAAATTCATAAAATAGAAAATGAATAAAAATATTTCTTATGAAACTTCATATGCAATGAATCTTTTATAGAGTATCTGAGTAGTCAGGAGTAAGTAGGGATTGGTATGTTTTATTCATAGAATTTAAAAATGGGATGACAAATGCTGTTCAAGAGCAGTTATCTATAAGATAATGAATAATTCATTTCTTTCTCATTAAGCTCTGGAAGATTTAAAATTTTGCATCAAAAAGCATAGTAATTCTTTCTGAGTGTGAGATTGTAACCAAAGGATATGAAAAAGAGTCTCAAAAGAAAATAATCATAGAGAAATGCAAGGTTAATCTCAATGAGTGTGTCCTTTGGTACAACAGTATTCTAAATTTTACGCATTAATATTTCAATTTACCCAATCATTACCAATTGCTTCTTCAGTGCATTAAAATATGGAAAAAATTAAAAATATGTTGATCTCCACCAATGGACGACTATAGTGATGCTTGATGATTGTATCAGTTGTAGAAAGAAATGAATTTTCATAAATGAGCAGAGAGAAATATCACTGGAAATAATGGATGATGGCATCCATTAGAGGAAGCTTTTTGATTAATGAATAATATGAATCTCTGTGTTAAATCACTGAAATCGATTAAAATATGAGGAGATCCAGAATTGGTCAACCTGGGTGATGTTTTAGGGATACTTTTCTCTAGGTACACATAAAGAGAAGCCTGTAGAAATATGTTGATGCAGCATTACTTTGATATGCATAAATTATATGATAACATTGAAGCAAGGAAATTATGACAATCAGTTATTGTGTAACCAATCATTGATTGAGATCTTTAGATGGAGGGATATAATTTGAAGCTGAGAATTATATTCTGCTGTTCAGGGATGAAGCATTTGTATTTCAAACTCACTTATACATTATACACCGCTTCAATCAGCTACCAAGAAATCTAATATTCAAGATTTTCCAAGTGCAGCACATACTGCTTGAGGTGATTTATCTTGTAAAGAATAACGGTGGACACCCAACCGTTACAAAATTTCTACTGTTCAAAAATACTCAATATCTTTACATAGCTGTGCAGTTTCATAATAATAAGGATAGAATAAGGCTATATAAGAATAAGGCATTATAATTAGGATAGAATATGTATCGCTATATAATATGTACAACAAATGCAGAGAACGTCCTTAATATGAATATGTAATCAACAAAAGAAAAAATTGCAACGGACGTTTATGTAAAAATATGATCGCTTTAATCTAGATCCAACGACCTCTATAGATATTCCATTTCCAATATCTTACATTAAACTCAAATGAATTTCCCGCGTCAACCTCGTCTTCGTTTCAGTATATCGATATGTACGCCGGACTAATCGTCTCGATCCTAAGCACGATTGTTCGCCATGTCTTCAGTGACTGACTTACCGTTGAGGAGGTTTCACGTGAATTGCGTATTAATAATGCGAATTTGTTCGGTCCTACGAAGAGTAAATGAGTGTGTCGTAAGCTCATATCTTTCTCAGTGCTTGGATTTCGGCTGTTTTTGGACGGACGAAGTAGCTCGTTGCCTCTAACGAGATATAACGTGCGACAAAGGACTCGGTGAGAGGAACTTCTATTTGGAGGTAGGTAATTGTTAGCTTTACGTATCTATTTTTATTTTATCTACATCATCCATTCCCTGGACGCTTTGGTATCTACGTCGTGGGCGCAAAAGAATAAAATACCGATTGCTTGAGACTGGGAGAGGAACAGGTGGCAGAACATAATTTTAAAGGCAAAGGAAATTATCAGAAGGCATCCTCTCTAAACGTTTCCCTCCAAAATCATGTCCATCGCACCCCATGACCCTTTATCGGTAATGGCGAAACAGAAATGCACTTTCGTGTAAATGGTTCTTGAATACGTGATGAAATACGATAAATGCGTGGTAGAATATGTTAATTTCCAATGCATCATTATAATTATTTTCATTAATTGATATCGATTAGTTAATTATTAGAAATCAAATCAAGGTTTATTTTTCTCATTCGACGACCGTAAAGACGAGAAGATGAGGATTTATAATTTACGTGAAGAAAATAGAATCAGGAAAAATTATTTAAGGATTGGCTAGGTAATAGGTTTTCGATCAAATATTTTACAATTTAACCGTTTCATTGTATGCGTAGTTGTATTTTGGAGGGAAAAGATTAGGTTTCCACCAATGAGAACGCAGGATTTGCCGCCGAAAATCAACAATAGGAGGAAAGCAGTTCAGTTCGTGCGGAGATTTCATCGGGGGAGGTTCAGAGTGACCATCACGTCGGTGGATATTGAATCCAGACTGAAGTGTACGAGTCATCTGGCGAGGAGGACGCATGGATTGTTATCTAGCACAGATAACTGGTGGTACAAGAGATCCACTGCCATCGGGAATCGGATTGGATTCAGAGATTAGCGGTTCGAGTAATACCGCGGTGGTGGGAAACAGTCTTTTTTGTACACTATGCTGTAAGCGAATTTATGTTAGGATATGTACTTTCTTTTATGCTCGTTTGCTCCCTTTGCTAACGTTATTTTATGTAGGTGATTTATCATAAGTGAACGATATCTATTTTCTTTAGTGAATGTTTTATTTTATGATGACTTGGTATACTTTGATAAGGTTCTTTATGATGATTAGGTATAATGTTATGTGTAGGCATTATATGATGAATAGTATTATGTTATGATAGGGATTGACTGCGCGCGGTCACTCTTGTTCTGGGGCTCGTTATTGTCGGTGTTGTTCTTCGTCTTGGTCTTGTTTTCTGAGTATGTCGTTGGTGTTGTTTTTGGAATTGTTTGTGTAAGAGGCAATCAGTAGTATGTGTTTTCCTATGCATGTATGTGTGTGTGATGTCGCGCGCGCGCTTCACTTTTTTGTTGCTATGCAATGATATACTAATGATATTTTTTTACAGGCACATAATGATCTTTCTTTCAGGTACTCATGAAATATTGTTCTTTTCTTGTTAGTATATTTCCTTTACTGTCGGATGTTTCGTAATCATGTTGCGATTTTTTTCAGAGGTGTTTTTAATGGTAGGTACCAGTTTCATAGTTCTCTGCACGTATTATAAAATTTTGAATCCTTTTTCAGGTATCACGATAGGGTCTGTTGTTACATCCTTGGGAGATGAGAGGAGCCAAGAAGTCCAAGTCTAGGATCACCCTCAGGCGGTGGGAAACCCGGGAGCAGTTCCTACGGTTCATGTAATATTTTTGTTGCTTTTGATGGTACATTTCGCTTTCTGTCTTGTTGTTTCGTAACCATGTTGCAATTTTTTTCAGAGGCGTATTTAATGGTAGGTATCAGTTTCATAGTTCTCTGCATGAATTATAAGAATTCGAATCCCTTTTAACATAGTAATCTTTTCAGGTATCACGATAGGGTCTGTTGTTACATCCTTGGGAGATGAGAGGAGCCAAGAAGTCCAAGTCTAGGATCAACCTCAGGCGGTGGGAATCCCGGGAGCTGTTCCTGCGGCTCATGTGATATTTTTATTTTTGGTGTCTACGCTTCTGATACGTAGTGTTGCAATTGTTTGTTACATGGTATTTATATGAAATCAGGTTGTCTGAAGTCCAAGTTAATGATTACGCTCACGCTGTGTGTAACCATGAAACGGCATCTAAAATTGTTAAGCTAGTGTTCCATGTGTATGTTACATGTTATTTACATCAAATCAGTTTGTCCATTGTTTTGATCATGCATTTAATTTGTAAAAGCATTCATTTTATGGATTGGGTTGTCAATAATTTTAATAACAAGGCCTTGTTTGGTAGTTTAACTTTCTATCATTGCAACTGATGTACAGAACTGGAATGGCGCCCATGCTTTTGTGTGTGTGTGTGAGTGTGTTACGAGTGCTTGTGAATGCGGAGTATACTCCTGTGTGCATGTTTATTTTTGCGGTTCCGAATTATTAGTAGTAGAATTTTGGTAGTTACTAACTAACTGGTGGTGGTAGAATTGTGTGTGCTGAGAGTATGGGTTCCATTCCAAACTGTGCATTTCAAGCAAATTAAGTTTCTCATTTCATCACAGTTATTTTGATCAGAGTTTATATTGGGTTTTTACATGTATTGATTGAGTTTTGTATTCGCTGGATGTAAATCTCCTCCAGAAACTGGATTTCATTGTAAACATTTATATATTTTGTAGCTGTTTATAGCTTATTTGATGCAATGAACCAAGGAGGTTTTACCCCCTTGTTTTCCTCCTTGAATAAATTGAACTTTTTTGAAAGATGATTTGTGTGTTTCTTGAACCCTCCCTGTTATTTTGACGAGTTGCTTCAGTTCAAAAAAGGAGTCTTTGGAATTTGCCACTCATGATTTCTAAGTTTAATTCAATTATTGTGCTAATTATATCATTCCGGATCTGATAATCTACTTTAGTACGTTTCTACAAGTTGTAAATTTGCGAATACCGGGCATGAATGCTTCGCGTTTGGATGAGAAAATCTTGTATACTTGTAAGTTGTTTCTCACAGGAGTAAAATTAAAACTTCCCCTATAGAAAGAAATTATGATGAAAAAGACGATGGAAGACAGAGAAATGAAAATTTCAATTGATTCTGAACCTTGAATCGAATTTTCAATCGTACATAAACCTTTAGATTAGGGAACGCATTCCCTCCATCTAGTTTTCAATGGCCGTGAATCAAAAGCTGATATTTATATAACCGGTGCACAATTTGCACCACCCGTTGCAAAAGATGGTTGCGCACCAGATAAATGATTTTTGGATAAAATACGGTAAATCTAAAGCTAAGGACAGGAGAGAACATAGTTTCCCAAATTAAAAGTAACTTTTTCAATTCTTTTAGAGAGACCGTGCTAGTTCATACATTCTCGTTTTATACACAGTAAATAATTCTAAAGACGGCCAATAAATAATCAAAAGAAAATTGATTTCAGCCTCTAGCATGGTATTTAAGAAAAACTAATTAAAAATCAAAAGATCTGCACAAACTTTAGTGTATGATGGCCGGTTTCCACCGGTTTTAGACCTCACGTTTTAATTCTAAATTATCTGCATAATTTACGATCAAAAATTTTCCCTATCCTCAGCCAGTTTGCTAGATGCAATGCGAACCTGTTCACTTTAAAAAATTGATGCTTGTCATTGATGATTAGCAACTTTTGCAATTAGTGACGTTCTTTTCGAATATTCATCTGTGAGAGAGCTGGCGATTTTTCCAACGCGCACTTCTCGGATTGGAAAGGATTTGCAACAACGTAGGTTTTCAATGCGTAACATTTTTAATGGCTACAGCATGCAAGGCCAATTGCGTTTAACATCTGCACGATTTGTGCGCGATAAATCAATATTTCATTAGATTTTTACTGAATTAAAGCGTATTTTTGTTATTTTTTATGAGGAATAGCACGCTCAGATACCAAAACGTGTGCTTCTTCGGCTTAACCTAGTTCAATATCAGTTTTCGACCGATTTTGAACCCATTCTAGACATTAAGTCGTGAATATTACTGTCGTAACCAGATAACTGGATATTTGCATACGATTCATCCGCTTCATGGCAGATACTAGCCGTATTTTCACGTATAATCGCGTTTAGAGTGTAGAGATATTACATTTCTTTGTTAAAATCAGCATTTATCGGTATATTACGGTATATGAGCGATAGCGGAACATTTTTTTATGCATATTTACGTTTCAACCATAGTGTACTACGATTTGTGCGCGATAAATCAGTATTTTTTTAGGTTTTTACTGAATTGAAGCGTATATTTGTTATTTTTTATGAGGAATAGCACGCTCAGAACTAAAAACGTGTGCTCCTTCGGGTTATTCTAGTTCAATATCAGTTTTCGACCGATTTTGAACCCATTCCGGATATAAAGTCGTGAATATTACAGTCGTAACCAGATAACTGGAAATTTGCATACGATTCATCCGCTTCGTAGCAGAGACTAGCCGCATTTTCACGTATTATCGCGTTTAGAATGTAGGGATATTACGTTTTTTTGTTGAAAACCAGTATTTATCGGTATATTACGGAATATGAGCGATAGCAGTACATTTATCTATGCATATTCACGTTTCAACCATAGTGGACTACGATTTGTGCGCGATAAATCAGTATTTTTTTAGGTTTT
The DNA here is from genome assembly GCA_020796165.1 of Pantala flavescens. Classification (NCBI taxonomy): domain Eukaryota; kingdom Metazoa; phylum Arthropoda; class Insecta; order Odonata; family Libellulidae; genus Pantala; species Pantala flavescens. Next base: position 25,898,493 of record CM036889.1, read on the forward strand.
TACTGAATTGAAGCCTATATTTGTTATTTTTGATGAGGTATAGCACACTCAGATCCCAAAACGTGTGCTTCTTCGGGTTATTCTAGTTCAATATCAGCTTTCGACCGATTTTGAACCCATTCTAGACATTTTGTCGTGGAAATTACTGTAGGAACCATATAACCGGAAGTTTGCATACGATTCATCCGCTTCATGGCAGATACTAGCCGCATTTTCACGTATTATCGCGTTTAGAATGTAGGGATATTACGTTTCTTTGTTGAAAACCAGTATTTATCGGTAAATTACGGAATATGAGCGATAGCAGTACATTTATCTATGCATATTCACGTTTCAACCATAGTGGAGTACGATTTGTGCGCGATAAATCAGTATTTTATTAGGTTTTTCCTAAATTGAAGGGCATTTTTGTTATTTTTGATGAGAAATAGCACGCTCAGAACTCAAAACGTGCGCTTCTTCGGGTTATTCAAGTTCAATATCAGTTTTTGACCGATTTTGTACCCATTCTAGACATTAAGTCGTGCATATTACTATAGGAACCTTATAACCGGAAGTGTGCATACGATTCATCCGCTTCGTAGAAAATACTAGCCGCATTTTCACGTATTATCGCGTTTAGAATGTAGGGATATTACGTTTCTTTGGTGAAAACCAGTATTTATCGGTATATTACGGATTATGAGCGATAGCAGTACATTTATCTATGCATATTCACGTTTCAACCATAGTGGAGTACGATTTGTGCGCGATAAATCAGTATTTTATTAGGTTTTTACTAAATTGAAGGGCATTTTTGTTATTTTTGATGAGAAATAGCACGCTCAGAACTCAAAACGTGTGCTTCTTCGGGTTATTCAATTTCAATATCAGTTTTTGACCGATTTTGTACCCATTCTAGACATTAAGTCGTGCATATTACTATAGGACCCTTATAACCGGAAGTGTGCATACGATTCATCCGCTTCGTAGTAAAAATACTAGCCGCATTTTCACGTATTATCGCGTTTAGAATGTAGAAATATTACTTTTCTTTGTTGAAATCAGTATTTATCGGTATATTACGGAATATGAGCGATAGCGGAACATTTATTTATGCATATTTACGTTTCAACCGTAGTTGAGTACGATTTGTGCGCGATAAATCAGTATTTCATTAGGTTTTTACTGAATTGAATCGTATTTTTGTTATTTTTTATGAGGAATAGCACGCTCAGAACTGAAAACGTGTGCTTCTTCGGGTTATTCTAGATCAATATCAGTTTTCGACCGATTTTGAACCCATTCTGGATATAAAGTCGTGAATATTACTGTCGTAACCAGATAACTGGAAATTTGCATACGATTCATCCGCTTCATAGCAGAGACTAGCCGCATTTTCACGTATTATCGCGTTTAGAATGTAGGGATATTACTTTGCTTTGTTGAAATAAGAATTTATCGGTATATTACGGATTATGAGCGATAGCAGTACATTCATCAATGCATTTTCCCGTTTCAACCATAGTGGAGTACGATTTGTGCGCGATAATCAATATTTAATTAGGTTGTTAATGGATTGAGCGTATTTTTGTTATTTTTTATGAGGAATAGCACGCTTAGATCCCAAAACGTGTGCTTCTTCGGGTTATTCTAGTTCAATATCAGTTTTCGACCGATTTTGTACCCATTCTAGACATTAAGTCGTGAATATTACTGTCGTTACCAGATAACTGGAAATTTGTATGCGATTCATCCGCTTCATAGTAGATACTAGCCGCATTTTCACGTATTATCGCGTTTAGAATGTAGGGATATTACTTTTCTTTGTTGAAAATCAGTATTTATCGGTATACTACGGTATATGAGCGATAGCAGTACATTTATCTATGCATATTCACGCTTCAACCATAGTGGAGTACGATTTGTGCGCGATAAATCAGTATTTTTTTTGGTTTTCACTGAATTGAAGGGCATTTTTGATATTTTTTATGAGAAATAGCACGCTCAGAACTCAAAACGTTTGCTTCTTCGGGTTATTCAAGTTCAATATCAGTTTTTGACCGATTTTGTACCCATTCTAGACATTAAGTCGTGCATATTACTATAGGAACCAGATAACTGGAAATTTGCATACGATTCATCCGCTTCATGGCAGATACTAGCCGTTTTTTTCACGTATAATCACGTTTAGAGTGTAGAGAGATTACATTTCTTTGTTGAAAACCAGTATTTATCGGTATATTACGGAATATGAGCGATAGCAGTACATTTATCTATGCATATTCACGTTTCAACTATAGTGGAGTACGATAGGTTTTTACTAAATTGAAGGGCATTTTTGTTATTTTTGATGAGAAATAGCACGCTCAGAACTCAAAACGTGTGCTTCTTCGGGTTATTCAAGTTCAATATCAGTTTTTGACCAATTTTGTACCCATTCTAGACATAAAGTCGTGCATATTACTATAGGACCCTTATAACCGGAAGTGTGCATACGATTCATCCGCTTCGTAGAAAATACTAGCCGCATTTTCACGTATTATCGCGTTTAGAATGTAGAGATATTACTTTTCTTTGTTGAAATCAGTATTTATCGGTATATTACGGAATATGAGCGATAGCGGAACATTTATTTATGCATATTTACGTTTCAACCGTAGTTGAGTACGATTTGTGCGCGATAAATCAGTATTTCATTAGGTTTTTACTTTATTGAAGCGTATTTTTGTTATTTTTAATGAGGAATAGCACGCTCAGAACTAAAAACGTGTGCTTCTTCGGGTTTTTCTAGATCAATATCAGTTTTCGACCGATTTTGAACCCATTCTGGATATAAAGTCGTGAATATTACTGTCGTAACCAGATAACTGGAAATTTGCATACGATTCATCCGCTTCATAGCAGAGACTAGCCGCATTTTCACGTATTATCGCGTTTAGAATGTAGGGATATTACTTTGCTTTGTTGAAATAAGAATTTATCGGTATATTACGGATTATGAGCGATAGCAGTACATTCATCAATGCATTTTCCCGTTTCAACCATAGTGGAGTACGATTTGTGCGCGATAATCAATATTTAATTAGGTTGTTAATGGATTGAGCGTATTTTTGTTATTTTTTATGAGGAATAGCACGCTTAGATCCCAAAACGTGTGCTTCTTCGGGTTATTCTAGTTCAATATCAGTTTTCGACCGATTTTGTACCCATTCTAGACATTAAGTCGTGAATATTACTGTCGTTACCAGATAACTGGAAATTTGCATGCGATTCATCCGCTTCATAGTAGATACTAGCCGCATTTTCACGTATTATCGCGTTTAGAATGTAGAAATATTACTTTTCTTTGTTGAAATCAGTATTTATCGGTATATTACGGTATATGAGCGATAGCGGAACATTTTTTTATGCATATTTACGTTTCAACCATAGTGGACTACGATTTGTGCGCGATAAATCAGTATTTTTTTAGGTTTTTACTGAATTGAAGCGTATATTTGTTATTTTTTATGAGGAATAGCACGCTCAGAACTAAAAACGTGTGCTTCTTCGGGTTATTCTAGTTCAATATCAGTTTTCGACCGATTTTGAACCCATTCTGGATATAAAGTCGTGAATATTACTGTCGTAACCAGATAACTGGAAATTTGCATACGATTCATCCGCTTCATAGCAGATACTAGCCGCATTTTCACGTATTATCGCGTTAAGAATGTAGGAATATTACATATCTTTGTTGATTATCAGTATTGATCGGAATATTACGGAATATGATCGATAGCAGTACATTTATCTATGCATATTCACGTTTCAACCATGGTGGAGTACGGATTGTGCGCGATAAATCAGTATTTTATTATGCTTTTACTATATTGAAGCCCATTCTTGTTTTTTTTGATGAGAAATAGCACGCTCAGAACTCAAAACGTGAGCTTCTTCGGGTTATTCAAGTTCAATATCAGTTTTCGACCGATTTTGTACCCATTCTAGACTTTAAGTCGTGGGTATTACTGTCCGAACCAGATAACTGGAAATTTGCATACGATTCATCCGCTTCATGGCAGATACTAGCCGCATTTTCACGTACTATCGCGTTTAGAATGTAGGGATATTACGTTTCTTTGTTGAAAACCAGTATTTAAAATGGAACAACTAAATGGAAACTCGCGTTAGTAAAACCTATTCTGAAAAATTCCAAGTCGAAGGCTGAAGATTTCCGACCAATTAGTTTCCTCCCAGTTTTATCCAAAATTCTCGAAATACTCGCGCATCTTCAGATCACAGATTATCTGAACGAAAATTCGATTCTAAACTGCTCGCAATCAGGTTTTCGGAAACTACATAGCACCAATACAGCCTTACTTAAAGTAACTGACGATATCCGTAAATCGATGGACGGGAGTAAATTAACAACTTTGGTCCTACTCGACTTTAGTAAAGCCTTCGACTCAGTAGACTCGGATATAATGCTAGCGAAACTACGTAATATGGGTTTTTCTGAAACATCAACTGCTTGGTTCTCCTCTTATTTACAAAATCGTAAACAAAAAGTAATTTCCAATGATATTTCTTCCGCTTGGATGAATATAAATCGCGGCCTCCCACAAGGATCGATCCTTGGTCCTTTATTATTTTCTCTGTACATAAATGACTGCCCTCAAGTTATTAAATACTGTAAATATCATTTGTATGCTGATGACTTGCAGATATATACTGATTCAATCGTCTCCGATTTCCCTGAATGCATACAAAACGTTAACCACGACCTCGAACAGATTAATATCTGGAGTAGGGACAATTTCTTGAATTTAAATCCCTCTAAATCGCAAGCCATCATCATAGGGCACTCCAAACTATTAAAAAGACTGAATCATATTGGCTTCCCAAAACTAACTTTGAACAACATGGAGGTCAACCTCTGTAATTCTGTAAATAATCTCGGCCTTTGTTTTAATAATAACCTGACATGGTCGGAACATGTGGTGAAAATATCCAAAAAAGTTTATTCAACTATTCATTCCTTGAGATGCTTAGGAAGTTTCTTAACGCCCTCAATCAAATTACAGCTAGTAAATTCATTGATCATGCCCCACTTTGATTATGGTGACATTGTTTACCAAGATCTATCAAGAGATCTAGCCAATAAGCTCCAGCGCATCCAGAATGCGTCCGTTAGATTTATATTTAATTTGAGAAAATTTGACCATATTTCCGGTGCATTTAAAAAATTAAATTGGATAAAACTCGAAACTCGCAGACAACTTCACATTCTAACGTTAACATACACTGTTTTGCGAACGCAATCTCCTGAATACCTCTTTTCCGAATTTGTGAGATTTGAATCCGTCCATAATTGCAATACTAGAGGGAGATTCAATTTACTAATACCGAATCACAGAACGGAGACGTATCACAAATCATTTATTATAGCTGCAACCACGCTCTGGAATACTCTTCCCTCCCACATAAAATCTTCCATCTCCACCCGATCTTTCAGAAGAAAATGTCTTACTCATCTCAATCATATATCCAATTTATCTCCCGCATCAACAGACATCACATCTCTACAGCACTGATCAACGCTCTCTCTACTGCTCCTTTCACACTTAACCTCCAATTCATTTAACTATGCACTATATATAACTATAATTTATAATTATTTTATTTTTTGCAGCTCTATGGTCCAATATCTTCCAATTTTATTATTTATACTTTGCCTTTCTTTTCAGCAATCTTCTTTAATATACCATTGAAGGTTTTTAATTATCACTTTATTTTTAAGATATATTTTCAAATTTAACATGATATGACTCATTGTTTGCTCTTGTAACATTGAAATCTTAGTATTCTGTTGTTTTATTATGTGTATCTTTTCTTATATACTTCTTGTAACTCTTATTGCATAATTGCCACATCTCGTTTTGGATTTTATACTGGTATGGGATTTTTAACTTTCTCTTTTGTGACAGTTGTGATACTTGATTAGTGATATTTTGTACTTCGCTACTATGATTTCCATTTCTTGATTCTTTTTAGTTAATTCTATCAGTAGGCTTGTGCAGGTTTTTCACACCCCCCTTCATCGTGGGTGTTTTCCTGCAGTGGATTTTTTTCCTAAGATTTTTTCTTAGGTTTTTCTATCCACTTAATTCTCTCTTACAATCATTATGTTTCTCTTTCAAATTCTCTTTGTATTTTAAACTTTTTTTCTTTGAAGAGGTTAGATTGAAGAAGAGACTTTTTAGTCTCAATCTCGCCTCCAAAATAAAGACCTAAAGACCTAAAGACCTATTTATCGGTAAATTACGGAATATGAGCGATAGCAGTACATTCATCTATGCATATTCACGTTTCAACCATAGCTGAGTACGATTTGTGCGCGATAAATCAATATTTCATTAGGTTTTTACTGAATTGAAGCGTATTTTTGTTATTTTTTATGAGGAATAGCACGCTCAGAACTAAAAACGTGTGCTTCTTCGGGTTATTCTAGTTCAATATCAGTTTTCGACCGATTTTGAACCCATTCTGGACATTAAGTCGTGAATATTACTGTCGTAACCAGATAACTGGAAATTTGCATACGATTCATCCGCTTCATAGCAGGTTCTAGCCACATTTTCACGTATTATCGCGTTAAGAGTGTAGAAATTTTACGTTCCTTTGTTAAAAATCAGTATTTATCGGTATATTACGGTATATGAGCAATAGCGGAACATTTTTTTATGCATATTTACGTTTCAACCATAGTGGACTACGATTTGTGCGCAATAAATCAGTATTTTTTTAGGTTTTTACTGAATTGAAGCCTATTTTTGTTATTTTTGATGAGCAATAGCACACTCAGATCCCAAAACGTGTGCTTCTTCGGGTTATTCTAGTTCAATATCAGCTTTCGACCGATTTTGAACCCATTCTAGACATTTTGTCGTGGAAATTACTGTAGGAACCATATAACCGGAAGTTTGCATACGATTCATCCGCTTCATGGCAGATACTAGCCGCATTTTCACGTATTATCGCGTTTAGAATGTAGGGATATTACGTTTCTTTGTTGAAAACCAGTATTTATCGGTAAATTACGGAATATGAGCGATAGCAGTACATTTATCTATGCATATTCACGTTTCAACCATAGTGGAGTACGATTTGTGCGCGATAAATCAGTATTTTATTAGGTTTTTCCTAAATTGAAGGGCATTTTTGTTATTTTTGATGAGAAATAGCACGCTCAGAACTCAAAACGTGCGCTTCTTCGGGTTATTCAAGTTCAATATCAGTTTTTGACCGATTTTGTACCCATTCTAGACATTAAGTCGTGCATATTACTATAGGAACCTTATAACCGGAAGTGTGCATACGATTCATCCGCTTCGTAGAAAATACTAGCCGCATTTTCACGTATTATCGCGTTTAGAATGTAGGGATATTACGTTTCTTTGGTGAAAACCAGTATTTATCGGTATATTACGGATTATGAGCGATAGCAGTACATTTATCTATGCATATTCACGTTTCAACCATAGTGGAGTACGATTTGTGCGCGATAAATCAGTATTTTATTAGGTTTTTACTAAATTGAAGGGCATTTTTGTTATTTTTGATGAGAAATAGCACGCTCAGAACTCAAAACGTGTGCTTCTTCGGGTTATTCTAGTTCAATATCAGTTTTCGACAGATTTTGAACCCATTGTAGACATTAAGTCCTTGGTATTACTGTTGGAACCAGATAACTGGAAATTTGCATACGATTCATCTGCTTAATGGCAGATACTAGCCGTATTTTCACGTATTATCGCGTTTAGAATGTAGGGATATTACTTTTTTTTGTTGAAAACCAGTATGTATCGGTATATTACGGAATTTTTAGCGATAGCAGTACATTTATCTATGCATATTCACGTTTCAACCATAGTGGAGTACGATTTGTGCGCGATAAATCAGTATTTTATTAGGTTTTTACTAAATTGAAGGGAATTTTTGATATTTTTGATGAGAAATAGCACGCTCAGAACTCAAAACGTGTGCTACTTTGGTTATTCAAGTTCAATATCAGTTTTCGACCGATTTTGTACCCATTCTAGACTTTAAGTCGTGGGTATTACTGTCCACACCAGATAACTGGAAATTTGCATACGATTCATCCGCTTCATAGCAGATACTAGCCGCATTTTCACGTATTATCGCGTTTTGAATGTAGGGATATTACGTTTCTTTGTTGAAAACCAGTATTTATCGGTATATTACGGAATATGAGCGATAGCAGTACATTTATCTATGTATATTCACGTTTCAACCATAGTGGAGTACGATTTGTGCGCGATAAATCAGTATTTCATTATTTTTACTAAATTGAAGGGCATTTTTGTTATTTTTGATGAGAAATAGCACGCTCAGAACTCAAAACGTGTGCTTCTTCGGGTTATTCAAGTTCAATATCAGTTATTGACCGATTTTGTACCCATTCTAGACATTAAGTCGTGCATATTACTATAGGAACCTTATAACCGGAAGTGTGCATACGATTCATCCGCTTCGTAGAAAATACTAGCCGCATTTTCACGTATTATCGCGTTTAGAATGTAGGGATATTACGTTTCTTTGTTGAAAACGGGTATTTATCGGTATATTACGGAATATGAGCGATAGCAGTACATTCATCTATGCATATTCACGTTTCAACCATAGCTGAGTACGATTTGTGCGCGATAAATCAATATTTCATTAGGTTTTTACTGAATTGAAGCGTATTTTTGTTATTTTTTATGAGGAATAGCACGCTCAGAACTAAAAACGTGTGCTTCTTCGGGTTATTCTAGTCCAATATCAGTTTTCGACCGATTTTGAACCCATTCTGGACATTAAGTCGTGAATATTAATGTCGTAACCAGATAACTGGAAATTTGCATACGATTCATCCGCTTCATAGCAGATACTAGCCGCATTTTCACGTATTATCACGTTTAGAATGTAGGGATATTACTTTGCTTTGTTGAAATCAGTATTTATCGGTATATCACGGAAAATAAGCGATAGCGGAACATTTATTTATGCATATTCACGTTTCAACCATAGTTGAGTACGATTTGTACGCAATAAATCAATAATTCATAAGGTTTTTACTGAATTGAAGCGTATTTTTTTGTTATTTTTTATGAGGAAGGGCAGGCTAAGATCCCAAAACGTGTGCTTTTTCGGGTTATTTTAGTTCAATATCAGTTTTCGACCGATTTTGAACCCATTCTAGATATAATGTCGTGCATATTACTGTAGGAACCTTATTACCGGATGTGTGCATGCGATTCATCCGCTTCCTAGAAAATACTAGCCGCATTTTCACGTCTTATCGCGTTTAGAATGTAGAAATATTACGTTTCTTTGTTAAAAATCAGTATTTATCGGTATATTACGGAATATGAGCGATAGCAGTATATTTTTTTATGCATATTCACGTTTCCACCATAGTGGAGTACGATTTTTGCACGATAAATCATTATTATGTTAGGTTTTCACTGAATTGAAGGGCATTTTTGATATTTTTTATGAGAAATAGCACACTCAGATCCCAAAACGTGTGCTTCTTCGGGTTCTTCTAGTTCAATATCAGCTTTTGACCGATTTTGAAACCATTCTAGACGATAAGTCATGAATATTACTGTCGTAACCAGATAACTAGAAGTTTGCATGCGATTCATCCGCATCATAGTAGATACTAGCCGCATTTTCACGTAATATCGCGTTTAGAATAGAGGGATATTACTTTTCCTTGTTGAAATCAGTATTTATCGGTATATTACGGAGTATGATCGATAGAAGTACATTCATCTATGCATATTCACGTTTCAACCATAGTGGAGTACGGATTCTGCGCAAAAAATCAGTATTTTATTATGCTTTTACTAAATTGAAGGGCATTTTTGTTATTTTTTATGAGGAACAGCACGCTCAGAACTAAAAACGTAAGGTTCTGCGGGTTACTCTAGTTCAATATCAGTTTTCGACCGATTTTGAACCCATTCTGGACATTAAGTCGTGAATATTACTGTCGTAACCAGATAACTGGAAATTTGCATGCGATTCATCCGCTTCATAGCAGGTTCTAGCCACATTTTCACGTATTATCGCGTTAAGAGTGTAGAAATTTTACGTTCCTTTGTTAAAAATCAGTATTTATCGGTATATTACGGTATATGAGCGATAGCGGAACATTTATTTATGCATATTCACGTTTCAAACATAGTTGAGTACGATTTGTGCGCGATAAATCAATATTTCATTAGGTTTTTACGGAATGAAGCCTATTTTTGTTATTTTTGATGAGAAATAGCACGCTCAGAACTCAAAACGTGTGCTTCTTCGGGTTATTCAAGTTCAATATCAGTTTTCGACCGGTTTTGTACCCATTGTAGACATTTAGTCCTTGGTATTGCTGTTGGAACCAGATAACTGGAAATTTGCATGCGATTCATCCGCATCATAGTAGATACTAGCCGCATTTTCACGTATTATCGCGTTTTGAACATAGGGATATTACTTTTCCTTGTTGAAATCAGTATTTATCGGTATATTACGAAATATGAGCGATAGCGGAACATGTATTTATGCATAATCACGTTTCAACCATAGTTGAGTACGATTTGTGCGCGATAAATCAATATTTCATTAGGTTTTTACTGAATTGAAGCGTATTTTTGTTATTTTTTATGAGGAATAGCACACTCAGATCCCAAAACGTGTGCTTCTTCGGGTTATTCTAGTTCAATATCAGTTTTCGACCGATTTTGAACCCATTCTAGACATAATGTCGTGGATATTACTGTGGGAACCATATAAACGGAGGTTTGCATTCGATTCATCCGCTTCGTAGCAGATACTAGCCGCATTTTCACGACTAATCGCGTTAAGAATGTAGGAATATTACATTTCTTTGTTGAAAATCAGTATTTATCGGAATATTACGTAATATTAGCGATAGCGGAACATTTATTTATAAAAATTCACGTTTAAACCATAGTTGAGTACGATTTGTGCGCGATAAATGAATATTTCATTAGGTTTTTACTAAATTGAAGGGCATTCTTGTTATTCTTGATGAGAAATAGCACGCTCAGAACTCAAAACGTGTGCTTCTTCGGGTTATTCAAGTTCAATATCAGTTTTCGACCGGTTTTGTACCCATTCTAGACATTAAGTCCTGGGTATTACTGTCGGAAACAGATAACTGGAAATTTGCATACGATTCATCCGCTTAATGGCAGATACTAGCCGTATTTTCACGTATTATCGCGTTAAGAATGTAGGGATATTACGTTTCTTTGTTGAAAACCAGTATTTATCGGTATATTACGGAATATGAGCGATAGCAGTACATTTATCTATGCATATTCACGTTTCAACTATAAAGGAGTACGATTTGTGCGCGATAAATCAGTATTTTATTAGGTTTTTACTAAATTGAAGGGAATTTTTGATATTTCGTTGCGTTGAAACGTGAATATGCATAGATAAATGTACTGCTATCGATCATATTCCGTAATATTCCGATAAATACTGATTTTCAACAAAGAAATGTAATATTCCTACATTCTTAACGCGATTAGTCGTTAAAATGCGGCTAGTATCTGCTACGAAGCGGATCGATTTTGAAACCATTCTAGACAATGAATCATGAATATTACTGTCGTAACCAGATAACTGGAAGTTTGCATGCGATTCATCCGCATCATAGTAGATACTAGCCGCATTTTCACGTATTATCGCGTTTTGAACATAGGGATATTACTTTTCCTTGTTGAAATCAGTATTTATCGGTATATTACGGAATATGAGCGATAGCGGAACATGTATTTATGCATATTCACGTTTCAACCATAGTTGAGTACGATTTGTGCGCGATAAATCAATATTTCATTAGGTTTTAACTGAATTGAAGCGTATTTTTGTTATTTTTTATGAGGAATAGCACGCTCAGAACTAAAAACGTGTGCTTCTTCTGGTTATTCTAGTTCAATATCAGTTTCCGACCGATTTTGAACCCATTCTGGACATTAAGTCGTGAATATTATTGTCGTAACCAGATATTTGGAAATTTGCATACGATTCATCCGCTTCATAGCAGATACTAGCCGCATTTTGACGTCTTATCGCGTTTAGAATGTAGAAATATTACGTTTCGTTGTTAAAAATCAGTATTTATCGGTATATTACGGAATATGAGCGATAGCAGTATATTTTTTTATGCATATTCACGTTTCCACCATAGTGGAGTACGATTTTTGCACGATAAATCATTATTATGTTAGGTTTCCACTGAATTGAAGGGCATTTTTGATATTTTTTATGAGAAATAGCACACTCAGATCCCAAAACGTGTGCTTCTTCGGGTTATTCTAGTTCAATATCAGCTTTTGACCGATTTTGAAACCATTCTAGACGATAAGTCATGAATATTACTGTCGTAACCAGATAACTAGAAGTTTACATGCGATTCATCCGCATCACAGTAGATACTAGCCGCATTTTCACGTATTATCGCGTTTAGAGTGTAGAGATATTACATTTCTTTGTTGAAATCAGTATTTATCGGTATATTACGGTATATGAGCGATAGCGGAACATTTTTTATGCATATTTACGTTTCAACCATAGTGGACTACGATTTGTGCGCGATAAATCAGTATTTTTTTAGGTTTTTACTGAATTGAAGCCTATTTTTGTTATTTTTGATGAGGAATAGCACGATCAGAACTAAAAACGTGTACATCTTAGGGTTATTCTAGTTCAATATCAGTTTTCGACCGATTTTGAACCCATTCTAGACAAAATGTCGTGGATATTACTGTGGGAACCATATAAACGGAGGTTTGCATGCGATTCATCCACTTCGTAGCAGATACTCGCCGCATTTTCACGTATTATCGCGTTTAGAGTGTAGAGATATTACATTTCTTTGTTGAAATCAGTTTTTATCGGTAAATTACGGAATATAAGCGATAGCGGAACATTTATATAAAAATAATTACGTTTCAACCATAGTTGAGTATGATTTGTACGCGATAATTCAGTATTTTATTAGGTTTTTACTGAATTGAGGGGCATTTTTGTTATTTTTTTGAGAAATAGCACGCTAAAACTCAAAATGTGTGCTTTTTCGGGTTATTCTAGTTCAATATCAGCATTCGACCGATTTTGAACCCATTCTAGACATTAAGTCGTGAATATTACTGTCGTTACCAGATAACTGGAAATTTGCATACGATTCATCCGCTTCATAGCAGATACTAGCCGCATTTTCACGTCTTATCGCGTTAAGAATGTAGAAATATTACGTTTCGTTGTTAAAAATCAGTATTTATCGGTATATTACGGAATATGAGCGATAGCAGTATATTTTTTTATGCATATTCACGTTTCCACCATAGTGGAGTACGATTTTTGCAATTTAAATCATTATTATGGTAGATTTTTACTGAATTGAAGGGCAATTTGGTTATTTTTTATGAGAAATAGCACGCTCAGAACTCAAAACGTGTGCTTCTTTGGGTTATTCAAGTTCAATATCAGTTTTTGACCGATATTGTACCCATTCTATACATTAAGTCGTGAGTATTACTGTCGGAACCAGATAACTGGAAATTTGCATACGATTCATCCGCTTCATAGCAGATACTAGCCGCATTTTAACGTATTATCGCGTTAAGAATAGAGGGATATTACCTTCCTTGTTGAAATCAGTATTTATCGGTAAATTACGGAATATTAGCGATAGCGGAACATTTTTTTATGCATATTTACGTTTCAACTATAGTGGACTACGATTTGTGTGCGATAAATCAGTATTTTTTTAGGTTTTTACGGAATTGAAGCCTATTTTTGTTATTTTTGATGAGGAATAGCACACTCAGATCCCAAAACGTGTGCTTTTCGGGTTATTCTAGTTCAATATCAGCTTTCGACCGATTTTGAGCCATTCTAGACATTTTGTCGTGGGAATTACTGTAGGAACCATATAACCGGAAGTTTGCGTGCGATTCATCCGCTTCGTAGCAGATACTAGCCACATTTTCACGTCTTATCGCGTTTAGAATGTAGGAATATTACATATCTTTGTTGAAAATCAGTTTATATCGGTAAATTACGGAATATAAGCGATAGCGGAACATTTATTTATAAATATTTACGTTTCAACCATGGTTGAGTATGATTTGTGCGCGATATTTCAGTAATTTTTTAGGTTTTCACTGAATTTAAGGGCATTTTTGTTATTTTTTTTCAGAAATAGCACGCTAAAATTCAAAACGTGTGCTTCTTCGGGTTTTTCAAGATCAATATCAGTTTTTGACTGGTTTGTACCTATTCTAGACATAAAGTCGTGAATATTACTGTCGGAACCAGATAACTGGAAATTTGCATACGATTTATCCGCTCGTAGCAGATACTAGCCGCATTTTCACGTATAATCGCGTTTAGAATGTAGATATATTACTTTTCCTTGTTGAAAACCAGTATTTATCGATATATTACGGAATATTAGCGATAGCGGAACATTTATTTATGCATTTTCTCGTTTCACCATAGTGGAGTACGATTTGTGCGCGATAATTCAGTATTTTTTTAGGTTTTTACTGAATTGAAGGGCATTTTTGTTATTTTTTTGAGAAATAGCACGCTAAAACTCAAAATGTGTGCTTTTTCGGGTTATTCTAGTTCAATATCAGCATTCGACCGATTTTGAACCCATTCTAGACATTAAGTCGTGAATATTACTGTCGTTACCAGATAACTGGAAATTTGCATAAGATTCATCCGCATCATAGTAGATACTAGCCGCATTTTCACGTATTATCGCGTTTTGAACATAGGGATATTACTTTTTATTTGTTGAAATCAGTATTTATCGGTATATTACGGAATGTGAGCGATAGCGGAACATTTATTTATGCATATTCACGTTTCAACCATAGTTGAGTACGATTTGTGCGCGATAAATCAATATTTCATTAGGTTTTTACTGAATTGAAGCGTATTTTTGTTATTTTTTATGAGGAATAGCACGCTCAGAAATAAAAACGTGTACTTCTTCGGGTTATTCTAGTTTAATATCAGTTTTCGACCGATTTTGAACCCATTTTGGTCATTAAGTCGTGAATATTACTGTCGTAACCAGATAACTGGAAATTTGCATACGATTCATCCGCTTCAAAGCAGATACTAGCCGCATTTTCACGTCTTATCGCGTTTAGAATGTAGAAATATTACGTTTCGTTGTTAAAAATCAGTATTTATCGGCATATTACGGAATATGAGCGATAGCAGTATATTTTTTTATGCATATTCACGTTTCCACCATAGTAAAGTACGATTTTTGCAATATAAATCATTATTATGGTAGATTTTTACTGAATTGAAGGGCAATTTGGTTATTTTTTATGAGAAATAGAACGCTCAGAACTCAAAACGTGTGCTTCTTTGGGTTATTCAAGTTCAATATCAGTTTTTGACCGATATTGAACCCATTCTATACATTAAGTCGTGAATATTACTGTCGGAACCAGATAACTGGAAATTTGCATACGATTCATCCGTTCGTAGCAGATACTAGCCGAATTTTCACGTATAATCGCGTTTAGAATGTAGAGATATTACTTTTCCTTGTTAAAAACCAGTATTTATCGATATATTACGGAATATTAGAGATAGCGGAACATTTATTTATGCATTTTCTCGTTTCACTATAGTGGAGTACGATTTGTGCGCGATAATTCAGTATTTTTTTAGGTTTTTACTGAATTGAAGGGCATTTTTGTTATTTTTTTGAGAAATAGCACGCTAAAACTCAAAATGTGTGCTGCTTCGGGTTATTCTAGTTCAATATCAGCATTCGACCGATTTTGAACCCATTCTAGACATTAAGTCGTGAATATTACTGTCCTAACCAGATAACTGGAAATTTGCATACGATTCATCCGCTTCATAGCAGATACTAGCCGCATTTTCACGTATTATCACGTTTAGAATGTAGGGATATTACTTTGCTTTGTTGAAATAAGAATTTATCGGTATATTACGGATTATGAGCGATAGCGGAACATTTATTCATGCATATTTACGTTTCAATCATAGTGGACTACGATTTGTGCGCGATAAATCAGTATTTTATTAGGTGTTTACTGAATTGAAGGGCATTTTTGTTATTTTTGATGAGGAATAGCACGTTTAGATCCCAAAGCGTGTGCTTCTTCGGCTTTTTCTAGTTCAATATCAGTTTTTGACCGATTTTGTACCCATTCTAGACATTGTCGTGCATATTACTGTCGGAACCAGAAAACTGGAAATTTGCATGCGATTCATCCGCTTCATAGTAGATACTAGCCGCATTTTCACGTATTATCGAGTTTAGAATGTAGGGATATTACGTTTCTTTGTTGAAAATCAGTATTTATCGGTATATTACGGAATATGAGCGATAGCAGTACATTTATCTATGCATATTCACGTTTTAACCATAGTGGAGTACGATTTGTGCGCGATAAATCAGTATTTTTTTAGGTTTTCACTGAATGGAAGGGCATTTTTGATATTTTTTATGAGAAATAGCACGCTCAGAACTCAAAACGTTTGCTTCTTCGGGTTATTCAAGTTAAATATCAGTTTTTGACCGATTTTGAACCCATTCTCGACATTAAGTCGTGAATATTACTGTCGTAACCAGATAACTGGAAATTTACATACGATTCATCCGCTTCATAGCAGATACTAGCCGCATTTTCACGTAATATCGCGTTTTGAGCATAGGGATATTACTTTTTATTTGTTGAAATCAGTATTTATCGGTATGTTACGGAATGTGAGCGATAGCGGAACATTTAGTTATGCATATTCACGTTTCAACCATAGTTGAGTACGATTTGTGCGCGATAAATCAATATTTCATTAGGTTTTTACTGAATTGAAGCGTATTTTTGTTATTTTTTATGAGGAATAGCACGCTCAGAAATAAAAACGTGTACTTCTTCGGGTTATTCTAGTTCAATATCAGTTTTCGACCGATTTTGAACCCATTTTGGTCATTAAGTCGTGAATATTACTGTCGTAACCAGATAACTGGAAATTTGCATACGATTCATCCGCTTCATAGCAGATACTAGCCGCATTTTCACGTATTATCGCGTTTAGAATGTAGGGATATTACGTTTCTTTGTTGAAAATCAGTACTTATCGGTATATTACGGAATATGAGCGATAGCAGTATATTTTTTTATGCATATTCACGTTTCCACCATAGTGGAGTACGATTTTTGCAATATAAATCATTATTATGGTAGATTTTTACTTAATTGAAGGGCAATTTGGTTATTTTTTATGAGAAATAGCACGCTCAGAACTCAAGACGTGTGCTTCTTTGGGTTATTCAAGTTCAATATCAGTTTTTGACCGATTTTGAACCCATTCTCGACATTAAGTCGTGAATATTACTGTCGTAACCAGATAACTGGAAATTTACATACGATTCATCCGCTTCATAGCAGATACTAGCCGCATTTTCACGTATTATCGCGTTTTGAGCATAGGGATATTACTTAATATTTGTTGAAATCAGTATTTATCGGTATGTTACGGAATGTGAGCGATAGCGGAACATTTAGTTATGCATATTCACGTTTCAACCATAGTTGAGTACGATTTGTGCGCGATAAATCAATATTTCATTAGGTTTTTACTGAATTGAAGCGTATTTTTGTTATTTTTTATGAGGAATAGCACGCTCAGAAATAAAAACGTGTACTTCTTCGGGTTATTCTAGTTCAATATCAGTTTTCGACCGATTTTGAACCCATTTTGGTCATTAAGTCGTGAATATTACTGTCGTAACCAGATAACTGGAAATTTGCATACGATTCATCCGCTTCATAGCAGATACTAGCCGCATTTTCACGTCTTATCGCGTTTAGAATGTAGAAATATTACGTTTCTTTGTTGAAAATCAGTACTTATCGGTATATTACGGAATATGAGCGATAGCAGTATATTTTTTTATGCATATTCACGTTTCCACCATAGTGGAGTACGATTTTTGCAATATAAATCATTATTATGGTAGATTTTTACTTAATTGAAGGGCAATTTGGTTATTTTTTATGAGAAATAGCACGCTCAGAACTCAAGACGTGTGCTTCTTTGGGTTAATCAAGTTCAATATCAGTTTTTGACCGATATTGAACCCATTCTATACATTAAGTCGTGAGTATTACTGTCGGAAATAGATAACTGGAAATTTGCATACGATTCATCCGCTCGTAGCAGATACTAGCCGAATTTTCACGTATAATCGCGTTTAGAATGTAGAGATATTACTTTTCCTTGTTAAAAACCAGTATTTATCGATATATTACGGAATATTAGAGATAGCGGAACATTTATTTATGCATTTTCTCGTTTCACTATAGTGGAGTACGATTTGTGCGCGATAATTCAGTATTTTTTTAGGTTTTTACTGAATTGAAGGGCATTTTTGTTATTTTTTTGAGAAATAGCACGCTAAAACTCAAAATGTGTGCTTCTTCGGGTTATTCTAGTTCAATATCAGCATTCGACCGACTTTGAACCCATTCTAGACATTAAGTCGTGAATATTACTGTCCTTACCAGATAACTGGAAATTTGCATACGATTCATCCGCTTCATAGCAGATACTAGCCGCATTTTCACGTATTATCACGTTTAGAATGTAGGGATATTACTTTGCTTTGTTGAAATAAGAATTTATCGGTATATTACGGATTATGAGCGATAGCGGAACATTTATTTATGCATACTTACGTTTCAATCATAGTGGACTACGATTTGTGCGCGATAAATCAGTATTTTATTAGGTGTTTACTGAATTGAAGGGCATTTTTGTTATTTTTGATGAGGAATAGCACGTTTAGATCCCAAAGCGTGTGCTTCTTCGGCTTTTTCTAGTTCAATATCAGTTTTTGACCGATTTTGTACTTATTCTAGACATTGTCGTGCATATTACTGTCGGAACCAGAAAACTGGAAATTTGCATGCGATTCATCCGCTTCATAGTAGATACTAGCCGCATTTTCACGTATTATCGAGTTTAGAATGTAGGGATATTACGTTTCTTTGTTGAAAATCAGTATTTATCGGTATATTACGGAATATGAGCGATAGCAGTACATTTATCTATGCATATTCACGTTTTAACCATAGTGGAGTACGATTTGTGCGCGATAAATCAGTATTTTTTTAGGTTTTAACTGAATGGAAGGGCATTTTTGATATTTTTTATGAGAAATAGCACGCTCAGAACTCAAAACATTTGCTTCTTCGGGTTATTCAAGTTAAATATCAGTTTTTGACCGATTTTGAACCCATTCTCGACATTAAGTCGTGAATATTACTGTCGTAACCAGATAACTGGAAATTTGCATACGATTCATCCGCTTCATAGCAGATACTAGCCGCATTTTCACGTATTATCGCGTTTTGAGCATAGGGATATTACTTTTTATTTGTTGAAATCAGTATTTATCGGTATATTACGGAATGTGAGCGATAGCGGAACATTTATTTATAAAAATTCACGTTTAAACCATAGTTGAGTACGATTTGTGCGCGATAAATGAATATTTCATTAGGTTTTTACTAAATTGAAGGGCATTCTTGTTATTCTTGATGAGAAATAGCACGCTCAGAACTCAAAACGTGTGCTTCTTCGGGTTATTCAAGTTCAATATCAGTTTTCGACCGGTTTTGTACCCATTCTAGACATTAAGTCCTGGGTATTACTGTCGGAAACAGATAACTGGAAATTTGCATACGATTCATCCGCTTAATGGCAGATACTAGCCGTATTTTCACGTATTATCGCGTTAAGAATGTAGGGATATTACGTTTCTTTGTTGAAAACCAGTATTTATCGGTATATTACGGAATATGAGCGATAGCAGTACATTTATCTATGCATATTCACGTTTCAACTATAAAGGAGTACGATTTGTGCGCGATAAATCAGTATTTTATTAGGTTTTTACTAAATTGAAGGGAATTTTTGATATTTCGTTGCGTTGAAACGTGAATATGCATAGATAAATGTACTGCTATCGATCATATTCCGTAATATTCCGATAAATACTGATTTTCAACAAAGAAATGTAATATTCCTACATTCTTAACGCGATTAGTCGTTAAAATGCGGCTAGTATCTGCTACGAAGCGGATCGATTTTGAAACCATTCTAGACAATGAATCATGAATATTACTGTCGTAACCAGATAACTGGAAGTTTGCATGCGATTCATCCGCATCATAGTAGATACTAGCCGCATTTTCACGTATTATCGCGTTTTGAACATAGGGATATTACTTTTCCTTGTTGAAATCAGTATTTATCGGTATATTACGGAATATGAGCGATAGCGGAACATGTATTTATGCATATTCACGTTTCAACCATAGTTGAGTACGATTTGTGCGCGATAAATCAATATTTCATTAGGTTTTAACTGAATTGAAGCGTATTTTTGTTATTTTTTATGAGGAATAGCACGCTCAGAACTAAAAACGTGTGCTTCTTCTGGTTATTCTAGTTCAATATCAGTTTCCGACCGATTTTGAACCCATTCTGGACATTAAGTCGTGAATATTATTGTCGTAACCAGATATTTGGAAATTTGCATACGATTCATCCGCTTCATAGCAGATACTAGCCGCATTTTGACGTCTTATCGCGTTTAGAATGTAGAAATATTACGTTTCGTTGTTAAAAATCAGTATTTATCGGTATATTACGGAATATGAGCGATAGCAGTATATTTTTTTATGCATATTCACGTTTCCACCATAGTGGAGTACGATTTTTGCACGATAAATCATTATTATGTTAGGTTTCCACTGAATTGAAGGGCATTTTTGATATTTTTTATGAGAAATAGCACACTCAGATCCCAAAACGTGTGCTTCTTCGGGTTATTCTAGTTCAATATCAGCTTTTGACCGATTTTGAAACCATTCTAGACGATAAGTCATGAATATTACTGTCGTAACCAGATAACTAGAAGTTTACATGCGATTCATCCGCATCACAGTAGATACTAGCCGCATTTTCACGTATTATCGCGTTTAGAGTGTAGAGATATTACATTTCTTTGTTGAAATCAGTATTTATCGGTATATTACGGTATATGAGCGATAGCGGAACATTTTTTATGCATATTTACGTTTCAACCATAGTGGACTACGATTTGTGCGCGATAAATCAGTATTTTTTTAGGTTTTTACTGAATTGAAGCCTATTTTTGTTATTTTTGATGAGGAATAGCACGATCAGAACTAAAAACGTGTACATCTTAGGGTTATTCTAGTTCAATATCAGTTTTCGACCGATTTTGAACCCATTCTAGACAAAATGTCGTGGATATTACTGTGGGAACCATATAAACGGAGGTTTGCATGCGATTCATCCACTTCGTAGCAGATACTCGCCGCATTTTCACGTATTATCGCGTTTAGAGTGTAGAGATATTACATTTCTTTGTTGAAATCAGTTTTTATCGGTAAATTACGGAATATAAGCGATAGCGGAACATTTATATAAAAATAATTACGTTTCAACCATAGTTGAGTATGATTTGTACGCGATAATTCAGTATTTTATTAGGTTTTTACTGAATTGAGGGGCATTTTTGTTATTTTTTTGAGAAATAGCACGCTAAAACTCAAAATGTGTGCTTTTTCGGGTTATTCTAGTTCAATATCAGCATTCGACCGATTTTGAACCCATTCTAGACATTAAGTCGTGAATATTACTGTCGTTACCAGATAACTGGAAATTTGCATACGATTCATCCGCTTCATAGCAGATACTAGCCGCATTTTCACGTCTTATCGCGTTAAGAATGTAGAAATATTACGTTTCGTTGTTAAAAATCAGTATTTATCGGTATATTACGGAATATGAGCGATAGCAGTATATTTTTTTATGCATATTCACGTTTCCACCATAGTGGAGTACGATTTTTGCAATTTAAATCATTATTATGGTAGATTTTTACTGAATTGAAGGGCAATTTGGTTATTTTTTATGAGAAATAGCACGCTCAGAACTCAAAACGTGTGCTTCTTTGGGTTATTCAAGTTCAATATCAGTTTTTGACCGATATTGTACCCATTCTATACATTAAGTCGTGAGTATTACTGTCGGAACCAGATAACTGGAAATTTGCATACGATTCATCCGCTTCATAGCAGATACTAGCCGCATTTTAACGTATTATCGCGTTAAGAATAGAGGGATATTACCTTCCTTGTTGAAATCAGTATTTATCGGTAAATTACGGAATATTAGCGATAGCGGAACATTTTTTTTATGCATATTTACGTTTCAACTATAGTGGACTACGATTTGTGCGCGATAAATCAGTATTTTTTTAGGTTTTTACGGAATTGAAGCCTATTTTTGTTATTTTTGATGAGGAATAGCACACTCAGATCCCAAAACGTGTGCTTTTCGGGTTATTCTAGTTCAATATCAGCTTTCGACCGATTTTGAGCCATTCTAGACATTTTGTCGTGGGAATTACTGTAGGAACCATATAACCGGAAGTTTGCGTGCGATTCATCCGCTTCGTAGCAGATACTAGCCACATTTTCACGTCTTATCGCGTTTAGAATGTAGGAATATTACATATCTTTGTTGAAAATCAGTTTATATCGGTAAATTACGGAATATAAGCGATAGCGGAACATTTATTTATAAATATTTACGTTTCAACCATGGTTGAGTATGATTTGTGCGCGATATTTCAGTAATTTTTTAGGTTTTCACTGAATTTAAGGGCATTTTTGTTATTTTTTTTCAGAAATAGCACGCTAAAATTCAAAACGTGTGCTTCTTCGGGTTTTTCAAGATCAATATCAGTTTTTGACTGGTTTGTACCTATTCTAGACATAAAGTCGTGAATATTACTGTCGGAACCAGATAACTGGAAATTTGCATACGATTTATCCGCTCGTAGCAGATACTAGCCGCATTTTCACGTATAATCGCGTTTAGAATGTAGATATATTACTTTTCCTTGTTGAAAACCAGTATTTATCGATATATTACGGAATATTAGCGATAGCGGAACATTTATTTATGCATTTTCTCGTTTCACCATAGTGGAGTACGATTTGTGCGCGATAATTCAGTATTTTTTTAGGTTTTTACTGAATTGAAGGGCATTTTTGTTATTTTTTTGAGAAATAGCACGCTAAAACTCAAAATGTGTGCTTTTTCGGGTTATTCTAGTTCAATATCAGCATTCGACCGATTTTGAACCCATTCTAGACATTAAGTCGTGAATATTACTGTCGTTACCAGATAACTGGAAATTTGCATAAGATTCATCCGCATCATAGTAGATACTAGCCGCATTTTCACGTATTATCGCGTTTTGAACATAGGGATATTACTTTTTATTTGTTGAAATCAGTATTTATCGGTATATTACGGAATGTGAGCGATAGCGGAACATTTATTTATGCATATTCACGTTTCAACCATAGTTGAGTACGATTTGTGCGCGATAAATCAATATTTCATTAGGTTTTTACTGAATTGAAGCGTATTTTTGTTATTTTTTATGAGGAATAGCACGCTCAGAAATAAAAACGTGTACTTCTTCGGGTTATTCTAGTTTAATATCAGTTTTCGACCGATTTTGAACCCATTTTGGTCATTAAGTCGTGAATATTACTGTCGTAACCAGATAACTGGAAATTTGCATACGATTCATCCGCTTCAAAGCAGATACTAGCCGCATTTTCACGTCTTATCGCGTTTAGAATGTAGAAATATTACGTTTCGTTGTTAAAAATCAGTATTTATCGGCATATTACGGAATATGAGCGATAGCAGTATATTTTTTTATGCATATTCACGTTTCCACCATAGTAAAGTACGATTTTTGCAATATAAATCATTATTATGGTAGATTTTTACTGAATTGAAGGGCAATTTGGTTATTTTTTATGAGAAATAGAACGCTCAGAACTCAAAACGTGTGCTTCTTTGGGTTATTCAAGTTCAATATCAGTTTTTGACCGATATTGAACCCATTCTATACATTAAGTCGTGAATATTACTGTCGGAACCAGATAACTGGAAATTTGCATACGATTCATCCGTTCGTAGCAGATACTAGCCGAATTTTCACGTATAATCGCGTTTAGAATGTAGAGATATTACTTTTCCTTGTTAAAAACCAGTATTTATCGATATATTACGGAATATTAGAGATAGCGGAACATTTATTTATGCATTTTCTCGTTTCACTATAGTGGAGTACGATTTGTGCGCGATAATTCAGTATTTTTTTAGGTTTTTACTGAATTGAAGGGCATTTTTGTTATTTTTTTGAGAAATAGCACGCTAAAACTCAAAATGTGTGCTGCTTCGGGTTATTCTAGTTCAATATCAGCATTCGACCGATTTTGAACCCATTCTAGACATTAAGTCGTGAATATTACTGTCCTAACCAGATAACTGGAAATTTGCATACGATTCATCCGCTTCATAGCAGATACTAGCCGCATTTTCACGTATTATCACGTTTAGAATGTAGGGATATTACTTTGCTTTGTTGAAATAAGAATTTATCGGTATATTACGGATTATGAGCGATAGCGGAACATTTATTCATGCATATTTACGTTTCAATCATAGTGGACTACGATTTGTGCGCGATAAATCAGTATTTTATTAGGTGTTTACTGAATTGAAGGGCATTTTTGTTATTTTTGATGAGGAATAGCACGTTTAGATCCCAAAGCGTGTGCTTCTTCGGCTTTTTCTAGTTCAATATCAGTTTTTGACCGATTTTGTACCCATTCTAGACATTGTCGTGCATATTACTGTCGGAACCAGAAAACTGGAAATTTGCATGCGATTCATCCGCTTCATAGTAGATACTAGCCGCATTTTCACGTATTATCGAGTTTAGAATGTAGGGATATTACGTTTCTTTGTTGAAAATCAGTATTTATCGGTATATTACGGAATATGAGCGATAGCAGTACATTTATCTATGCATATTCACGTTTTAACCATAGTGGAGTACGATTTGTGCGCGATAAATCAGTATTTTTTTAGGTTTTCACTGAATGGAAGGGCATTTTTGATATTTTTTATGAGAAATAGCACGCTCAGAACTCAAAACGTTTGCTTCTTCGGGTTATTCAAGTTAAATATCAGTTTTTGACCGATTTTGAACCCATTCTCGACATTAAGTCGTGAATATTACTGTCGTAACCAGATAACTGGAAATTTACATACGATTCATCCGCTTCATAGCAGATACTAGCCGCATTTTCACGTAATATCGCGTTTTGAGCATAGGGATATTACTTTTTATTTGTTGAAATCAGTATTTATCGGTATGTTACGGAATGTGAGCGATAGCGGAACATTTAGTTATGCATATTCACGTTTCAACCATAGTTGAGTACGATTTGTGCGCGATAAATCAATATTTCATTAGGTTTTTACTGAATTGAAGCGTATTTTTGTTATTTTTTATGAGGAATAGCACGCTCAGAAATAAAAACGTGTACTTCTTCGGGTTATTCTAGTTCAATATCAGTTTTCGACCGATTTTGAACCCATTTTGGTCATTAAGTCGTGAATATTACTGTCGTAACCAGATAACTGGAAATTTGCATACGATTCATCCGCTTCATAGCAGATACTAGCCGCATTTTCACGTATTATCGCGTTTAGAATGTAGGGATATTACGTTTCTTTGTTGAAAATCAGTACTTATCGGTATATTACGGAATATGAGCGATAGCAGTATATTTTTTTATGCATATTCACGTTTCCACCATAGTGGAGTACGATTTTTGCAATATAAATCATTATTATGGTAGATTTTTACTTAATTGAAGGGCAATTTGGTTATTTTTTATGAGAAATAGCACGCTCAGAACTCAAGACGTGTGCTTCTTTGGGTTATTCAAGTTCAATATCAGTTTTTGACCGATTTTGAACCCATTCTCGACATTAAGTCGTGAATATTACTGTCGTAACCAGATAACTGGAAATTTACATACGATTCATCCGCTTCATAGCAGATACTAGCCGCATTTTCACGTATTATCGCGTTTTGAGCATAGGGATATTACTTAATATTTGTTGAAATCAGTATTTATCGGTATGTTACGGAATGTGAGCGATAGCGGAACATTTAGTTATGCATATTCACGTTTCAACCATAGTTGAGTACGATTTGTGCGCGATAAATCAATATTTCATTAGGTTTTTACTGAATTGAAGCGTATTTTTGTTATTTTTTATGAGGAATAGCACGCTCAGAAATAAAAACGTGTACTTCTTCGGGTTATTCTAGTTCAATATCAGTTTTCGACCGATTTTGAACCCATTTTGGTCATTAAGTCGTGAATATTACTGTCGTAACCAGATAACTGGAAATTTGCATACGATTCATCCGCTTCATAGCAGATACTAGCCGCATTTTCACGTCTTATCGCGTTTAGAATGTAGAAATATTACGTTTCTTTGTTGAAAATCAGTACTTATCGGTATATTACGGAATATGAGCGATAGCAGTATATTTTTTTATGCATATTCACGTTTCCACCATAGTGGAGTACGATTTTTGCAATATAAATCATTATTATGGTAGATTTTTACTTAATTGAAGGGCAATTTGGTTATTTTTTATGAGAAATAGCACGCTCAGAACTCAAGACGTGTGCTTCTTTGGGTTAATCAAGTTCAATATCAGTTTTTGACCGATATTGAACCCATTCTATACATTAAGTCGTGAGTATTACTGTCGGAAATAGATAACTGGAAATTTGCATACGATTCATCCGCTCGTAGCAGATACTAGCCGAATTTTCACGTATAATCGCGTTTAGAATGTAGAGATATTACTTTTCCTTGTTAAAAACCAGTATTTATCGATATATTACGGAATATTAGAGATAGCGGAACATTTATTTATGCATTTTCTCGTTTCACTATAGTGGAGTACGATTTGTGCGCGATAATTCAGTATTTTTTTAGGTTTTTACTGAATTGAAGGGCATTTTTGTTATTTTTTTGAGAAATAGCACGCTAAAACTCAAAATGTGTGCTTCTTCGGGTTATTCTAGTTCAATATCAGCATTCGACCGACTTTGAACCCATTCTAGACATTAAGTCGTGAATATTACTGTCCTTACCAGATAACTGGAAATTTGCATACGATTCATCCGCTTCATAGCAGATACTAGCCGCATTTTCACGTATTATCACGTTTAGAATGTAGGGATATTACTTTGCTTTGTTGAAATAAGAATTTATCGGTATATTACGGATTATGAGCGATAGCGGAACATTTATTTATGCATACTTACGTTTCAATCATAGTGGACTACGATTTGTGCGCGATAAATCAGTATTTTATTAGGTGTTTACTGAATTGAAGGGCATTTTTGTTATTTTTGATGAGGAATAGCACGTTTAGATCCCAAAGCGTGTGCTTCTTCGGCTTTTTCTAGTTCAATATCAGTTTTTGACCGATTTTGTACCCATTCTAGACATTGTCGTGCATATTACTGTCGGAACCAGAAAACTGGAAATTTGCATGCGATTCATCCGCTTCATAGTAGATACTAGCCGCATTTTCACGTATTATCGAGTTTAGAATGTAGGGATATTACGTTTCTTTGTTGAAAATCAGTATTTATCGGTATATTACGGAATATGAGCGATAGCAGTACATTTATCTATGCATATTCACGTTTTAACCATAGTGGAGTACGATTTGTGCGCGATAAATCAGTATTTTTTTAGGTTTTAACTGAATGGAAGGGCATTTTTGATATTTTTTATGAGAAATAGCACGCTCAGAACTCAAAACATTTGCTTCTTCGGGTTATTCAAGTTAAATATCAGTTTTTGACCGATTTTGAACCCATTCTCGACATTAAGTCGTGAATATTACTGTCGTAACCAGATAACTGGAAATTTGCATACGATTCATCCGCTTCATAGCAGATACTAGCCGCATTTTCACGTATTATCGCGTTTTGAGCATAGGGATATTACTTTTTATTTGTTGAAATCAGTATTTATCGGTATATTACGGAATGTGAGCGATAGCGGAACATTTAGTTATGCATATTCACGTTTCAACCATAGTTGAGTACGATTTGTGCGCGATAAATCAATATTTCTCTAGGTTTTTACTGAATTGAAGCGTATTTTTGTTATTTTTTATGAGGAATAGCACGCTCAGAAATAAAAACGTGTACTTCTTCGGGTTATTCTAGTTCAATATCAGTTTTCGACCGATTTTGAACCCATTTTGGTCATTAAGTCGTGAATATTACTGTCGTAACCAGATAACTGGAAATTTGCATACGATTCATCCGCTCGTAGCAGATACTAGCCGAATTTTCACGTATAATCGCGTTTAGAATGTAGATATATTACTTTTCCTTGTTGAAAAACAGTATTTATCGATATATTACGGAATATTAGAGATAGCGGAACATTTATTTATGCATTTTCTCGTTTCACTATAGTGGAGTACGATTTAAACGCGATAATTCAGTATTTTTTTAGGTTTTTACTGAATTGAAGGGCAATTTGGTTATTTTTTATGAGAAATTGCATGCTCAGAACTCAAAATGTGTGCTTCTTCGGATTATTCTAGTTCAATATCAGTTTTCGAAAGATTTTGTACCCATTTTAGACATTTAGTCGTGCATATTACTGTCGGAACCAGATAACTGGAACTTTGCATACGATTCATCCGCTTCATAGCAGATACTAGCCGCATTTTAACGTATTATCGCGTTAAGAATAGAGGGATATTACCTTCCTTGGTTGAAAATCGGTATTTATCAGTATACTACGGAATATGAGCGATAGCAGTACATTCATCAATGCATATTCGCGTTTCAACCATAGTGTAGTACGATTTGTGCGCGATAATCAATCTTTCATTAGGGTTTATAATGGATTGAAGCGTATTTTTGTTATTTTTTATGAGGATTAGCACGCTAAGATCCCAAAACGTGTGCTTCTTCGGGTTATTCTAGATCAATATCAGTTTTCGACCGATTTTGTACCCATTCTAGACATTTAATCGTGAATATTCCTGTCGTTACCAGATAACTGGAAATTTGCATGCGATTCATCCACTTCATAGTAGATACTAGCCTTATTTTCACGTATTATCGAGTTTAGAATGTAGGGATATTACGTTTCTTTGTTGAAAATCAGTATTTATCGGTATATTACGGAATATGAGCGATAGCAGTACATTTATCTATGCATATTCACGTTTCAACCATAGTGGAGTACGATTTGTGCGCGATAAATCAGTATTTTTTTAGGTTTTCACTGAATTGAAGGGCACTTTTGATATTTTTTATGAGAAATAGCACGCTCAGAACTCAAAACGTTTGCTTCTTCGGGTTATTCAAGTTCAATATCAGTTTTTGACCGATTTTGTACCCATTCTCGACATTAAGTCGTGAATATTACTGTCGTAACCAGATAACTGGAAATTTGCATACGATTCATCCGCTTCATAGCAGATACTAGCCGCATTTTCACGTATTATCACGTTTAGAATGTAGGGATATTACTTTGCTTTGTTGAAATAAGAATTTATCGGTATATTACGGATTATGAGCGATAGCGGAACATTTATTCATGCATATTTACGTTTCAATCATAGTGGACTACGGTTTTTTCGCGATAAATCAGTATTTTATTAGGTGTTTACTGAATTGAAGGGCATTTTTGTTATTTTTGATGAGGAATAGCACGTTTAGATCCCAAAACGTGTGCTTCTTCGGCTTTTTCTAGTTCAATATCAGTTTTTGACCGATTTTGTACCCATTCTAGACATTGTCGTGCATATTACTGTCGGAACCAGAAAACTGGAAATTTGCATGCGATTCATCCGCTTCATAGTAGATACTAGCCGCATTTTCACGTATTATCGAGTTTAGAATGTAGGGATATTACGTTTCTTTGTTGAAAATCAGTATTTATCGGTATATTACGGAATATGAGCGATAGCAGTACATTTTTTTATGCATATTTACGTTTCAACCATAGTGGACTACGATTTGTGCGCGAAAAGTCTGTATTATTATAGGTTTTTACTGAATTGAAGCCTATTTTTGTTACTTTGATGAGAAATAACACACTCAGATCCGAAAACGTGTGCTTCTTCAGCTTATTCTAGTTCAATATCAGTTTTCGACCGATTTTGAACCCATTCTAGACATTAAGTCGTGGATATTACTGTAGGAACCATATAACCGGAAGTTTGCATGCGATTCATCCGCTTCGTAGCAGATACTTGCCGCATTTTCACGTATTATCGCGTTAAGAATGTAGGGGTATTACCTTTCTTTTTTAAAATCGGTATTTATCCGTATACTACGGAATATGAACGATAGCAGTACATACATCAATGCATATTCACGTTTCAACCAAAGTGGAGTACGGATTGTGCGCGATAAATCAGTATTTTATTATGTTTTTACTAAATTGAAGGGCATTTTTGTTATTTATGATGAGAAATAGCACGCTAAGAACTCAAAACGTGTGCTTCTTCGGGTCATTCAAGTTCAATATCAGTTTTCGACCGATTTTGTACCCATTCTAGACTTTAAGTCGTGGGTATTACTGTCGGAACCAGATAAAAGGAAATTTGCATACAATTCATCCAATTCATGGCAGATACTAGCCGCATTTTCACGTCTTATCGCGTTTAGAATGTAGAAATATTACGTTTCTTTGTTGAAAACTGGTATTTATCGGTATATTACGGAATATGAGCGATAGAAATACATTTATCTATGCATATTCACGTTTCAACCATAGTTGAGTACGATTTGTGTGCGATAAATCAGTATTTTATTAGGTTTTTACTGAACTGAAGCGAATTTTTGTTATTTTTTATGAGGATAGCACGCTCAGAACTAAAAACGTGTGCTTCTTCGGGTTATTCTAGTTCAATATCAGTTTTCGATCGATTTTGAACCCATTCTGGATATAAAGTCGTGAATATTACTGTCGTAACCAGATAACTGGAAATTTGCATACGATTCATCAGCTTCATAGCAGATACTAGCCGCATTTTCACGTATTATCACGTTTAGAATGTAGGGATATTACTTTGCTTTGTTGAAATAAGAATTTATCGGTATATTAGGGATTAAGAGCGAAAACGGAACATTTATTTATGCATATTTACGTTTCAATCTTAGTGGACTACGATTTGTGTGCGATAAATCAGTATTTTATTAGGTTTTTACTGAATTGAAGGGCATTTTTTTATTGTTGATGAGGAGTAGCACGTTTAGATCCCAAAACGTGTGCTTCTTCGGCTTATTCTAGTTCAATATCAGTTTTTGACCGATTTTGTACCCATTCTAGACATTAAGTCGTGCATATTACTGTTGGAACCAGATGACTGGAAGTTTGCATGCGATTCATCCGCTTCGTAGCAGATACTTGCCGCATATTCACGTCTTATCACGTTAAGAATGTAGAAATATAACTTTTCTTTGTTAAAAATCAGTATTTATCGTTATATTACGGAATATGAGCGATAGCCGAATTTTTATTTATGCATATTTACGTTTCAATTATAGTTGAGTACGATATGCGCGCGATAAATCAGTATTTTATTAGGTTTTTACTGAATTGAAGGGCATTTTTGTTATTGTTGATGAGAAATAGCACGTTTAGATCCCAAAACGTGTGCTTCTTCGGCTTATTCTAGTTCAATATCAGTTTTTGACCGATTTTGTAACCATTCTAGACATTAAGTCGTGAATATTACTGTCGTTACCAGATAACTGGAAATTTGCATACGATTCATCAGCTTCATAGCAGATACTAGCCGCATTTTCACGTATTATCACGTTTAGAATGTAGGGATATTACTTTGCTTTGTTGAAATAAGAATTTATCGGTATACTACGGAATATGAACGATAGCAGTACATTCATCAATGCATATTCACGTTTCAACCAAAGTGGAGTACGGATTGTGCGCGATAAATCAGTATTTTATTATGTTTTTACTAAATTGAAGGGCATTATTGTTATTTATGATGAGAAATAGCACGCTAAGAACTCAAAACGTGTGCTTCTTCGGGTTATTCTAGTTCAATATCAGCTTTCGACCGATTTTGAACCCATTCTAGACATTTTGTCGTGGAAATTACTGTAGGAACCATATAACCGGAAGTTTGCGTGCGATTCATCCGCTTCGTAGCAGATACTAGCCACATTTTCACGTCTTATCGCGTTAAGAATGTAGGAATATTACATATCTTTCTTGAAAATCAGTTTTTATCGGTAAATTACGGATTATAAGCGATAGCGGAACATTCATATATATAAATATTTACGTTTCAACCATAGTTGAGTATAATTTGTACGCGATAATTCAGTATTTTTTTAGGTTTTTACTGAATTGAAGGGCATTTTTGTTATTTTTTTTTCAGAAATAGCACGCTAAAATTCAAAACGTGTGCTTCTTCGGGTTTTTCTAGATCAATATCAGTTTTTGACTGGTTTGTACCCATTCTAGACATAAAGTCGTGAATATTAATGTCGTAACCATATAACTGGAAATTTGCATACGACTCATATAATTCATGGCAGATACTAGCCGTATTTTCTCGTATTATCGCGTTTAGAATGTAGGAATATTACATTTCTTTGTTGAAAACGGGTATTTATCGGTATATTACGGAATATGAGCGATAGCAGTACATTCATCAATGCATATTCACGTTTCAACCATAGTGGAGTACGATTTGTGCGCGATAAATCAGTATTTTATTAGGTTTTTACTAAATTGAAGGGCATTTTTGTTATTTTTGATGAGAAATAGCACACTCAGATCCCAAAACGTGTGCTTCTTCGGGTTATTCTAGTTCAATATCAGCTTTCGACCGATTTTGAACCCATTCTAGACATAAAGTCGTGAATTTATCTGTCGTAACCAGATAACTGGATATTTGCATGCGATTCATCCGCTTCGTAGCTGATACTTGACGCATTTTCACGACTTATCGCGTTAAGAATGTAGGAATATTACATATCTTTGTTGAAAATCAGTTTTTATCGGTAAATTACGGAATATAAGCGATAGCGGAACATTTATATAAAAATATTTACGTTTCAACCATAGTTGAGTATGATTTGTACGCGATAATTCAGTATTTTATTAGGTTTTTACTAAATTGAAGGGCATTTTTGTTATTTATGATGAGAAATAGCACGCTAAGAACTCAAAACGTGTGCTTCTTCGGGTTATTCAAGTTCAATATCAGTTTTTGACCGATTTTGTACCCGTTCTAGACTTTAAGTCGTGGGTATTACTGTCGGAACCAGATGACTGGAAATTTGCATACGATTCATCCGCTTCATAGCAGATTCTAGCCGCATTTTCACGTATTATCGCGTTTAGAATGTAGGGATATTACTTTTCTTTGTTGAAAATCGGTATTTAACCGTATATTACGGTATATGAGCGATAGCTGAACATTTTTTTATGCATATTTACGTTTCAACCATAGTGGACTTCGATTTGTGCGCGATAATACAGTATTTTTTTAGCTTTTTACTGAATTGAAGCCTATTTTTGTTATTTTTGATGAGGAATAGCACACTCAGATCTCAAAACGTGTGCTTCTTCGGGTTATTCAAGTTAAATATCAGTTTTTGACCGATTTTGTACCCATTCTCGACATAAAGTCGTGAATTTATCTGTCGTAACCAGATAACTGGATATTTGCATACGATTCATCCGCTTCATAGCAGATACTA
This sequence comes from Pantala flavescens, assembly GCA_020796165.1. NCBI lineage: Eukaryota > Metazoa > Arthropoda > Insecta > Odonata > Libellulidae > Pantala > Pantala flavescens. The sequence continues at coordinate 25,932,344 of CM036889.1, forward strand.
GCCGCATTTTCACGTATTATCGCGTTTAGAGTGTAGACATATTACATTTCTTTGTTGAAATCAGTATTTATCGGTATATTACGGAATATGAGCGATAGCTGAACATTTTTTTATGCATATTTACGTTTCAACCATAGTGGACTACGATTTGTGCGCGATAAATCTGTATTTTTTTAGGTTTTTACTGAATTGAAGCCTTTTTTTGTTATTTTTGATGATGAATAACACACATAGATCCCAAAACGTGTGCTTCTTCGGCTTATTCTAGTTCAATATCAGTTTTCGACCGATTTTGTACCCATTCTAGACATTTAGTCGTGGATATTACTGTAGGAACGATATAACCGGAAGTTTGCATGCGATTCATCCGCTTCGTAGCTGATACTTGACGCATTTTCACGACTTATCGCGTTAAGAATGTAGGAATATTACATATCTTTGTTGAAAATAAGTTTTTATCGGTAAATTACGGAATATAGGCGATAGCGGAACATTTATTTATAAATATTTAAGTTTAAACCATAGTGGAGTATGATATGTGCGCGATAATTCAGTATTTTATTAGGTTTTCACTGAATTGAAGGGCATTTTTGTTATTTTTGATGAGGAATAGCACGCTCAGAACTCAAAACGTGTGCTTCTTCGGGTTATTCAAGTTCAATATCAGTTTTTGACCATTTTGTACCCATTCTAGACATAAAGTCGTGCATATTACTGTGGGAACCATGTAAACGGAGGTTTGCATGCGATTCATCCGCTTCGTAGCAGATACTTGCCGCATTTTCACGTATTATCGCGTTAAGAATGTAGGGATATTACCTGTCTTTGTTGAAAATCGGTATTTATCCGTATACTACGGAAAATGAACGAAAGCAGTACATTCATCAATGCATATTCACGTTTCAACCAAAGTGTAGTACGGATTGTGCACGATAAATCAGTATTTTATTATGTTTTTACTGAATTGAGCGTATTTTTGTTATTTTTTATGAGGAATAGCACGCTCAGAACTAAAAACGTGTGCTTCTTCGGGTTATTCTAGTTCAATATCAGTTTTCGACCGATTGTGAACCCATTCTGGACATTAAGTCGTGCATATTACTGTGGGAACCATGTAAACGGAGGTTTGCATGCGATTCATCCGCTTCGTAGCAGATACTTGCCGCATTTTCACGTATTATCACGTTTTGAATGTAGGAATATTACATTTCTTTGTTAAAAATCAGTATTTATCGGAATATTACGGAATATGAGCGATAGCAGTACATTTATCTATGCATATTCACTTTTCAACCATAGTGGAGTACGGATTGTGCGCGATAAATCAGCATTTTATTATGTTTTTACTAAATTGAAGGGCATTCTTGTTATTTTAGATGAGAAATAGCACGTTTAGATCCCAAAGCGTGTGCTTCTTCGGCTTTTTCTAGTTCAATATCAGTTTTCGACCGATTTTGTACCCATTCTACACTTTAAGTCGTGGGTATTACTGTCGGAACCAGATAACTGAAAATTTGAATACGATTCATCCGCTCCATGGCAGATACTAGCCGCATTTTCACGTATTATCGCGTTTAGAATGTAGGGATATTACGTTTCTTTGTTGAAAACGGGTATTTTTCGGTATATTACGGAATATGAGCGATAGCAGTACATTCATCTATGCAATTTCACGTTTCAACCATAGTGGAGTACGATTTGTGCGCGATAAATCAGTATTTTATTAGGTTTTTACTAAATTGAAGGGCATTTTTGTTATTTTTGATGAGAAATAGCACGCTCAGAACTCAAAACGTGTGCTTCTTCGGGTTATTCTAGTTCAATATCAGTTTTCGACAGATTTTGAACCCATTCTGGACATTAAGTCGTGAATATTAATGTCGTAACCAGATAACTGGAAATTTGCATGCGATTCATCCGCTTCGTAGCAGATACTAGCCGCATTTTTACATAATATCGCGTTAAGAATGTAGGAATATTACGTTTCTTTGTTAGAAATCGGTATTTATCGGTATATTACGGAATATGAGCGATAGCAGTACATTTTTATGCATATTCACGTTTCCACCAAAGTGGAGTACGATTTGTGCGCGATAAATCAATATTTCGTTAGGTTTTTACTGAATTGAAGCCTAATTTTGTTATTTTTGATGAGGAATAGCACACTCAGATCCCAAAACGTGTGCTTCTTCGGGTTATACTAGTTCAATATCAGCTTTCGACCGATTTTGAACCCATTCTAGACATTTTGTCGTGGAAATTACTGTAGGAACCATATAACCGGAAGTTTGCGTGCGATTCATCCGCTTCGTAGCAGATACTAGCCACATTTTCACATCTTATCGCGTTAAGAATGTAGGAATATTACATATCTTTGTTGAAAATCAGTTTTTATCGGTAAATTACGGAATATAAGCGATAGCGGAACATTTATTTATAAATATTTACGTTTCAACCATAGTTGAGTATGATTTGTACGCGATAATTCAGTATTTCTTTAGGTTTTTACTGAATTGAAGGGCATTTTTGTTATTTTTTTTCAGAAATAGCACGCCAAAATTCAAAACGTGTGCTTCTTCGGGTTTTTCAAGATCAATATCAGTTTTTGACTGGTTTGTACCTATTCTAGACATAAAGTCGTGAATATTACTGACGTAACCATATAACTGGAAATTTACATACGATTCATCCAATTCATGGCAGATACTAGCCGCATTTTCACGTATTATCGCGTTTAGAATGTAAGGATATTACGTTTCTTTGTTGAAAACGGGTATTTATCGGTATATTACGGAATATGAGCGATAGCAGTACATTTATCTATGCATATTCACGTTTCAACCATAGTGGAGTACGGATTGTGCGCGATAAATCAGTATTTTATTAGGTTTTTACTAAATTGAAGGGCATTTTTGTTATTTTTGATGAGAAATAGCACGCTCAGAACTCAAAACGTGTGCTTCTTCGGGTTATTCAAGTTCAATATCAGTTTTTGACCGATTTTGTACCCATTCTAGACATTAAGTCGTGCATATTACTATAGGAACCTTATAACCGGAAGTGTGCATACGATTCATCCGCTTTGTAGAAAATACTATCCGCATTTTCACGTATTATCGCGTTTAGAATGTAGAAATATTACTTTTCTTTGTTGAAATCAGTATTTATCGGTATATTACGGAATATGATTGATAGCGGAACATTTATTTATGCATATTCACGTTTCAACCATAGTTGAGTACGATTTGTGCGCGATAAATCAATATTTCATTAGGTTTTTACTGAATTGAGCGTATTTTTGTTATTTTTTATGAGGAATAGCACGCTCAGAACTAAAAACGTGTGCTTCTTCGGGTTATTCTAGTTCAATATCAGTTTTCGACCGATTTTGAACCCATTCTGGATATAAAGTCGTGCATATTACTGTGGGAACCATATAAACGGAGGTTTGCATGCGATTCATCCGCTTCGTAGCAGATACTTGCCGCATTTTCACGTATTATCACGTTTAGAATGTAGGAATATTACATTTCTTTGTTGAAAATCAGTATTTATCGGTAAATTACGGAATATAAGCGATAGCGGAACATTTATCTATGCATATTCACGTTTCAACCATAGTGGAGTACGGATTGTGCGCGATAAATCAGTATTTTATTATGTTTTTACTAAATTGAAGGGCATTCTTGTTATTTTTGATGAGAAATAGCACGCTCAGAACTCAAAACGTGTGCTTCTCCGGGTTATTCAAGTTCAATATCAGTTTTCGACCGATTTTGTACCCATTCTACACTTTAAGTCGTTGGTATTACTGTCGGAACCAGATAACTGGAAATTTGAATACGATTCATCCGCTCCATGGCAGATACTAGCCGCATTTTCACGTATTATCGCGTTTAGAATGTAGGGATATTACGTTTCTTTGTTGAAAACGGGTATTTATCGGTATATTACGGAATATGAGCGATAGTAGTACATTCATCTATGCATATTAACGTTTCAACCATAGTGGAGTACGATTTGTGCGCGATAAATCAGTATTTTATTAGGTTTAGCGGACCATATTTAAACCTTGTCAGTCACTGCATGCTTACGATCTCGTTAACTTACCTCAAATCTTCGTAGCCAACACTCGGCAGCTCAATTATCAAAATTCGCTTCAGCGATGTGTTTGGGACGTTGGTCACCACAGAAGGCATTCATGGACGGAAATTATCGCTCTCACTTCGGGAAGGTGATTTAAGGCACACCGCTGCTCTCCGAGGAAGCAACTCTTGGCTTCGAACTTGTCGCCAAGGTTTTCAAACGGGGCCCTTTGTTTACGTTCGCGACTTTCACTACATCCTTCGACGGGCAGTGTTCCTCCCTGCAAAAACAATGAATCATGCTTTTCAGTCGGAATTCGACGTACGTGTTCATTCTCGCTCAATAAGGAAGAATTGGCGATACGATAGTAGGGGGAAAAAAGGCTCTGGATATATTAGAAGGAACTTTGAGAGTAAAGGAATCACAGAATAATGGAAAAGAATACTTGATGGAAGGCCGTTGATAAAATTAGGTTGAAAATACGGTTATATTTGAACGACAATAAAAAGAATATTCAGGAAATATTAGGACGTATGCTAACGTTTCATTGTTCTTTCTTGGCTTTAGTGCGATTGAAGAGCTGATTAGACAGGCATTTAATCGGAAATAAAGTTCTTATCGCAAATGCAATGGCTGAATCAATAATAGGATGAGACATAACGAAAACGGAGTTGTGATGTTTATCAAAGCACACTAAAGCGGATCGAGGGCAAAAGCAAAGTTTCTTCCTCATCGTTACGAAAGAAGATTAACGTGGGAAATATATATGGTCCACGCTCTCAATTAAAAGCTTTATCCCTGCACACAATCAGTTCAAGTCTCTTGATCAACCCCATTATATAGGAATCTATTCTCAAATGAAATACTGGTTCCTTACGTCCTATCTATGAGTTAGGCTTACCATAGATATATTTAGTTTGCTATTGAACCAATACTAAATCATTGATATTTTTTGTGTAACCGTATTCTAGGCCTTCCCAATTCTGTTTTATCCGTCCGGAGTTTTTCGTTCCCTTGGAGAAACAATATAGATCACAGTTTTCTAATAATCAACTGAAGGCATCTTTGCATTCATTACCGTCCTCGCCTAATCTAAGGAAGGCTCTGCTGCCTTTCAAATCTAAGAATCAGTGGACTAATTATTTGGGATGGTGCTTTGCATACCTGCCAGGAAACTGAAAAGCCTGGATCCAAGTCCCAGTCATGTCCATAATTTTTTATTTCTTTCATGTATTCATTTACAACTAAACTGAAAGAAATGCTACGAGTCAGCAAGATTTGATAAACCAAAGTACCATTCAGTTTAAATTTTACTTAAAAACAATTCCTGATGTTGGAATAATAGATTAACTTACATTATGTTATTATGTATGAATTTTGAAGATATATTCCGATTGCTTTTCATTCATTTAATGTGTTTTTTTATTTATGATATTCCACGAGTTGGGAAAAATGTTCCCTTTATGGAAATAAAAACAATAAATTAGTTCTATATAAAATTGATAAAACAAAAAACCGGGAACAAATCTCTCGCATATTACTAATTAATTTAGGTGTATTAATGCCAGGAATTAGTCTCAATAGCATGAGTTATGTAATGTACTGAAGTAATTGTTGATCCAGAGAAAACAACACAGTTGCACAAGATAAATGAAAACATTCATAAAAGTTAATAGAACACAAACATGTAAGGAAGAAACTATAATTTCTCACATAAAAATCACTAGAGCAGTGCTGACATCTGGTTAGAGATATATGGATCCATTGGCTCCATATCTCTAACCAAAATATTATGATTGAAGATCAATATGTCTCCAATCTCCAATAGTTTATGATAGACACAATTCTTGTCAAGGAAATTAAATTTTCCTTATAAAAATCATAAAATTTAATAAATAAATAGATGTAACAATTAAAAAGCGATATTTTCTAAACAATGGTTTACAAAGTACATGAGAAGGGGTATCAGACAAGGAGCAAAGTATTTTCTTCTGTTTTAGGAAAACATCAATGATTTTGGTGGATGAGCCCCAAAATAAGAAACTTAAGAATGAAATTAGGCAAAATATATAATAAATGTAATTTTTTTATTTCCTTCCTACAAAGAGAGAAGACGATATATAAAGAACAGAATGTAATTTTATACACAAGTAGCCAAATATGCATGGATCACTTACAACAGGGTTTAATATGCATACCCCAGAACTTTTTATATGGAAAGGATTATGGTCAAAAAATTTATATTGTAAAATTTTTTATTTGGAGCATAGAAAAGCATTTATTCAATTTTATCACTTCTGAGCATAGAGACACAGAAGGAGACACCAGTAAAGGATTAGATAGATATTTTTTCCTATTTTTATTTTTTGAGACAGTTTGTTGCCTATTAGATAAATAGGAAAATGGCTATTTATTAAACTCAGATCTTAGAAATTTGTTAGGAATTAGAAATCCATTTACTGCAGAGAGAGGTAAGTTTAGCAGAAATATCATCTGGTCCGGATAACTTTTTTTGTACCCTTTATCATATTATGGGAATAGTTCCAGCCAAGTATATAGTCAGAAATACATAAAAGAAGAATTAATAAAGTGAGTTGAGGAGAGATATTGGCTAAAGGGTGAGCTACTAATATCAGATAAAAGAAGAAGATGAAGAAAGAGCTCATCATAGAATTAGCTACATCATCTACTGTCTGACCATCATAACTTTTGGAAAGAGAAAAGGTTCTTTCAATGACAAGGATATCATATATTTTATTACATTAGTGCTGTTGGGAGGATTAATGAATATAGAATAATTGTAAAATTTCTTCCTGGATTATGGCAGATTTCTGTACTACCTATTGAGATTGGTATATATTTTTTGGGTACAAGTATCATTATGATGCTCATGTAACTTTTGAAGATTTTTATTTTTATATTAATATGAAAAACTATCAAAACTATCAGAAGCCAGCTTCAAATAATTTTTCCATTCTATATTTCATTACAGGATGAATGTATTTATGCATTGCAATAAGAAAATTGGTGGTAAAAATACAAAGCTTAAGTTTATGCAAAACAATGAAATGGAACTAAAGCATTGGTTCATTAAAGGGAATTAAATTTCAAGGAGAAACCTCCTTCAAAATATTTAATATAGGAAATAACAAAGAAATACAATCTAACTTACAGAACTATCATAACATTCAACTCTAACATGTCATAACATACATAAATATGGCTAGATTTTTGCATTTTGATCACTTGAAAGATTATACATTATCGGATATGAGAAGGTTGTACAAAGTATAAGATACTTATGAAGGGATAACAGAAACAGTTAAAGACCATCAAATGGATTTCAAAGCTAACGTAAAATCTGTTTTTCAATTATATATTTTAATGGAGGCTGAACATAAAAATAAGAGTGTTGAAGACTATTATATGTACATGCCTTTTTAAAATCCGAAATTCAATCATTCCTAATAAATTCAATTCAAACCGCCCTAATAGAAGAACCCACTTTTTGGCTCACTCATCAAGGTCATGATTCTGTTACCAAAGCGCTCAGTTGATACACAAGCCAGTCTCCTTAATGAAATTAGGAATTTTAGGTTAGTATGATGGCCGATGACATCAAAGCATCATCCTTGAAAATTGAGAAAACTCACATTTCAAATTGTGATAATTAAATTGCTTTGCCGACACGAGATTATCACTTACTGGATAAGAACACTGCTCAGTAGACCGTCCACTTCACCACTGCCGCTTCGTCATCGGAAATTGAAACTGGCATCAGCAAAGGAGTGATTCATAAATAAAGAAGAGAAATGCTACTTAACTTGTGCATCAATTTAAAGCTTCAGGTTAACAACAGTTGCAGATCAATTCAAAATCCCTCCCAGAATTCTGAACTTTTAATCCTGAAATGAAATCTCCGAGCGCTACATGAGCCATCAGTATCAGTTTCACAGCCCTCTCTTACTAGATTATGGATAGGGGAAAAAAGTCGCGAAATCCAATCGGATTGAAAATAAAACAAGAAAATTTTCAAACTTTTTTCCAGAAATTTTAGAAAAATGTAAATTTTTATTCATTAAATTCCAGATAAAATAAATATTACTATTATAAAATACACTCATTTCCCAAAATTTTAGGGAAATGTAAAGCTTCATTCTTTACATTCCCGATAAATTAAAAATGATATTTTAAAATGACACTCATTTGTTTCCTGCACTGAGGTGGCCTGAGAAGTCTTCCAATCTCTGTAAAATAATACAAGAAACTTTTAAGTCTTTGTGCCAGAAAATTTAGAAATGAGTAAAGTTTTATTCATTAAATTCCAGATTAAATAAATAATAAAATTAAGAAATAACACTCATCCCTTTTCTGCGCTAAGGTGGCCTTACATACTCATGGAATTCCTTTACGTATCATTGAAACAGTTCCTATAAAATCTAGAGGTCATTAATGAAAAACAACATATCAACCATAATCTTCTATGTGGATGTTTATGTGCTGTAAATAAATTTATTTTGTCCTTACTATAAAGCCCTCCAGAAACTACCCAAATCTTTGTTGAATTCTTCTATATGATGGATAATCATGGAAGATTTACTCCAATTTTTAAGAAGGGGACTGTTTGCTTAAAGAAGCAGATGTTAGCTCGAAACAGAATAAAAGCAATATTAAAGCAAAGTTAAATGAAACGTATTTCATAAAATTTCATTAAACAAATAGCAGTCCAGTATTTTTCTTACATTACTTTACCCTTCTTAATTCACCTATTTCCAAGACAGACTGAACAGCATAGGAATCATCCAAGTGGTCCATTTGTAGGAATCCCCTTTCTGATATTTTGAAGGCTGGGGAAGAATTCTTCAAATCTCCTGAAAATAAAACCTTGTTAGACTTTTTGCCCAAAAATTTAGAAAAATGTAAAGTTTCATTCATTAAAATCCAGATAAAATATTTAAAAATTACACTCATTCCTATCATGAGCTTAGGTGGCCTTACATCCTTACAAAGAATAATATTCATATTCATGTATTCATTTACAACTAAACTGAAAGAAATGCTACGAGTCAGCAAGATATGATAAATCAAAAGTACCAATCAGTTTAAATTTTATTTAAAAACAATTCCTGATGTTGGAATAATAGATTAACTTACATTATGTTATTATGTATGATGTTTGAAGATATATTCCGATTGCATATTCAAAATCAAACAGCCACATTTGCTGTTCATGTGCACTTTTGAACAGTTAGAGAGATCTTAATTACGCTTTTCAGATAAATATACAAGAATTGTATTTAATAATAAGGAAACGGAAGCCACTAACTAGAAATTACAAACCTTGAATCATCAATTATGGCTGATGGAGGGTGATTCTTTTAAGCATTCTATTCTAACAGTCTAACTTATTTTCTTAAGGAAATGCAGAATGCATGATGATTATACGCAATGTGTTCAGGATTTCATACCCAACCCAGACAGCATAAAAAAGCAGATTGGTGTAGAAAATCTTAGAAACAAGAGTGAAATTCAGAAATTTTAGCCATGAAAGACTAAATTAATAAAAATATTTCTCATTAAATATCATTTGAGTTGAATCATTGATGAAGCATCAACATAGTAAGGAGTCGATGGAGATTGATATGTTTCATTGATTGTATTGAATAAGGGTAATTGATCAAGTTTTCGAAGAGCAGTTCTCTATAAGGAAATGAATAATCATTCTATCCTTTGTGAATGAAGCATTGGTTGCATGAAAATTTTTCATCTTGTAGTATATAAAATCTTTCTTAATGCTAGTTAGATTATCAAAAGGATAGGAAATAGGAAACCAAAAAATATGTTAAAAAGTTGATCATTCCTAATTGCATGGTTATTCTAAAAGGGTTAGTCTTTCGCAGCTATTCTATACTAAGGGATATCCAATTTACATATCAATTAGCTCAATCATTATTAATGTTAGTTGGGAGCATTAAAATATATAATAATTTTAAAAATTATGTTTATCTCCACCCTTGGAAGGCAATAGATGATGGTGATCATTACATCACTTGTAGAAAGACAGGATTGTGTTTGTGATCAACTTAGGTGATTTTTAGGGATATTTATTTCAAACTATGTACAGATAGAACCTTGAAAAATGTGTTCATGGTTATCACTGGAAGAATACTATTACATGCATAACTTGCATGCAAAATATAAAGAAGGGGAATTTTGGCAACCATATATTGTGGTTAAAATTACTGATTGAGTCCTAGTTCATGAATATCAAATAATTACTTTCACCATTGGTTAAATTTTATGAGGGTTGCTCTAATTCATGACCATGAACAAATTCTGAGATGAGCTCAATGTGAATCAGTACTGAAACCACTCCAAAGTCACTATCTTTGCTATAAACTCCAGTTACATGCAGTCAAAATACAGTACAAAGTTTGATTCTCTACTGTTCAGCAATGAAATAGTGCTATCCTAAATCCAATTCCACATTATTGATTACTTCAATCAGTTACCAGTGAGTCTAATATCTAACACACACCAAGTGTATGACATGCTTCTTGATGCAATTAATAATGTAAAACATAAGGTTTGACACACAAGCTTAAAGAAGTTAAAGCTGTTTAAAAATACTCATTTTTGTTAAACAGCTGGGTAGTTTGCTGATTATCATTAATGAAAAGAATTTTATACATTGCTAGACAATATGCACAACAAAAGCAGGGATTCACATTAACATAAATTTATATTCGGAAAAAGAAAAATCACTGCCATGGATCTTTTACGATTACATTTTATTCGCAATTACTGCTAACGTTCTGATGTACAATCAAAGCTTCTACAATCCGTAGTAGGAATTCCGTCGTAATGATAATATGAACGCCTCAATCTAGATCCGACACATTCTATAGATTTTCTATTTCCTTATATCACTCTCAGATGAATCTCCCGCACCAAGATCTGCTCTCGAAGTGCATCGATACGTATGACGGATCTCGATTCTGGGCAAGCTTACTCACTGAATTCAGTGAATAACTTACTGCTCTGGAAGTATGGAGTGAATTGAGAATGGGATACTGTGAAATTTCTCGGCGAACAAATGAGTGTGTCGGAACCTTTTTACTTTCTCCTTGTTTGGATTTACTTTCGGATTAACGAAGTAGCCTCTTGCTTCAAACGAGGTATAACGTGCGACAAACAACTCAGAAAGATGAACTCGTATTGGAAGGTAAGTTACAGTGAGCATTGCGCACGAACTTCCCTAGACGCTATGGTATGTAAGGTTAGGAAGCAAAAGAATAAAACAGTGATTCCTTTAACGAGTCAAAGCGGTAAGGAATAGGTGTTAGAACGTAGATTAAGGGGAAATTATCAGAAGGCATCCGTTCCAAACGTTTCGCTCCAAAGCCATACCCATCCTACCCCTTGGGAAAGGGCAAGATGGAAATGCACTATCGCGTACTACATCATTCTCGAATAAGTGATGCGAAATGCGATAAACGTGTCGTAGAAATGGTTAATGTCCAAGGCGTTGTTATGATTGTTTTCATTAATTGACGTTAATTAATCGATCATTTGAAATCAAATCAAGGTTCATTTTTCTCATAAATAGAGCGTAATCATGACGAGATAGTGATTTTAAATTTACTCGAAAGGAATAGAATAGAGACGAATGTTAAAAAAAATGGTAAACGAAAGGTTTCGAATGTTATATTTCAAAATTTAAACATTTAACTGTACGCGTAGTTGCATTTTGGGGGGAAAAAAGGAGGTTTTAACCAATGAGAACGCAGCATTAGCGACCGGAAATCGGCTACAGGGGAATAGGATCAGTTCGCGCGGAGATTTCGTCGTGAGCAGTTGGGAGCGACCATCGGGCTTAGAATCCAGATTCTTCTGGCGACGCATGGATTTTGGACTTTCTACAAGAGATACCACTGACATCGAGAATCAGACTGGCTTCAGGGATTCGCGGCCCGACTATCTCCGCGGTTTCCCCTTTCCAACGCCAAACTTGCTTATATTTGTGTGTTTCTATATTCGTTTACTCGCTTTGCTCACGTAATTGTATGTACGTAATTTATTATCGGGTAATATTAGTTGTGCATTATCTGCGAACAGTTTATTTTATGATGTGTACGTAGTTTATTGTGGTAGGTAGGGATTGACTGCGCGTGGTCTCTCAAGTTTTGGTTTTTGTCGTTTGTTGGTCCGCTTCTTTGAGTTCGTTCGGTGTCGTTCGATTTGTTTTCGAATGGTTTGGGTATAAAGGCTTATGTATGTGTCTGCTTCACCTTTTTCCCGGTACATCATGATCTTTCTTCTGCAGGAATGTAAAATGTGTTATAGATTTTAAGTGTTATGTCGTATTTTTGTTGCATTGCTTTACGTTTGATTTAATGACCCGAGTTTTTTGCAGGTTTATCCCTCACATTATTTCGATGTAAGTTACGAATTTTTCAACGTATTTATTGTGTTGTTGCGTAATTATGATGAATTTCTTGCAGGTCATTTTATCAATTGGTAATGATGTTTCAATTCTTTCCGTTTTCCGATAATCCTGGTCAATTTTTTTCAGGGAAATTTTAAATCACGGTACCGATATTTCAAGTTTTATGTATGTAATTTCCCCTAGTGCTCATAACAAAAATTTTTTGCAGGTACATTTATATCGAATTTTTAAATTGTTTTACTTGTTTCGTAATCATGTTGCAATTTTTTTCAGAGGGGCTTTCCAAATGGTAGGTTCCGTTTTCTCAGTTCTCTGAATTCGTAGTGAGATTTCGAATTCAATTTAACAAAGTACTCTTTTCAGGTATATGAAGCATCATGACAGGGATTGAATCATGGGAGATGAGAGGAGCCGAAAAGACTACGATCGACTTCACGCGGTGGGACACCCAGGAGCAAAAACCACCTCAGAGCAGACCCGAGGATGAAGACAGTGCTAGTGTCATGAAGACAGTGTCAGTGTCATGAAGACAGCGTGCCATCGAGCCGTTGGCGAATACTGTATCACCTACGTTGGAAACCCGAGAAGACTTTCTACAGGCACCTTTGTATGTTATTTATAGTTTGGCCTGTCACGTTGCATGTAAAATTGATTACTTTCATCAAATACGATTGCCCTGTATTGTATCAGAGCCTAAGCTAGTAATTTATCGTTTTGCATGTGTGTACTTTCGTCAAATGTGTTTGTATCGATCATGTCCTTAATTTGTAGAGTATGTACTTTTACGGGATGAGTTGCATTAATTTTAACAACAAGGCCTTGTTTGGTAGGTTAACTTTCATTCGTTGCAACTGATGTGCAGAATTGGAATGGTTCTCATACTTGTATGTGTGTGCTTGTGTGTGCGGAGTATACTCCTGTGTGAATGCATGAAGGTTTATTTTCGCGGTTCCGATCTATTAGTGTAGAATATTTGTAGTTACTAACTAACTGGTGGTGGTGTGGTTGTGTGTGCTGAGTGTGGGCTTCCATTCCAAACTGTGCATTTTAGCTTCAGGAAGTAACGTAGTTCAATAGAGGTTTTTAAATATTTTGATGGTTTTTCCAATTGCTCGATCTAAATTAACTCAATTTATACTCCCGTAACTCATTTTCACGGCCATAACTCTGTATATTTTGTAATGTTGTTCTGTGAGGATCTTTATTGTTCAATTATCTCTCTGTCTTTTGCGGGTTTTACTCCGGAAACAAAGGCGAAGGAGGTTTATCCCGCTTGTTCTTTTTGAAGAAATATAAATTGATTGAAAAATGATCTTTTGTTTTCTTAAAGCCTCCCATATTTCTTTGACGAGTTGCAAAGAAAGATTGTCCGGCCACTCTTCTGAGCGAAATACAATCAGTCCGATAACTTTTTCATTCCTGATCTGATAATCGACTTAAAGAAGTTATCACAACTTATTGAATACCGAGCATGGATGCTTAGCACTTGGATAAGAAAATCTTGCGAGTTATTTCTTAACAGATGCAAAATTAAGACATGCACGATAAAAAGTGATTACGCAGACATAATCCTGAAGTTTTATGAGCAGTGACTTTAAATACCGATTCCTAATCCTTTTCCTAAAAATATAGTTTAAACTACGATTTAATTTTTAAGCGATTGAAGATTTAATTTACATACTGCGTAGTGGAACAATCGATGAAAGAATCAGCATTGAGAAATGCATGCGAAGAGAGCAACAGCACTTTAAGAACGTTCTTGGGCTGTGAAACACAAGTAATCAATCAGTTCTGGCGTTCAAATTTCGTTCCTTCGGGACATACGCAATAAATCCTTGTCCTTGTATGGAAAAAGATACTCTGCCTCAAATTTGTACTGATAACGGCTTCAATTTCCCCAAAGAAAAATGAAATGCTTCATATAATTCGAAAACGTTTGTAATTACGCGTATAAAACGACCGCGCATGCACTCGCTCATCATCCCTTCTTAATATCGACGTAAAGTTTATTTATACAAAATGAATTACTGCTCGGAACATGAAATTATTTGCCCAGCGGACCATATTTAAACCTTGTCAGTCACTGCATGCTTACGATCTCGTTAACTTACCTCAAATCTTCGTAGCCAACACTCGGCAGCTCAATTATCAAAATTCGCTTCAGCGATGTGTTTGGGACGTTGGTCACCACAGAAGGCATTCATGGACGGAAATTATCGCTCTCACTTCGGGAAGGTGATTTAAGGCACACCGCTGCTCTCCGAGGAAGCAACTCTTGGCTTCGAACTTGTCGCCAAGGTTTTCAAACGGGGCCCTTTGTTTACGTTCGCGACTTTCACTACATCCTTCGACGGGCAGTGTTCCTCCCTGCAAAAACAATGAATCATGCTTTTAAGTCGGAATTCGACGTACGTGTTCATTCTCGCTCAATAAGGAAGAATTGGCGATACGATAGTAGGGGGAAAAAAGGCTCTGGATATATTAGAAGGAACTTTGAGAGTAAAGGAATCACAGAATAATGGAAAAGAATACTTGATGGAAGGCCGTTGATAAAATTAGGTTGAAAATACGGTTATATTTGAACGACAATAAAAAGAATATTCAGGAAATATTAGGACGTATGCTAACGTTTCATTGTTCTTTCTTGGCTTTAGTGCGATTGAAGAGCTGATTAGACAGGCATTTAATCGGAAATAAAGTTCTTATCGCAAATGCAATGGCTGAATCAATAATAGGATGAGACATAACGAAAACGGAGTTGTGATGTTTATCAAAGCACACTAAAGCGGATCGAGGGCAAAAGCAAAGTTTCTTCCTCATCGTTACGAAAGAAGATTAACGTGGGAAATATATATGGTCCACGCTCTCAATTAAAAGCTTTATCCCTGCACACAATCAGTTCAAGTCTCTTGATCAACCCCATTATATAGGAATCTATTCTCAAATGAAATACTGGTTCCTTACGTCCTATCTATGAGTTAGGCTTACCATAGATATATTTAGTTTGCTATTGAACCAATACTAAATCATTGATATTTTTTGTGTAACCGTATTCTAGGCCTTCCCAATTCTGTTTTATCCGTCCGGAGTTTTTCGTTCCCCTGGAGAAACAATATAGATCACAGTTTTCTAATAATCAACTGAAGGCATCTTTGCATTCATTACCGTCCTCGCCTAATCTAAGGAAGGCTCTGCTGCCTTTCAAATCTAAGAATCAGTGGACTAATTATTTGGGATGGTGCTTTGCATACCTGCCAGGAAACTGAAAAGCCTGGATCCAAGTCCCAGTCATGTCCATAATTTTTTATTTCTTTCATGTATTCATTTACAACTAAACTGAAAGAAATGCTACGAGTCAGCAAGATTTGATAAACCAAAGTACCATTCAGTTTAAATTTTACTTAAAAACAATTCCTGATGTTGGAATAATAGATTAACTTACATTATGTTATTATGTATGAATTTTGAAGATATATTCCGATTGCTTTTCATTCATTTAATGTGTTTTTTTATTTATGATATTCCACGAGTTGGGAAAAATGTTCCCTTTATGGAAATAAAAACAATAAATTAGTTCTATATAAAATTGATAAAACAAAAAACCGGGAACAAATCTCTCGCATATTACTAATTAATTTAGGTGTATTAATGCCAGGAATTAGTCTCAATAGCATGAGTTATGTAATGTACTGAAGTAATTGTTGATCCAGAGAAAACAACACAGTTGCACAAGATAAATGAAAACATTCATAAAAGTTAATAGAACACAAACATGTAAGGAAGAAACTATAATTTCTCACATAAAAATCACTAGAGCAGTGCTGACATCTGGTTAGAGATATATGGATCCATTGGCTCCATATCTCTAACCAAAATATTATGATTGAAGATCAATATGTCTCCAATCTCCAATAGTTTATGATAGACACAATTCTTGTCAAGGAAATTAAATTTTCCTTATAAAAATCATAAAATTTAATAAATAAATAGATGTAACAATTAAAAAGCGATATTTTCTAAACAATGGTTTACAAAGTACATGAGAAGGGGTATCAGACAAGGAGCAAAGTATTTTCTTCTGTTTTAGGAAAACATCAATGATTTTGGAGGATGAGCCCCAAAATAAGAAACTTAAGAATGAAATTAGGCAAAATATATAATAAATGTAATTTTTTTATTTCCTTCCTACAAAGAGAGAAGACGATATATAAAGAACAGAATGTAATTTTATACACAAGTAGCCAAATATGCATGGATCACTTACAACAGGGTTTAATATGCATACCCCAGAACTTTTTATATGGAAAGGATTATGGTCAAAAAATTTATATTGTAAAATTTTTTATTTGGAGCATAGAAAAGCATTTATTCAATTTTATCACTTCTGAGCATAGAGACACAGAAGGAGACACCAGTAAAGGATTAGATAGATATTTTTTCCTATTTTTACTTTTTGAGACAGTTTGTTGCCTATTAGATAAATAGGAAAATGGCTATTTATTAAACTCAGATCTTAGAAATTTGTTAGGAATTAGAAATCCATTTACTGCAGAGAGAGGTAAGTTTAGCAGAAATATCATCTGGTCCGGATAACTTTTTTTGTACCCTTTATCATATTATGGGAATAGTTCCAGCCAAGTATATAGTCAGAAATACATAAAAGAAGAATTAATAAAGTGAGTTGAGGAGAGATATTGGCTAAAGGGTGAGCTACTAATATCAGATAAAAGAAGAAGATGAAGAAAGAGCTCATCATAGAATTAGCTACATCATCTACTGTCTGACCATCATAACTTTTGGAAAGAGAAAAGGTTCTTTCAATGACAAGGATATCATATATTTTATTACATTAGTGCTGTTGGGAGGATTAATGAATATAGAATAATTGTAAAATTTCTTCCTGGATTATGGCAGATTTCTGTACTACCTATTGAGATTGGTATATATTTTTTGGGTACAAGTATCATTATGATGCTCATGTAACTTTTGAAGATTTTTATTTTTATATTAATATGAAAAACTATCAAAACTATCAGAAGCCAGCTTCAAATAATTTTTCCATTCTATATTTCATTACAGGATGAATGTATTTATGCATTGCAATAAGAAAATTGGTGGTAAAAATACAAAGCTTAAGTTTATGCAAAACAATGAAATGGAACTAAAGCATTGGTTCATTAAAGGGAATTAAATTTCAAGGAGAAACCTCCTTCAAAATATTTAATATAGGAAATAACAAAGAAATACAATCTAACTTACAGAACTATCATAACATTCAACTCTAACATGTCATAACATACATAAATATGGCTAGATTTTTGCATTTTGATCACTTGAAAGATTATACATTATCGGATATGAGAAGGTTGTACAAAGTATAAGATACTTATGAAGGGATAACAGAAACAGTTAAAGACCATCAAATGGATTTCAAAGCTAACGTAAAATCTGTTTTTCAATTATATATTTTAATGGAGGCTGAACATAAAAATAAGAGTGTTGAAGACTATTATATGTACATGCCTTTTTAAAATCCGAAATTCAATCATTCCTAATAAATTCAATTCAAACCGCCCTAATAGAAGAACCCACTTTTTGGCTCACTCATCAAGGTCATGATTCTGTTACCAAAGCGCTCAGTTGATACACAAGCCAGTCTCCTTAATGAAATTAGGAATTTTAGGTTAGTATGATGGCCGATGACATCAAAGCATCATCCTTGAAAATTGAGAAAACTCACATTTCAAATTGTGATAATTAAATTGCTTTGCCGACACGAGATTATCACTTACTGGATAAGAACACTGCTCAGTAGACCGTCCACTTCACCACTGCCGCTTCGTCATCGGAAATTGAAACTGGCATCAGCAAAGGAGTGATTCATAAATAAAGAAGAGAAATGCTACTTAACTTGTGCATCAATTTAAAGCTTCAGGTTAACAACAGTTGCAGATCAATTCAAAATCCCTCCCAGAATTCTGAACTTTTCATACCTACTACCAACTTGCATACCTGCCAGGAAACTGAAAAGCCTGGATCCAAGTCCCAGTCATGTCCATAATTTTTTATTTCTTTCATGTATTCATTTACAACTAAACTGAAAGAAATGCTACGAGTCAGCAAGATTTGATAAACCAAAAGTGGCATTCAGTTTCCTGATGTTGCATTAAAAATTAACTTACATTATGTGTGATGTTTGAAAATATATTCAGATAGCATATTCCAAATCAAACAGCCACATTCGCTGTTAATGTGCACTTTTGAATAGTTAGAGAGATCTTAATTACGCTTTTCAGATAAATATACAAGAATTGTATTTAATAATAAGGAAACGGAAGCCACTAATTACAAATTACAAACCTAGAGTCATCAATTATGGCTGATTGAGGGTGATTCATTTCACCTTTCTATTCTAACAGTCTAACTTTTTTTCTTAAGGAAATGCAGAATGCATGATGTTTATACGCAATGTGTTCAGGATTTCACACTCAACCCAGACAGCATAAAAAAGCGGATTGGTGTAAAAAATCTTAGTAAAATAAGTGAAAATCAGATATAAAACCATGAAATACTAAATGAATAAAAATATTTCTCATTAAATATCATGTGAGTTAAATCATTGATAAAGCATCAACATAGTAAGGAGTCAACGGAGGTTGATATGTTTCATTGATGGAATCGAATAAGCGTAATTGATTAAGTTTTTGAAGAGCAGTTCCCTATAAGGAAATGAATAATGAAATCAATGTGAGAAGGCGTGACTTCGTGGAATGCCATAATAGTAAAAATAACTTAGTAAATATCTACAGAAAAATTGTTATATTTGCAACCGGTTTCGTAATATAAAATTCCTGAGGCCTGAGCCTGAATATGTAATTTTATATTACTAAACCGGTTGCAAATATAACATTTTTCTGTGGAAATCAAGAGAAATGTTTACCGGGAACTCAAATTGGATGAAATATTCAAATGGTAAATTAAAATTTGATTAATCGTTAAATACGTTATCGCTGCTGTTTTCTGAAGCTGATACACTATCGGAATTGCTCGCGAAAGACTTTTTTCGAGTATTCATCGAGTAAAAGAGCTCTACTATGCATGGTACCATGATGAGAAATACTGTGGGGCTATAGACTTCTCCAGTTCATAATGTAATTTGCACTATTTCTTGGCTTTTGAAGGGTAAGAGACGAGGATTGGCTGCTATAATTAACTAAAAGTCAATACGGTAGCTTTCATAGCGAGCAGAAGTAGAGGAAGATTCTTTGTTTTCAATAATTGCTTGATTTTCAATGACATCTTTCTATTTCAATTCCAGGATGCTTCTCCACCGACAAATTCCTACTGCTGAGATGAATAATTCACTGCACCCAAGGGACTGCAAAGAGTAGTCATCCCCTTACTTCGAAGTGGAGGTTTTATAAACACATTTCAATATGATAATGGATTACTTTTCAAGGTATGAGGTTGTTGAAACTATGATGTCCGTTCAACTATTCTTTCAAAAGGAGTTAAAACCTGACGATGACTTAACTATACTGCAAGATGAAAGTTATATGAATGCATATGGTCAAAAGCAAAGTTAATTTACTGTCTTGATCAAATTAGATTTAATCATGTAATGTTTCATTAAAACTTGATAAATCGTTGATTATGTTACTGCTGCTTCTTTGTGAAGCTTATACACTGTAAGATTTGATCGCGAAAGACTTTTTTCAAGTATTCCTTAAGATGAACAGCTCTTCCATGCATACTACCACGAACAGAAGTAATTACTTTTGGTGCTACTTATTTCCTTACTTCATTATGTACTTTTCTTAAGCCAGATAATTGTGCAGAGTAGGAGACGAGGAGAACTGCTAGAAATAATTAAAATCATTACGGTAGCTTCCATAGCGATGAGAATTAGAGGTAAATTCTTTGTTTCGGATAATTGCTTGATTTTCAATGACATCTTTATATTTCAATTTCAGGATGCTTCTCCACCGACAAATTCCTGCAACTTAGATTAATAATTCACTGCACCCATAGGACTGCCTAGAGTGCTCATCACTTAACTTCGAAGTGGAGGTTTGATATTGCACATTTCAAGATGTTAGTGGATTATCTTTCAAGGTAAGAGTTTTTTGAAACGTTGGTAATGTAAATAATTCCTTTCATCGGATGTGACAATGTGAATGATTCTGCACGATGGAAATGAAATGAATCCATAAATTGAACGACAAAGGTGATCGATTTACAATTCAAAACTTAGTGTCTTTATGGGTTATATTAAAGAGTATTAATCAGTTCAATAATGAAAAACGCAGTTCGGCAAACAGAAACTTGCTGTTATGATTCCCGGATGTTAATTACACATTTGGGTAGGTATCATTTACAAGGTAGGAGGATTTTGAAGCATTAGTTTCTGATAACATTTCCTTTTGATAGATGTCACACCAATGAGACCAATGATGTGATTTCCAATTGATGAATTTAAGATCCTGAGTGATAAATTGAATCAGTTTTAGTACTTGGGTGATGGGAAAGGAATCTTTGCAAGCAGGGAGTATAGTTTTCATGCAAGGATACTGATTGCACGTTTGAGCAAGTAGGATGATTTCCCTTCACGATAAGAGGTATTTGAAACAATGATTTTTGTTCAACTTTTCTTTCATAAGTGGTCAACTCACTTTACATTTCTGCAAGATGAAAGTTATACGAATCTATAAGGTTGAAAGAGAATTAATATAATAATTTCCCTTGGATTGATGGGTGTGCGTAAGGGATAGTTTTCATTTCATTCGATGATGGAATGGGCAATTCGGCAGGCGGCGATGAGCACTGTAAGCGAGTCTCCACATCTGCTGAGATACCGTGTTTCCCCTCTCGGATAACTATTTTATTACCTATCGTTCTTCAGGCACCGAACGAACAAGGAGATACATGTCTCCCTTGCTCCTAAAACATTCTCTTCTTTTCAGGTGTATTCTTTCTGTAGGTACATCTAGCAAGGAAACAAGGCCGGGAGGACGGACGAGGAGTGAGCTAGGTTCTTTTCTACATTTGGGCAGGAGATTAGAAGCAACTTATAGAACGACCAAGATAGTGAACATCTATTTTTAGTGATGCAAGAGGATGTGAATTGAACGTATCGCTTGCCATGTAACTGATGGTTGAAGTGCAATAAAGTTTCTATTTTAAATGGTTGAAAACTGGGTTTTATTCCACTCCCTTCAAGAAATATTAGTAAGAAAAAACGTTTAAAGTTAAATGCATACCCTTAGGTTTGACCGCTCTCCGAGTAAAGTTAAAGCACTCGTTAGGGTATTATTACCTCGAGGGCTTTCGTGAGAGCTCGACAAATTTCCATCGATTGCTTTCCTTTAAACTACCTATCATCAATAAGATTTTTAAAATTCATCTGAGTCATGAGGATGCCCCGCAATGGTGCAAAAGATTTGGATAGGAACGCTCTCATATTTTAACTCATGCGTTACCAACGTGATGAACATTTTCGGCGATAAGTCTTGCACTAATCACGGAAACCTGTTCCACCATCGGGCTTAAAATTGCTTCCACATTACGAATCTTAAAGATTTGCAATAGAAGAACTTGCTCTACATTTATTTGTCACCGACACCTCTAAAGCTAAACGAGGAAAGGAGAAAATAGAACGACGGTCGTCGTCTTTTTGCCCCGAAATTGCTAACCGGAATCCGACAGAGGGCCAAGTATTCGTTCAGTTCCTCGGTCCGTCTCGCGAGTAAACATCGTGCTCGCATCTTGCGAATCGAGAAGCTTCACCGTAGTGTACGTTCAATTCTCATCTCTCCCGCGGCCAGTGGAATCTTGAAGATTGCCCCTGGAGAAAGCGACAGTGATGTTGCGTTTAGTGGTCATTGGAGTACATATAGGATATAATCGATGTGGCAGATTTGCACGGGACTGCATTGTGACATCGTCAAGTGAGTGAGGCGAGAAGCTTCGAGCGAGGTTCACGGAGAATTTTAAAGGTGAGACCCATCGGAATATTTTCCTCGTCTCTTTGCCTGCGTTGACAAGAATGTGCATCGCAATTTAACCTCCTGATTGCTTCGAAACGCGAAGTTTGGAGTGCCCTCGGCTGGGGGATATCTTGATCACCGTAAATAAGACCAGATGTAAACAACGGCGAACGAATGCTTCATTGTCTCAGCTGTATCGTTCACATGGACTCGTATATTATCGCCTGGACGCGAACTTTATTAAGATTCCGAAGCCGTTTCTACAGTCAAAGCGCTTCCTCGTAGCATCATAGTTTACGTGAGGATGATTTCGTCTTCAATCGTGTTGATTTCATTCGAGGAAAGGGAAAATAAGGGACTGGGTGTGGGAACGAAGTGAACGCGGCGAAGCCGCCATGGAAAGTGCAAAATGCATGGCGGCATTTCGAGGCGCCATTGTTACCGGTAGGAATCTAAAATTGAAAGAAGATTTTTCGAAATTAACTCGCGGTCCGTCGTAAACGATAAAATTTTCATGAAGACTGGTATTTATTATGATTTTTTTCCTACTACGTGAGTCTTACCGCACAGCAAGACCATTTTCATAATGTATCGAAAGCTTGTTCTTCGGAATTGAGGAAAACCGCCATTACTCGGCGTCGATGTGAAAGAAGAAAGAAATTTTGAGGTCATTCGATCGGTAATTGGATCAACAATTATTTGCCATGAAATTCATTAATACAGCGTCTGCACTGAGAGCGGTGGTATTTCTCATAGCCAATCAGAATCAAGGAAAATGTTTACCGGGAACTCAAATTAGATGAAATCTTCAAATGATAAATTAAAATTTGTTTGATCGTTAAATGCGTTGCTGCTGCTACGTTCTGAAGCTAATACACTTTTCAGAATTGATCGCGAAAGACTTTTTTCAAGTATTCATCGAGTAAAAGAGCCATACCATGCAAAGTTCCAAAAACAGAAATACTATGGAGCCATAGACTTCTCTACTTCATAATGTAATTTGCACTATTTCTTGGCTTTTGAAGGGTAAGAGACGAGGATTGGCTGCTATAATTAACTACAAGTCAATACGGTAGCTTTCATAGCGAGCAGAAGTAGAGGAAGATTCTTTGTTTTGAATAATTGCTTGATTTTCAATGACATCTTTCTATTTCAATTCCAGGATGCTTCTCCACCGACAAATTCCTACTGCTGAGATGAATAATTCACTGCACCCAAGGGACTGCAAAGAGCAGTCATCGCCTTACTTCGAAGTGGAGGTTTTATAAACACATTTCAATATGTTAACGGATTACTTTTCAAGATATGAGGTTGTTGAAACTATGATGTCCGTTCAACTATTCTTTCAAAAGGAGTTAAAACCTGACGATGACTTAACTATACTACAAGATGAAAATAATATGAATGCATATGGTCAAAAGCAAAGTTAATTTACTGTCTTGATCAAATTAGATTTAATCATGTAATGTTTCATTAAAACTTGATAAATCGTTGATTATGTTACTGCTGCTTCTTTGTGAAGCTTATACACTGTAAGATTTGATCGCGAAAGACTTTTTTCAAGTATTCCTTAAGATGAACAGCTCTTCCATGCATACTACCACGAACAGAAGTAATTACTTTTGGTGCTACTTATTTCCTTACTTCATTATGTACTTTTCTTAAGCCAGATAATTGTGCAGAGTAGGAGACGAGGAGAACTGCTAGAAATAATTAAAATCATTACGGTAGCTTCCATAGCGATGAGAATTAGAGGTAAATTCTTTGTTTCGGATAATTGCTTGATTTTCAATGACATCTTTATATTTCAATTTCAGGATGCTTCTCCACCGACAAATTCCTGCAACTTAGATTAATAATTCACTGCACCCATAGGACTGCCTAGAGTGCTCATCACTTAACTTCGAAGTGGAGGTTTGATATTGCACATTTCAAGATGTTAGTGGATTATCTTTCAAGGTAAGAGTTTTTTGAAACGTTGGTAATGTAAATAATTCCTTTCATCGGATGTGACAATGTGAATGATTCTGCACGATGGAAATGAAATGAATCTATAAATTGAACGACAAAGGTGATCGATTTAAAATTCAAGAATTAGTGTCTTTATGGGTTATATGAAAGAGTATTAATCAGTTCAATAATGAAAAACGCAGTTCGGCAAACAGAAACTTGCTGTTATGATTCCCGGATGTTAATTTCACATTTGGGTAGGTATCATTTACAAGGTAGGAGGATTTTGAAGCATTAGTTTATGATAACATTTCCTTTTGATAGATGTCACACCAAGGAGACCAATGATGTGATTTCCAATTGATGAATTTAAGATCCTGAGTGATAAATTAAATCAGTTTTAGTACTTGGGTGATGGGAAAGGAAACTTTGCAAGCAGGGAGTATAGTTTTCATGCAAGGATACTGATTGCACGTTTGAGCAAGTAAGATGATTTCCCTTCACGATAAGAGGTATTTGAAACAATGATTTTTGTTCAACTTTTCTTTCATAAGTGGTCAACTTACTTTACATTTCTGCAAGATGAAAGTTATACGAATCTTTAAGGTTGAAAGAGTATTAATATAATAATTTCCCTTGGATTGATGGGTGTGCGTAAGGGATAGTTTTCATTTCATTCGATGATGGAATGGGCAATTCGGCAGGCGGCGATGAGCACTGTAAGCGAGTCTCCACATCTGCTGAGATACCGTGTTTCCCCTCTCGGATAATTATTTTATTACCTATCGTTTTTCAGGCACCGAACGAACAACGAGATACATGTCTCCCTTGCTCCTAAAACATTCTCTTGTTTTCAGGTGTATTCTTTCTGTAGGTACATCTAGCAAGGAAACAAGGCCGGGAGGACGGACGAGGAGTGAGCTAGGTTCTTTTCTACATTTGGGCAGGAGATTAGAAGCAACTTATAGAACGACCAACATAGTGAACATCTATTTTATGTGATGCAAGAGGATGTGAATTGAACGTATCGCTCGCCATGTAACTGATGGTTGAAATGCAATAAAGTTTCTATTTTAAATGGTTGAAAACTGGGTCTTACTCCACTCCCTTCAAGAAATATTAGTAAGAAAAACGTTTAAAGTTAAATGCATACCCTTAGGTTAGACCGCTCTCCGAGTAATGTTAAAGCACTCGTTAGGGGATTTTTACCTCGAGGGCTTTCGTGAGAGCTCGACAAATTTCCATCGATTGCTTTCCTTTAAACTACCTAAGATCAATAAGATTTTTAAAATTCATCTGAGTCATGAGGATGCCCCGCAATGGTGCAAAAGATTTGGATAGGAACGCTCTCATATTTTAACTCATGCGTTACCAACGTGATGAACATTTTCGGCGATAAGTCTTGTACTAATCACGGAAACCTGTTCCACCAGCGGGCTTAAAATTGCTTCCACATTACGAATCTTAAAGATTTGGAATAGAAGAACTTGCTCTACATTTATTTGTCACCGACACCTCTAAAGCTAAACGAGGAAAGGAGAAAATAGAACGACGGTCGTCGTCTTTTTGCCCCGAAATTGCTAACCGGAATCCGACAGAGGGCCAAGTATTCGTTCAGTTGCTCGGTCCGTCTCGCGAGTAAACATCGTGCTCGTATCTTGCGAATGGAGAAGCTTTCTCGTAGTGTACGTTCAATTCTCATCTCTCCCGCGGCCAGTGGAATCTTGAAGATTGCCCCTGGAGAAAGCGACAGTGATGTTGCGTTTAGTGGTCATTGGAGAACATATAGGATATAATCGATGTGGCAGATTTGCACGGGACTGCATTGTGACATCGTCGAGTGAGTGAGGCGAGAAGCTTCGAGCGAGGTTCACGGAGAGTTTTAAAGGTGAGACCCATCGGAATATTTTCTTCGTCCCTTTGCCTGCCTTGACAAGATTCTGCATCGCAATTTAACCTCCTGATTGCTTCGAAACGCGGAGTTTGGAGTGCCCTCGGCTGGGGGATATCTTGATCACCGTAAATAAGACCAGACGTAAACAACGGCGAACGAATGCTTCATTGTCTCAGCTGTATCGTTCACATGGACTCGTATATTATCTCCTGGACGCGAACTTTATTAAGATTCCGAAGCCGTTTCTACAGTCAAAGCGCTTCCTCGTAGCATCATAGTTTACGTGAGGATGATTTCGTCTTCAATCGTGTTGATTTCATTCGAGGAAAGGGAAAATAAGGGACTGGGTGTGGGAACGAAGTGAACGCGGCGAAGCCGCCATGGAAAGTGCAAAATGCATGGCGGCATTTCGAGGCGCCATTGTTACCGTTGGGAATCTAAAATTGAAAGAAGATTTTTCGAAATTAACTTGCGGTCCGTCGTAAACGATAAAATTTTCATGAAGACTAGTATTTATTATGATTTTTTTCCTACTACGTGAGTCTTACCGCACAGCAAGACCATTTTCATAATGTATCGAAAGCTTGTTCTTCGGAATTGAGGAAAACCGCCATTACTCGCCGTCGACGTAAAAGAAGAAAGAAATTTTGAGGTCATTCGATCGGTAATTGGATCAACAATTATTTGCCATGAAATTCATTAATACAGCGTCTGCACTGACAGCGGTGGTATTTCTCTCAGCCAATCAGAATCAAGAAAAATGTTTACCGGGAACTCAAATTAGATGAAATCTTCAAATGATAAATTAAAATTTGATTGATCGTTAAACGCGTTGCTGCTGCTACTTTCTGAAGCTAATACACTATCAGAATTGATCGAGAAAGACTTTTTTCAAGTATTCATCGAGTAAAAGAGCCCTACAATGCATAGTACCAAAAACAGAAATACTGTGGGGCTATAGACTTCTCTACTTCATAATGTAATTTGCACTATTTCTTGGCTTTTGAAGGGTAAGAGACGAGGATTGGCTACTATAATTAACTACAAGTCAATACGGTAGCTTTCATAGCGAGCAGAAGTAGAGGAAGATTCTTTGTTTTGAATAATCGCTTGATTTTCAATGACATCTTTCTATTTCAATTCCAGGATGCTTCTCCAACGACAAATTCCTACTGCTGAGATGAATAATTCACTGCACCCAAGGGACTGCAAAGAGTAGTCATCGCCTTACTTCGAAGTGGAGGTTTTATAAACACATTTCAATATGATAATGGATTACTTTTCAAGGTATGAGGTTGTTGAAACTATGATGTCCGTTCAACTATTCTTTCAAAAGGAGTTAAAACCTGACGATGACTTAACTATACTACAAGATGAAAGTTATATGAATGCATATGGTCAAAAGCAAAGTTAATTTACTGTCTTGATCAAATTAGATTTAATCATGTAATGTTTCATTAAAACTTGATAAATCGTTGATTATGTTACTGCTGCTTCTTTGTGAAGCTTATACACTGTAAGATTTGATCGCGAAAGACTTTTTACAAGTATTCCTTAAGATGAACAGCTCTTCCATGCATACTACCACGAACAGAAGTAATTACTTTTGGTGCTACTTATTTCCTTACTTCATTATGTACTTTTCTTAAGCCAGATAATTGTGCAGAGTAGGAGACGAGGAGAACTGCTAGAAATAATTAAAATCATTACGGTAGCTTCCATAGCGATGAGAATTAGAGGTAAATTCTTTGTTTCGGATAATTGCTTGATTTTCAATGACATCTTTATATTTCAATTTCAGGATGCTTCTCCACCGACAAATTCCTGCAACTTAGATTAATAATTCACTGCACCCATAGGACTGCCTAGAGTGCTCATCACTTAACTTCGAAGTGGAGGTTTGATATTGCACATTTCAAGATGTTAGTGGATTATCTTTCAAGGTAAGAGTTTTTTGAAACGTTGGTAATGTAAATAATTCCTTTCATCGGATGTGACAATGTGAATGATTCTGCACGATGGAAATGAAATGAATCCATAAATTGAACGACAAAGGTGATCGATTTACAATTCAAAACTTAGTGTCTTTATGGGTTATATTAAAGAGTATTAATCAGTTCAATAATGAAAAACGCAGTTCGGCAAACAGAAACTTGCTGTTATGATTCCCGGATGTTAATTACACATTTGGGTAGGTATCATTTACAAGGTAGGAGGATTTTGATGCATTAGTTTCTGATAACATTTCCTTTTGATAGATGTCACACCAATGAGACCAATGATGTGATTTCCAATTGATGAATTTAAGATCCTGAGTGATAAATTGAATCAGTTTTAGTACTTGGGAAAGGAAACTTTGCAAGCAGGGAGTATAGTTTTCATGCAAGGATACTGATTGCACGTTTGAGCAAGTATGATGATTTCCCTTCACGATAAGAGGTATTTGAAACAATGATTTTTGTTCAACTTTTCTTTCATAAGTGGTCAACTCACTTTACATTTCTGCAAGATGAAAGTTATACGAATCTATAAGGTTGAAAGAGAATTAATATAATAATTTCCCTTGGATTGATGGGTATGCGTAAGGGATAGTTTTCATTTCATTCGATGATGGAATGGGCAATTCGGCAGGCGGCGATGAGCACTGTAAGCGAGTCTCCACATCTGCTGAGATACCGTGTTTCCCCTCTCGGATAACTATTTTATTACCTATCGTTCTTCAGGCACCGAACGAACAACGAGATACATGTCTCCCTTGCTCCTAAAACATTCTCTTATTTTCAGGTGTATTCTTTCTGTAGGTACATCTAGCAAGGAAACAAGGCCGGGAGGACGGACGAGGAGTGAGCTAGGTTCTTTTCTACATTTGGGCAGGAGATTAGAAGCAACTTATAGAACGACCAAGATAGTGAACATCTATTTTTAGTGATGCAAGAGGATGTGAATTGAACGTATCGCTTGCCATGTAACTGATGGTTGAAGTGCAATAAAGTTTCTATATTAAATGGTTGAAAACTGGGTTTTACTCCACTCCCTTCAAGAAATATTAGTAAGAAAAAACGTTTAAAGTTAAATGCATACCCTTAGGTTTGACCGCTCTCCGAGTAAAGTTAAAGCACTGGTTAGGGTATTATTACCTCGAGGGCTTTCGTGAGAGCTCGACAAATTTCCATCGATTGCTTTCCTTTAAACTACCTATCATCAATAAGATTTTTAAAATTCATCTGAGTCATGAGGATGCCCCGCAATGGTGCAAAAGATTTGGATAGGAACGCTCTCATATTTTAACTCATGCGTTACCAACGTGATGAACATTTTCGGCGATAAGTCTTGTACTAATCACGGAAACCTGTTCAACCATCGGGCTTAAAATTGCTTCCACATTACGAATCTTAAAGATTTGGAATAGAAGAACTTGCTCTACATTTATTTGTCACCGACACCTCTAAAGCTAAACGAGGAAAGGAGAAAATAGAACGACGGTCGTCGTCTTTTTGCCCCGAAATTGCTAACCGGAATCCGACAGAGGGCCAAGTATTCGTTCAGTTGCTCGGTCCGTCTCGCGAGTAAACATCGTGCTCGTATCTTGCGAATGGAGAAGCTTTCTCGTAGTGTACGTTCAATTCTCATCTCTCCCGCGGCCAGTGGAATCTTGAAGATTGCCCCTGGAGAAAGCGACAGTGATGTTGCGTTTAGTGGTCATTGGAGAACATATAGGATATAATCGATATGGCAGATTTGCACGGGACTGCATTGTGACTTCGTCGAGTGAGTGAGGCGAGAAGCTTCGAGCGAGGTTCACGGAGAATTTTAAAGGTGAGACCCATCGGAATATTTTCCTCGTCCCTTTGCCTACGTTGACAAGGATGTGCATCGCAATTTAACCTCCTGATTGCTTCGAAACGCGGAGTTTGGAGTGCCCTCGGCTGGGGGATATCTTGATCACCGTAAATAAGACCAGATGTAAACAACGGCGAACGAATGCTTCATTGTCTCAGCTGTATCGTTCACATGGACTCGTATATTATCGCCTGGACGCGAACTTTATTAAGATTCCGAAGCCGTTTCTACAGTCAAAGCGCTTCCTCGTAGCATCATAGTTTACGTGAGGATGATTTCGTCTTCAATCGTGTTGATTTCATTCGAGGAAAGGGAAAATAAGGGACTGGGTGTGGGAACGAAGTGAACGCGGCGAAGCCGCCATGGAAAGTGCAAAATGCATGGCGGCATTTCGAGGCGCCATTGTTACCGGTGGGAATCTAAAATTGAAAGAAGATTTTTCGAAATTAACTTGCGGTCCGTCGTAAACGATAAAATTTTCATGAAGACTAGTATTTATTATGATTTTTTTCCTACTACGTGAGTCTTACCGCACAGCAAGACCATTTTCATAATGTATCGAAAGCTTGTTCTTCGGAATTGAGGAAAACCGCCATTACTCGCCGTCGACGTAAAAGAAGAAAGAAATTTTGAGGTCATTCGATCGGTAATTGGATCAACAATTATTTGCCATGAAATTCATTAATACAGCGTCTGCACTGACAGCGGTGGTATTTCTCTCAGCCAATCAGAATCAAGAAAAATGTTTACCGGGAACTCAAATTAGATGAAATCTTCAAATGATAAATTAAAATTTGATTGATCGTTAAACGCGTTGCTGCTGCTACTTTCTGAAGCTAATACACTATCAGAATTGATCGCGAAAGACTTTTTTCAAGTATTCATCGAGTAAAAGAGCCCTAGCATGCATAGTACCAAAAACAGAAATACTGTGGGGCTATAGACTTCTCTACTTCATAATGTAATTTGCACTATTTCTTGGCTTTTGAAGGGTAAGAGACGAGGATTGGCTGCTATAATTAACTACAAGTCAATACGGTAGCTTTCATAGCGAGCAGAAGTAGAGGAAGATTCTTTGTTTTGAATAATCGCTTGATTTTCAATGACATCTTTCTATTTCAATTCCAGGATGCTTCTCCACCGAAAAATTCCTACTGCTGAGATGAATAATTCACTGCACCCAAGGGACTGCAAAGAGAAGTCATCGCCTTACTTCGAAGTGGAGGTTTTATTAACACATTTCAATATGATAATGGATTACTTTTCAAGGTATGAGGTTGTTGAAACTATGATGTCCGTTCAACTATTCTTTCAAAAGGAGTTAAAACCTGACGATGACTTAACTATACTGCAAGATGAAAGTTATATGAATGCATATGGTCAAAAGCAAAGTTAATTTACTGTCTTGATCAAATTAGATTTAATCATGTAATGTTTCATTAAAACTTGATAAATCGTTGATTATGTTACTGCTGCTTCTTTGTGAAGCTTATACACTGTAAGATTTGATCGCGAAAGACTTTTTTCAAGTATTCCTTAAGATGAACAGCTCTTCCATGCATACTACCACGAACAGAAGTAATTACTTTTGGTGCTACTTATTTCCTTACTTCATTATGTACTTTTCTTAAGCCAGATAATTGTGCAGAGTAGGAGACGAGGAGAACTGCTAGAAATAATTAAAATCATTACGGTAGCTTCCATAGCGATGAGAATTAGAGGTAAATTCTTTGTTTCGGATAATTGCTTGATTTTCAATGACATCTTTATATTTCAATTTCAGGATGCTTCTCCACCGACAAATTCCTGCAACTTAGATTAATAATTCACTGCACCCATAGGACTGCCTAGAGTGCTCATCACTTAACTTCGAAGTG
Organism: Pantala flavescens; assembly: GCA_020796165.1. Lineage (NCBI taxonomy): Eukaryota > Metazoa > Arthropoda > Insecta > Odonata > Libellulidae > Pantala > Pantala flavescens. The sequence goes on from CM036889.1 coordinate 25,964,426, forward strand.
GAGGTTTGATATTGCACATTTCAAGATGTTAGTGGATTATCTTTCAAGGTAAGAGTTTTTTGAAACGTTGGTAATGTAAATAATTCCTTTCATCGGATGTGACAATGTGAATGATTCTGCACGATGGAAATGAAATGAATCCATAAATTGAACGACAAAGGTGATCGATTTACAATTCAAAACTTAGTGTCTTTATGGGTTATATTAAAGAGTATTAATCAGTTCAATAATGAAAAACGCAGTTCGGCAAACAGAAACTTGCTGTTATGATTCCCGGATGTTAATTACACATTTGGGTAGGTATCATTTACAAGGTAGGAGGATTTTGAAGCATTAGTTTCTGATAACATTTCCTTTTGATAGATGTCACACCAATGAGACCAATGATGTGATTTCCAATTGATGAATTTAAGATCCTGAGTGATAAATTGAATCAGTTTTAGTACTTGGGTGATGGGAAAGGAAACTTTGCAAGCAGGGAGTATAGTTTTCATGCAAGGATACTGATTGCACGTTTGAGCAAGTAGGATGATTTCCCTTCACGATAAGAGGTATTTGAAACAATGATTTTTGTTCAACTTTTCTTTCATAAGTGGTCAACTCACTTTACATTTCTGCAAGATGAAAGTTATACGAATCTATAAGGTTGAAAGAGAATTAATATAATAATTTCCCTTGGATTGATGGGTGTGCGTAAGGGATAGTTTTCATTTCATTCGATGATGGAATGGGCAATTCGGCAGGCGGCGATGAGCACTGTAAGCGAGTCTCCACATCTGCTGAGATACCGTGTTTCCCCTCTCGGATAACTATTTTATTACCTATCGTTCTTCAGGCACCGAACGAACAAGGAGATACATGTCTCCCTTGCTCCTAAAACATTCTCTTATTTTCAGGTGTATTCTTTCTGTAGGTACATCTAGCAAGGAAACAAGGCCGGGAGGACGGACGAGGAGTGAGCTAGGTTCTTTTCTACATTTGGGCAGGAGATTAGAAGCAACTTATAGAACGACCAAGATAGTGAACATCTATTTTTAGTGATGCAAGAGGATGTGAATTGAACGTATCGCTTGCCATGTAACTGATGGTTGAAGTGCAATAAAGTTTCTATTTTAAATGGTTGAAAACTGGGTTTTATTCCACTCCCTTCAAGAAATATTAGTAAGAAAAAACGTTTAAAGTTAAATGCATACCCTTAGGTTTGACCGCTCTCCGAGTAAAGTTAAAGCACTCGTTAGGGTATTATTACCTCGAGGGCTTTCGTGAGAGCTCGACAAATTTCCATCGATTGCTTTCCTTTAAACTACCTATCATCAATAAGATTTTTAAAATTCATCTGAGTCATGAGGATGCCCCGCAATGGTGCAAAAGATTTGGATAGGAACGCTCTCATATTTTAACTCATGCGTTACCAACGTGATGAACATTTTCGGCGATAAGTCTTGCACTAATCACGGAAACCTGTTCCACCATCGGGCTTAAAATTGCTTCCACATTACGAATCTTAAAGATTTGCAATAGAAGAACTTGCTCTACATTTATTTGTCACCGACACCTCTAAAGCTAAACGAGGAAAGGAGAAAATAGAACGACGGTCGTCGTCTTTTTGCCCCGAAATTGCTAACCGGAATCCGACAGAGGGCCAAGTATTCGTTCAGTTGCTCGGTCCGTCTCGCGAGTAAACATCGTGCTCGTATCTTGCGAATGGAGAAGCTTTCTCGTAGTGTACGTTCAATTCTCATCTCTCCCGCGGCCAGTGGAATCTTGAAGATTGCCCCTGGAGAAAGCGACAGTGATGTTGCGTTTAGTGGTCATTGGAGAACATATAGGATATAATCGATGTGGCAGATTTGCACGAGACTGCATTGTGACTTCGTCGAGTGAGTGAGGCGAGAAGCTTCGAGCGAGGTTCACGGAGAATTTTAAAGGTGAGACCCATCGGAATATTTTCCTCGTCCCTTTGCCTGCGTTGACAAGGATGTGCATCGCAATTTAACCTCCTGATTGCTTCGAAACGCGGAGTTTGGAGTGCCCTCGGCTGGGGGATATCTTGATCACCGTAAATAAGACCAGATGTAAACAACGGCGAACGAATGCTTCATTGTCTCAGCTGTATCGTTCACATGGACTCGTATATTATCGCCTGGACGCGAACTTTATTAAGATTCCGAAGCCGTTTCTACAGTCAAAGCGCTTCCTCGTAGCATCATAGTTTACGTGAGGATGATTTCGTCTTCAATCGTGTTGATTTCATTCGAGGAAAGGGAAAATAAGGGACTGGGTGTGGGAACGAAGTGAACGCGGCGAAGCCGCCATGGAAAGTGCAAAATGCATGGCGGCATTTCGAGGCGCCATTGTTACCGGTAGGAATCTAAAATTGAAAGAAGATTTTTCGAAATTAACTCGCGGTCCGTCGTAAACGATAAAATTTTCATGAAGACTGGTATTTATTATGATTTTTTTCCTACTACGTGAGTCTTACCGCACAGCAAGACCATTTTCATAATGTATCGAAAGCTTGTTCTTCGGAATTGAGGAAAACCGCCATTACTCGCCGTCGACGTAAAAGAAGAAAGAAATTTTGAGGTCATTCGATCGGTAATTGGATCAACAATTATTTGCCATGAAATTCATTAATACAGCGTCTGCACTGACAGCGGTGGTATTTCTCTCAGCCAATCAGAATCAAGAAAAATGTTTACCGGGAACTCAAATTAGATGAAATCTTCAAATGATAAATTAAAATTTGATTGATCGTTAAACGCGTTGCTGCTGCTACTTTCTGAAGCTAATACACTATCAGAATTGATCGAGAAAGACTTTTTTCAAGTATTCATCGAGTAAAAGAGCCCTACCATGCATAGTACCAAAAACAGAAATACTGTGGGGCTATAGACTTCTCTACTTCATAATGTAATTTGCACTATTTCTTGGCTTTTGAAGGGTAAGAGACGAGGATTGGCTGCTATAATTAACTACAAGTCAATACGGTAGCTTTCATAGCGAGCAGAAGTAGAGGAAGATTCTTTGTTTTGAATAATCGCTTGATTTTCAATGACATCTTTCTATTTCAATTCCAGGATGCTTCTCCACCGACAAATTCCTACTGCTAAGATGAATAATTCACTGCACCCAAGAGACTGCAAAGAGTAGTCATCGCCTTACTTCGAAGTGGAGGTTTTATAAACACGTTTCAATATGATAATGGATTACTTTTCAAGGTATGAGGTTGTTGAAACTATGATGTCCGTTCAACTATTCTTTCAAAAGTAGTTAAAACCTGACGATGACTTAACTATACTGCAAGATGAAAGTTATATGAATGCATATGGTCAAAAGCAAAGTTAATTTACTGTCTTGATCAAATTAGATTTAATCATGTAATGTTTCATTAAAACTTGATAAATCGTTGATTATGTTACTGCTGCTTCTTTGTGAAGCTTATACACTGTAAGATTTGATCGCGAAAGACTTTTTTCAAGTATTCCTTAAGATGAACAGCTCTTCCATGCATACTACCACGAACAGAAGTAATTACTTTTGGTGCTACTTATTTCCTTACTTCATTATGTACTTTTCTTAAGCCAGATAATTGTGCAGAGTAGGAGACGAGGAGAACTGCTAGAAATAATTAAAATCATTACGGTAGCTTCCATAGCGATGAGAATTAGAGGTAAATTCTTTGTTTCGGATAATTGCTTGATTTTCAATGACATCTTTATATTTCAATTTCAGGATGCTTCTCCACCGACAAATTCCTGCAACTTAGATTAATAATTCACTGCACCCATAGGACTGCCTAGAGTGCTCATCACTTAACTTCGAAGTGGAGGTTTGATATTGCACATTTCAAGATGTTAGTGGATTATCTTTCAAGGTAAGAGTTTTTTGAAACGTTGGTAATGTAAATAATTCCTTTCATCGGATGTGACAATGTGAATGATTCTGCACGATGGAAATGAAATGAATCCATAAATTGAACGACAAAGGTGATCGATTTACAATTCAAAACTTAGTGTCTTTATGGGTTATATTAAAGAGTATTAATCAGTTCAATAATGAAAAACGCAGTTCGGCAAACAGAAACTTGCTGTTATGATTCCCGGATGTTAATTACACATTTGGGTAGGTATCATTTACAAGGTAGGAGGATTTTGAAGCATTAGTTTCTGATAACATTTCCTTTTGATAGATGTCACACCAATGAGACCAATGATGTGATTTCCAATTGATGAATTTAAGATCCTGAGTGATAAATTGAATCAGTTTTAGTACTTGGGTGATGGGAAAGGAAACTTTGCAAGCAGGGAGTATAATTTTCATGCAAGGATACTGATTGCACGTTTGAGCAAGTAAGATGATTTCCCTTCACGATAAGAGGTATTTGAAACAATGATTTTTGTTCAACTTTTCTTTCATAAGTGGTCAACTCACTTTACATTTCTGCAAGATGAAAGTTATACGAATCTATAAGGTTGAAAGAGAATTAATATAATAATTTCCCTTGGATTGATGGGTGTGCGTAAGGGATAGTTTTCATTTCATTCGATGATGGAATGGGCAATTCGGCAGGCGGCGATGAGCACTGTAAGCGAGTCTCCACATCTGCTGAGATACCGTGTTTCCCCTCTCGGATAACTATTTTATTACCTATCGTTTTTCAGGCACCGAACGAACAATGAGGTACATGTCTCCCTTGCTCCTAAAACATTCTCTTATTTTCAGGTGCATTCTTTCTGTAGGTACATCTAGCAAGGAAACAAGGCCGGGAGGACGGACGAGGAGTGAGCTAGGTTCTTTTCTACATTTGGGCAGGAGATTAGAAGCAACTTATAGAACGACCAAGATAGTGAACATCTATTTTTAGTGATGCAAGAGGATGTGAATTGAACGTATCGCTTGCCATGTAACTGATGGTTGAAGTGCAATAAAGTTTCTATTTTAAATGGTTGAAAACTGGGTTTTACTCCACTCCCTTCAAGAAATATTAGTAAGAAAAAACGTTTAAAGTTAAATGCATACCCTTAGGTTTGACCGCTCTCCGAGTAAAGTTAAAGCACTCGTTAGGGTATTATTACCTCGAGGGCTTTCGTGAGAGCTCGACAAATTTCCATCGATTGCTTTCCTTTAAACTACCTATCATCAATAAGATTTTTAAAATTCATCTGAGTCATGAGGATGCCCCGCAATGGTGCAAAAGATTTGGATAGGAACGCTCTCATATTTTAACTCATGCGTTACCAACGTGATGAACATTTTCGGCGATAAGTCTTGTACTAATCACGGAAACCTGTTCAACCATCGGGCTTAAAATTGCTTCCACATTACGAATCTTAAAGATTTGGAATAGAAGAACTTGCTCTACATTTATTTGTCACCGACACCTCTAAAGCTAAACGAGGAAAGGAGAAAATAGAACGACGGTCGTCGTCTTTTTGCCCCGAAATTGCTAACCGGAATCCGACAGAGGGCCAAGTATTCGTTCAGTTGCTCGGTCCGTCTCGCGAGTAAACATCGTGCTCGTATCTTGCGAATGGAGAAGCTTTCTCGTAGTGTACGTTCAATTCTCATCTCTCCCGCGGCCAGTGGAATCTTGAAGATTGCCCCTGGAGAAAGCGACAGTGATGTTGCGTTTAGTGGTCATTGGAGAACATATAGGATATAATCGATGTGGCAGATTTGCACGGGACTGCATTGTGACTTCGTCGAGTGAGTGAGGCGAGAAGCTTCGAGCGAGGTTCACGGAGAATTTTAAAGGTGAGACCCATCGGAATATTTTCCTCGTCCCTTTGCCTGCGTTGACAAGGATGTGCATCGCAATTTAACCTCCTGATTGCTTCGAAACGCGGAGTTTGGAGTGCCCTCGGCTGGGGGATATCTTGATCACCGTAAATAAGACCAGATGTAAACAACGGCGAACGAATGCTTCATTGTCTCAGCTGTATCGTTCACATGGACTCGTATATTATCGCCTGGACGCGAACTTTATTAAGATTCCGAAGCCGTTTCTACAGTCAAAGCGCTTCCTCGTAGCATCATAGTTTACGTGAGGATGATTTCGTCTTCAATCGTGTTGATTTCATTCGAGGAAAGGGAAAATAAGGGACTGGGTGTGGGAACGAAGTGAACGCGGCGAAGCCGCCATGGAAAGTGCAAAATGCATGGCGGCATTTCGAGGCGCCATTGTTACCGGTGGGAATCTAAAATTGAAAGAAGATTTTTCGAAATTAACTTGCGGTCCGTCGTAAACGATAAAATTTTCATGAAGACTAGTATTTATTATGATTTTTTTCCTACTACGTGAGTCTTACCGCACAGCAAGACCATTTTCATAATGTATCGAAAGCTTGTTCTTCGGAATTGAGGAAAACCGCCATTACTCGCCGTCGACGTAAAAGAAGAAAGAAATTTTGAGGTCATTCGATCGGTAATTGGATCAACAATTATTTGCCATGAAATTCATTAATACAGCGTCTGCACTGACAGCGGTGGTATTTCTCTCAGCCAATCAGAATCAAGAAAAATGTTTACCGGGAACTCAAATTAGATGAAATCTTCAAATGATAAATTAAAATTTGATTGATCGTTAAACGCGTTGCTGCTGCTACTTTCTGAAGCTAATACACTATCAGAATTGATCGAGAAAGACTTTTTTCAAGTATTCATCGAGTAAAAGAGCCCTACCATGCATAGTACCAAAAACAGAAATACTGTGGGGCTATAGACTTCTCTACTTCATAATGTAATTTGCACTATTTCTTGGCTTTTGAAGGGTAAGAGACGAGGATTGGCTGCTATAATTAACTACAAGTCAATACGGTAGCTTTCATAGCGAGCAGAAGTAGAGGAAGATTCTTTGTTTTGAATAATCGCTTGATTTTCAATGACATCTTTCTATTTCAATTCCAGGATGCTTCTCCACCGACAAATTCCTACTGCTAAGATGAATAATTCACTGCACCCAAGGGACTGCAAAGAGTAGTCATCGCCTTACTTCGAAGTGGAGGTTTTATAAACACATTTCAATATGATAATGGATTACTTTTCAAGGTATGAGGTTGTTGAAACTATGATGTCCGTTCAACTATTCTTTCAAAAGGAGTTAAAACCTGACGATGACTTAACTATACTACAAGATGAAAGTTATATGAATGCATATGGTCAAAAGCAAAGTTAATTTACTGTCTTGATCAAATTAGATTTAATCATGTAATGTTTCATTAAAACTTGATAAATCGTTGATTATGTTACTGCTGCTTCTTTGTGAAGCTTATACACTGTAAGATTTGATCGCGAAAGACTTTTTTCAAGTATTCCTTAAGATGAACAGCTCTTCCATGCATACTACCACGAACAGAAGTAATTACTTTTGGTGCTACTTATTTCCTTACTTCATTATGTACTTTTCTTAAGCCAGATAATTGTGCAGAGTAGGAGACGAGGAGAACTGCTAGAAATAATTAATATCATTACGGTAGCTTCCATAGGGATGAGAATTAGAGGTAAATTCTTTGTTTCGGATAATCGCTTGATTTTCAATGACATCTTTCTATTTCAATTCCAGGATGCTTCTCCACCGAAAAATTCCTACTGCTGAGATGAATAATTCACTGCACCCAAGGGACTGCAAAGAGTAGTCATCCCCTTACTTCGAAGTGGAGGTTTGATATTGCACATTTCAAGATGTTAGTGGATTATCTTTCAAGGTAAGAGTTTTTTGAAACGTTGGTAATGTAAATAATTCCTTTCATCGGATGTGACAATGTGAATGATTCTGCACGATGGAAATGAAATGAATCTATAAATTGAACGACAAAGGTGATCGATTTACAATTCAAGAATTAGTGTCTTTATGGGTTATATTAAAGAGTATTAATCAGTTCAATAATGAAAAACGCAGTTCGGCAAACAGAAACTTGCTTTTATGATTCCCGGATGTTAATTACACATTTGGGTAGGTATCATTTACAAGGTAGGAGGATTTTGAAGCATTAGAGCCTGATAACATTTCCTTTTGATAGATGTCACGCCAATGAGACCAATGATGTGATTTCCAATTGATGAATTTAAGATCCTGAGTGATAAATTGAATCAGTTTTAGTACTTGGGTGATGGGAAAGGAAACTTTGCAAGCAGGGAGTATAGTTTTCATGCAAGGATACTGATTGCACGTTTGAGCAAGTAGGATGATTTCCCTTCACGATAAGAGGTATTTGAAACAATGATTTTTGTTCAACTTTTCTTTCATAAGTGGTCAACTCACTTTACATTTCTGCAAGATGAAAGTTATACGAATCTATAAGGTTGAAAGAGAATTAATATAATAATTTCCCTTGGATTGATGGGTGTGCGTAAGGGATAGTTTTCATTTCATTCGATGATGGAATGGGCAATTCGGCAGGCGGCGATGAGCACTGTAAGCGAGTCTCCACATCTGCTGAGATACCGTGTTTCCCCTCTCGGATAACTATTTTATTACCTATCGTTCTTCAGGCACCGAACGAACAACGAGATACATGTCTCCCTTGCTCCTAAAACATTCTCTTATTTTCAGGTGCATTCTTTCTGTAGGTACATCTAGCAAGGAAACAAGGCCGGGAGGACGGACGAGGAGTGAGCTAGGTTCTTTTCTACATTTGGGCAGGAGATTAGAAGCAACTTATAGAACGACCAAGATAGTGAACATCTATTTTAAGTGATACAAGAGGATGTGAATTGAACGTATCGCTTGCCATGTAACTGATGGTTGAAGTGCAATAAAGTTTCTATTTTAAATGGTTGAAAACTGGGTTTTACTCCACTCCCTTCAAGAAATATTAGTAAGAAAAAACGTTTAAAGTTAAATGCATACCCTTAGGTTTGACCGCTCTCCGAGTAAAGTTAAAGCACTCGTTAGGGTATTATTACCTCGAGGGCTTTCGTGAGAGCTCGACAAATTTCCATCGATTGCTTTCCTTTAAACTACCTATCATCAATAAGATTTTTAAAATTCATCTGAGTCATGAGGATGCCCCGCAATGGTGCAAAAGATTTGGATAGGAACGCTCTCATATTTTAACTCATGCGTTACCAACGTGATGAACATTTTCGGCGATAAGTCTTGTACTAATCACGGAAACCTGTTCAACCATCGGGCTTAAAATTGCTTCCACATTACGAATCTTAAAGATTTGGAATAGAAGAACTTGCTCTACATTTATTTGTCACCGACACCTCTAAAGCTAAACGAGGAAAGGAGAAAATAGAACGACGGTCGTCGTCTTTTTGCCCCGAAATTGCTAACCGGAATCCGACAGAGGGCCAAGTATTCGTTCAGTTGCTCGGTCCGTCTCGCGAGTAAACATCGTGCTCGTATCTTGCGAATGGAGAAGCTTTCTCGTAGTGTACGTTCAATTCTCATCTCTCCCGCGGCCAGTGGAATCTTGAAGATTGCCCCTGGAGAAAGCGACAGTGATGTTGCGTTTAGTGGTCATTGGAGAACATATAGGATATAATCGATGTGGCAGATTTGCACGAGACTGCATTGTGACTTCGTCGAGTGAGTGAGGCGAGAAGCTTCGAGCGAGGTTCACGGAGAATTTTAAAGGTGAGACCCATCGGAATATTTTCCTCGTCCCTTTGCCTGCGTTGACAAGGATGTGCATCGCAATTTAACCTCCTGATTGCTTCGAAACGCGGAGTTTGGAGTGCCCTCGGCTGGGGGATATCTTGATCACCGTAAATAAGACCAGATGTAAACAACGGCGAACGAATGCTTCATTGTCTCAGCTGTATCGTTCACATGGACTCGTATATTATCGCCTGGACGCGAACTTTATTAAGATTCCGAAGCCGTTTCTACAGTCAAAGCGCTTCCTCGTAGCATCATAGTTTACGTGAGGATGATTTCGTCTTCAATCGTGTTGATTTCATTCGAGGAAAGGGAAAATAAGGGACTGGGTGTGGGAACGAAGTGAACGCGGCGAAGCCGCCATGGAAAGTGCAAAATGCATGGCGGCATTTCGAGGCGCCATTGTTACCGGTGGGAATCTAAAATTGAAAGAAGATTTTTCGAAATTAACTTGCGGTCCGTCGTAAACGATAAAATTTTCATGAAGACTAGTATTTATTATGATTTTTTTCCTACTACGTGAGTCTTACCGCACAGCAAGACCATTTTCATAATGTATCGAAAGCTTGTTCTTCGGAATTGAGGAAAACCGCCATTACTCGCCGTCGACGTAAAAGAAGAAAGAAATTTTGAGGTCATTCGATCGGTAATTGGATCAACAATTATTTGCCATGAAATTCATTAATACAGCGTCTGCACTGACAGCGGTGGTATTTCTCTCAGCCAATCAGAATCAAGAAAAATGTTTACCGGGAACTCAAATTAGATGAAATCTTCAAATGATAAATTAAAATTTGATTGATCGTTAAACGCGTTGCTGCTGCTACTTTCTGAAGCTAATACACTATCAGAATTGATCGCGAAAGACTTTTTTCAAGTATTCATCGAGTAAAAGAGCCCTACCATGCATAGTACCAAAAACAGAAATACTGTGGGGCTATAGACTTCTCTACTTCATAATGTAATTTGCACTATTTCTTGGCTTTTGAAGGGTAAGAGACGAGGATTGGCTGCTATAATTAACTACAAGTCAATACGGTAGCTTTCATAGCGAGCAGAAGTAGAGGAAGATTCTTTGTTTTGAATAATCGCTTGATTTTCAATGACATCTTTCTATTTCAATTCCAGGATGCTTCTCCACCGACAAATTCCTACTGCTAAGATGAATAATTCACTGCACCCAAGGGACTGCAAAGAGTAGTCATCGCCTTACTTCGAAGTGGAGGTTTTATAAACACATTTCAATATGATAATGGATTACTTTTCAAGGTATGAGGTTGTTGAAACTATGATGTCCGTTCAACTATTCTTTCAAAAGGAGTTAAAACCTGACGATGACTTAACTATACTACAAGATGAAAGTTATATGAATGCATATGGTCAAAAGCAAAGTTAATTTACTGTCTTGATCAAATTAGATTTAATCATGTAATGTTTCATTAAAACTTGATAAATCGTTGATTATGTTACTGCTGCTTCTTTGTGAAGCTTATACACTGTAAGATTTGATCGCGAAAGACTTTTTTCAAGTATTCCTTAAGATGAACAGCTCTTCCATGCATACTACCACGAACAGAAGTAATTACTTTTGGTGCTACTTATTTCCTTACTTCATTATGTACTTTTCTTAAGCCAGATAATTGTGCAGAGTAGGAGACGAGGAGAACTGCTAGAAATAATTAATATCATTACGGTAGCTTCCATAGGGATGAGAATTAGAGGTAAATTCTTTGTTTCGGATAATCGCTTGATTTTCAATGACATCTTTCTATTTCAATTCCAGGATGCTTCTCCACCGAAAAATTCCTACTGCTGAGATGAATAATTCACTGCACCCAAGGGACTGCAAAGAGTAGTCATCCCCTTACTTCGAAGTGGAGGTTTGATATTGCACATTTCAAGATGTTAGTGGATTATCTTTCAAGGTAAGAGTTTTTTGAAACGTTGGTAATGTAAATAATTCCTTTCATCGGATGTGACAATGTGAATGATTCTGCACGATGGAAATGAAATGAATCTATAAATTGAACGACAAAGGTGATCGATTTACAATTCAAGAATTAGTGTCTTTATGGGTTATATTAAAGAGTATTAATCAGTTCAATAATGAAAAACGCAGTTCGGCAAACAGAAACTTGCTGTTATGATTCCCGGATGTTAATTACACATTTGGGTAGGTATCATTTACAAGGTAGGAGGATTTTGAAGCATTAGAGCCTGATAACATTTCCTTTTGATAGATGTCACACCAATGAGACCAATGATGTGATTTCCAATTGATGAATTTAAGATCCTGAGTGATAAATTGAATCAGTTTTAGTACTTGGGTGATGGGAAAGGAAACTTTGCAAGCAGGGAGTATAGTTTTCATGCAAGGATACTGATTGCACGTTTGAGCAAGTAGGATGATTTCCCTTCACGATAAGAGGTATTTGAAACAATGATTTTTGTTCAACTTTTCTTTCATAAGTGGTCAACTTACTTTACATTTCTGCAAGATGAAAGTTATACGAATCTATAAGGTTGAAAGAGAATTAATATAATAATTTCCCTTGGATTGATGGGTGTGCGTAAGGGATAGTTTTCATTTCATTCGATGATGGAATGGGCAATTCGGCAGGCGGCGATGAGCACTGTAAGCGAGTCTCCACATCTGCTGAGATACCGTGTTTCCCCTCTCGGATAACTATTTTATTACCTATCGTTCTTCAGGCACCGAACGAACAAGGAGATACATGTCTCCCTTGCTCCTAAAACATTCTCTTATTTTCAGGTGTATTCTTTCTGTAGGTACATCTAGCAAGGAAACAAGGCCGGGAGGACGGACGAGGAGTGAGCTAAGTTCTTTTCTACATTTGGGCAGGAGATTAGAAGCAACTTATAGAACGACCAAGATAGTGAACATCTATTTTTAGTGATGCAAGAGGATGTGAATTGAACGTATCGCTTGCCATGTAACTGATGGTTGAAGTGCAATAAAGTTTCTATTTTAAATGGTTGAAAACTGGGTTTTATTCCACTCCCTTCAAGAAATATTAGTAAGAAAAAACGTTTAAAGTTAAATGCATACCCTTAGGTTTGACCGCTCTCCGAGTAAAGTTAAAGCACTCGTTAGGGTATTATTACCTCGAGGGCTTTCGTGAGAGCTCGACAAATTTCCATCGATTGCTTTCCTTTAAACTACCTATCATCAATAAGATTTTTAAAATTCATCTGAGTCATGAGGATGCCCCGCAATGGTGCAAAAGATTTGGATAGGAACGCTCTCATATTTTAACTCATGCGTTACCAACGTGATGAACATTTTCGGCGATAAGTCTTGTACTAATCACGGAAACCTGTTCAACCATCGGGCTTAAAATTGCTTCCACATTACGAATCTTAAAGATTTGGAATAGAAGAACTTGCTCTACATTTATTTGTCACCGACACCTCTAAAGCTAAACGAGGAAAGGAGAAAATAGAACGACGGTCGTCGTCTTTTTGCCCCGAAATTGCTAACCGGAATCCGACAGAGGGCCAAGTATTCGTTCAGTTGCTCGGTCCGTCTCGCGAGTAAACATCGTGCTCGTATCTTGCGAATGGAGAAGCTTTCTCGTAGTGTACGTTCAATTCTCATCTCTCCCGCGGCCAGTGGAATCTTGAAGATTGCCCCTGGAGAAAGCGACAGTGATGTTGCGTTTAGTGGTCATTGGAGAACATATAGGATATAATCGATGTGGCAGATTTGCACGAGACTGCATTGTGACTTCGTCGAGTGAGTGAGGCGAGAAGCTTCGAGCGAGGTTCACGGAGAATTTTAAAGGTGAGACCCATCGGAATATTTTCCTCGTCCCTTTGCCTGCGTTGACAAGGATGTGCATCGCAATTTAACCTCCTGATTGCTTCGAAACGCGGAGTTTGGAGTGCCCTCGGCTGGGGGATATCTTGATCACCGTAAATAAGACCAGATGTAAACAACGGCGAACGAATGCTTCATTGTCTCAGCTGTATCGTTCACATGGACTCGTATATTATCGCCTGGACGCGAACTTTATTAAGATTCCGAAGCCGTTTCTACAGTCAAAGCGCTTCCTCGTAGCATCATAGTTTACGTGAGGATGATTTCGTCTTCAATCGTGTTGATTTCATTCGAGGAAAGGGAAAATAAGGGACTGGGTGTGGGAACGAAGTGAACGCGGCGAAGCCGCCATGGAAAGTGCAAAATGCATGGCGGCATTTCGAGGCGCCATTGTTACCGGTGGGAATCTAAAATTGAAAGAAGATTTTTCGAAATTAACTTGCGGTCCGTCGTAAACGATAAAATTTTCATGAAGACTGGTATTTATTATGATTTTTTTCCTACTACGTGAGTCTTACCGCACAGCAAGACCATTTTCATAATGTATCGAAAGCTTGTTCTTCGGAATTGAGGAAAACCGCCATTACTCGCCGTCGACGTAAAAGAAGAAAGAAATTTTGAGGTCATTCGATCGGTAATTGGATCAACAATTATTTGCCATGAAATTCATTAATACAGCGTCTGCACTGACAGCGGTGGTATTTCTCTCAGCCAATCAGAATCAAGAAAAATGTTTACCGGGAACTCAAATTAGATGAAATCTTCAAATGATAAATTAAAATTTGATTGATCGTTAAACGCGTTGCTGCTGCTACTTTCTGAAGCTAATACACTATCAGAATTGATCGAGAAAGACTTTTTTCAAGTATTCATCGAGTAAAAGAGCCCTACCATGCATAGTACCAAAAACAGAAATACTGTGGGGCTATAGACTTCTCTACTTCATAATGTAATTTGCACTATTTCTTGGCTTTTGAAGGGTAAGAGACGAGGATTGGCTGCTATAATTAACTACAAGTCAATACGGTAGCTTTCATAGCGAGCAGAAGTAGAGGAAGATTCTTTGTTTTGAATAATCGCTTGATTTTCAATGACATCTTTCTATTTCAATTCCAGGATGCTTCTCCACCGACAAATTCCTACTGCTAAGATGAATAATTCACTGCACCCAAGGGACTGCAAAGAGTAGTCATCGCCTTACTTCGAAGTGGAGGTTTTATAAACACATTTCAATATGATAATGGATTACTTTTCAAGGTATGAGGTTGTTGAAACTATGATGTCCGTTCAACTATTCTTTCAAAAGGAGTTAAAACCTGACGATGACTTAACTATACTACAAGATGAAAGTTATATGAATGCATATGGTCAAAAGCAAAGTTAATTTACTGTCTTGATCAAATTAGATTTAATCATGTAATGTTTCATTAAAACTTGATAAATCGTTGATTATGTTACTGCTGCTTCTTTGTGAAGCTTATACACTGTAAGATTTGATCGCGAAAGACTTTTTTCAAGTATTCCTTAAGATGAACAGCTCTTCCATGCATACTACCACGAACAGAAGTAATTACTTTTGGTGCTACTTATTTCCTTACTTCATTATGTACTTTTCTTAAGCCAGATAATTGTGCAGAGTAGGAGACGAGGAGAACTGCTAGAAATAATTAATATCATTACGGTAGCTTCCATAGGGATGAGAATTAGAGGTAAATTCTTTGTTTCGGATAATCGCTTGATTTTCAATGACATCTTTCTATTTCAATTCCAGGATGCTTCTCCACCGAAAAATTCCTACTGCTGAGATGAATAATTCACTGCACCCAAGGGACTGCAAAGAGTAGTCATCCCCTTACTTCGAAGTGGAGGTTTGATATTGCACATTTCAAGATGTTAGTGGATTATCTTTCAAGGTAAGAGTTTTTTGAAACGTTGGTAATGTAAATAATTCCTTTCATCGGATGTGACAATGTGAATGATTCTGCACGATGGAAATGAAATGAATCTATAAATTGAACGACAAAGGTGATCGATTTACAATTCAAGAATTAGTGTCTTTATGGGTTATATTAAAGAGTATTAATCAGTTCAATAATGAAAAACGCAGTTCGGCAAACAGAAACTTGCTTTTATGATTCCCGGATGTTAATTACACATTTGGGTAGGTATCATTTACAAGGTAGGAGGATTTTGAAGCATTAGAGCCTGATAACATTTCCTTTTGATAGATGTCACGCCAATGAGACCAATGATGTGATTTCCAATTGATGAATTTAAGATCCTGAGTGATAAATTGAATCAGTTTTAGTACTTGGGTGATGGGAAAGGAAACTTTGCAAGCAGGGAGTATAGTTTTCATGCAAGGATACTGATTGCACGTTTGAGCAAGTAGGATGATTTCCCTTCACGATAAGAGGTATTTGAAACAATGATTTTTGTTCAACTTTTCTTTCATAAGTGGTCAACTCACTTTACATTTCTGCAAGATGAAAGTTATACGAATCTATAAGGTTGAAAGAGAATTAATATAATAATTTCCCTTGGATTGATGGGTGTGCGTAAGGGATAGTTTTCATTTCATTCGATGATGGAATGGGCAATTCGGCAGGCGGCGATGAGCACTGTAAGCGAGTCTCCACATCTGCTGAGATACCGTGTTTCCCCTCTCGGATAACTATTTTATTACCTATCGTTCTTCAGGCACCGAACGAACAACGAGATACATGTCTCCCTTGCTCCTAAAACATTCTCTTATTTTCAGGTGTATTCTTTCTGTAGGTACATCTAGCAAGGAAACAAGGCCGGGAGGACGGACGAGGAGTGAGCTAGGTTCTTTTCTACATTTGGGCAGGAGATTAGAAGCAACTTATAGAACGACCAAGATAGTGAACATCTATTTTTAGTGATGCAAGAGGATGTGAATTGAACGTATCGCTTGCCATGTAACTGATGGTTGAAGTGCAATAAAGTTTCTATTTTAAATGGTTGAAAACTGGGTTTTATTCCACTCCCTTCAAGAAATATTAGTAAGAAAAAACGTTTAAAGTTAAATGCATACCCTTAGGTTTGACCGCTCTCCGAGTAAAGTTAAAGCACTCGTTAGGGTATTATTACCTCGAGGGCTTTCGTGAGAGCTCGACAAATTTCCATCGATTGCTTTCCTTTAAACTACCTATCATCAATAAGATTTTTAAAATTCATCTGAGTCATGAGGATGCCCCGCAATGGTGCAAAAGATTTGGATAGGAACGCTCTCATATTTTAACTCATGCGTTACCAACGTGATGAACATTTTCGGCGATAAGTCTTGTACTAATCACGGAAACCTGTTCAACCATCGGGCTTAAAATTGCTTCCACTTTACGAATCTTAAAGATTTGGAATAGAAGAACTTGCTCTACATTTATTTGTCACCGACACCTCTAAAGCTAAACGAGGAAAGGAGAAAATAGAACGACGGTCGTCGTCTTTTTGCCCCGAAATTGCTAACCGGAATCCGACAGAGGGCCAAGTATTCGTTCAGTTGCTCGGTCCGTCTCGCGAGTAAACATCGTGCTCGTATCTTGCGAATGGAGAAGCTTTCTCGTAGTGTACGTTCAATTCTCATCTCTCCCGCGGCCAGTGGAATCTTGAAGATTGCCCCTGGAGAAAGCGACAGTGATGTTGCGTTTAGTGGTCATTGGAGAACATATAGGATATAATCGATGTGGCAGATTTGCACAGGACTGCATTGTGACTTCGTCGAGTGAGTGAGGCGAGAAGCTTCGAGCGAGGTTCACGGAGAATTTTAAAGGTGAGACCCATCGGAATATTTTCCTCGTCCCTTTGCCTGCGTTGACAAGGATGTGCATCGCAATTTAACCTCCTGATTGCTTCGAAACGCGGAGTTTGGAGTGCCCTCGGCTGGGGGATATCTTGATCACCGTAAATAAGACCAGACGTAAACAACGGCGAACGAATGCTTCATTGTCTCAGCTGTATCGTTCACATGGACTCGTATATTATCGCCTGGACGCGAACTTTATTAAGATTCCGAAGCCGTTTCTACAGTCAAAGCGCTTCCTCGTAGCATCATAGTTTACGTGAGGATGATTTCGTCTTCAATCGTGTTGATTTCATTCGAGGAAAGGGAAAATAAGGGACTGGGTGTGGGAACGAAGTGAAC
Source organism: Pantala flavescens (assembly GCA_020796165.1). Classification (NCBI taxonomy): domain Eukaryota; kingdom Metazoa; phylum Arthropoda; class Insecta; order Odonata; family Libellulidae; genus Pantala; species Pantala flavescens. The sequence continues at coordinate 25,982,042 of CM036889.1, forward strand.
GCGGCGAAGCCGCCATGGAAAGTGCAAAATGCATGGCGGCATTTCGAGGCGCCATTGTTACCGGTGGGAATCTAAAATTGAAAGAAGATTTTTCGAAATTAACTTGCGGTCCGTCGTAAACGATAAAATTTTCATGAAGACTAGTATTTATTATGATTTTTTTCCTACTACGTGAGTCTTACCGCACAGCAAGACCATTTTCATAATGTATCGAAAGCTTGTTCTTCGGAATTGAGGAAAACCGCCATTACTCGCCGTCGACGTAAAAGAAGAAAGAAATTTTGAGGTCATTCGATCGGTAATTGGATCAACAATTATTTGCCATGAAATTCATTAATACAGCGTCTGCACTGACAGCGGTGGTATTTCTCTCAGCCAATCAGAATCAAGAAAAATGTTTACCGGGAACTCAAATTAGATGAAATCTTCAAATGATAAATTAAAATTTGATTGATCGTTAAATGCGTTGCTGCTGCTACTTTCTGAAGCTAATACACTATCAGAATTGATCGAGAAAGACTTTTTTCAAGTATTCATCGAGTAAAAGAGCCCTACAATGCATAGTACCAAAAACAGAAATACTGTGGGGCTATAGACTTCTCTACTTCATAATGTAATTTGCACTATTTCTTGGCTTTTGAAGGGTAAGAGACGAGGATTGGCTGCTATAATTAACTACAAGTCAATACGGTAGCTTTCATAGCGAGCAGAAGTAGAGGAAGATTCTTTGTTTTGAATAATCGCTTGATTTTCAATGACATCTTTCTATTTCAATTCCAGGATGCTTCTCCACCGACAAATTCCTACTGCTGAGATGAATAATTCACTGCACCCAAGGGACTGCAAAGAGAAGTCATCGCCTTACTTCGAAGTGGAGGTTTTATAAACACATTTCAATATGATAATGGATTACTTTTCAAGGTATGAGGTTGTTGAAACTATGATGTCCGTTTAACTATTCTTTCAAAAGGAGTTAAAACCTGACGATGACTTAACTATACTGCAAGATGAAAGTTATATGAATGCATATGGTTAAAAGCAAAGTTAATTTACTGTCTTGATCAAATTAGATTTAATCATGTAATGTTTCATTAAAACTTGATAAATCGTTGATTATGTTACTGCTGCTTCTTTGTGATGCTTATACACTGTAAGATTTGATCGCGAAAGACTTTTTTCAAGTATTCCTTAAGATGAACAGCTCTTCCATGCATACTACCATGAACAGAAGTAATTACTTTTGGTGCTACTTATTTCCTTACTTCATTATGTACTTTTCTTAAGCCAGATAATTGTGCAGAGTAGGAGACGAGGAGAACTGCTAGAAATAATTAAAATCATTACGGTAGCTTCCATAGCGATGAGAATTAGAGGTAAATTCTTTGTTTCGGATAATTGCTTGATTTTCAATGACATCTTTATATTTCAATTTCAGGATGCTTCTCCACCGACAAATTCCTGCAACTTAGATTAATAATTCACTGCACCCAAGGGACTGCAAAGAGTAGTCATCCCCTTACTTCGAAGTGGAGGTTTGATATTGCACATTTCAAGATGTTAGTGGATTATCTTTCAAGGTAAGAGTTTTTTGAAACGTTGGTAATGTAAATAATTCCTTTCATCGGATGTGACAATGTGAATGATTCTGCACGATGGAAATGAAATGAATCCATAAATTGAACGACAAAGGTGATCGATTTACAATTCAAAACTTAGTGTCTTTATGGGTTATATTAAAGAGTATTAATCAGTTCAATAATGAAAAACGCAGTTCGGCAAACAGAAACTTGCTTTTATGATTCCCGGATGTTAATTACACATTTGGGTAGGTATCATTTACAAGGTAGGAGGATTTTGAAGCATTAGAGCCTGATAACATTTCCTTTTGATAGATGTCACACCAATGAGACCAATGATGTGATTTCCAATTGATGAATTTAAGATCCTGAGTGATAAATTGAATCAGTTTTAGTACTTGGGTGATGGGAAAGGAAACTTTGCAAGCAGGGAGTATAGTTTTCATGCAAGGATACTGATTGCACGTTTGAGCAAGTAGGATGATTTCCCTTCACGATAAGAGGTATTTGAAACAATGATTTTTGTTCAACTTTTCTTTCATAAGTGGTCAACTCACTTTACATTTCTGCAAGATGAAAGTTATACGAATCTATAAGGTTGAAAGAGAATTAATATAATAATTTCCCTTGGATTGATGGGTGTGCGTAAGGGATAGTTTTCATTTCATTCGATGATGGAATGGGCAATTGGGCAGGCGGCGATGAGCACTGTAAGCGAGTCTCCACATCTGCTGAGATACCGTGTTTCCCCTCTCGGATAACTATTTTATTACCTATCGTTCTTCAGGCACCGAACGAACAACGAGATACATGTCTCCCTTGCTCCTAAAACATTCTCTTATTTTCAGGTGTATTCTTTCTGTAGGTACATCTAGCAAGGAAACAAGGCCGGGAGGACGGACGAGGAGTGAGCTAGGTTCTTTTCTACATTTGGGCAGGAGATTAGAAGCAACTTATAGAACGACCAAGATAGTGAACATCTATTTTAAGTGATGCAAGAGGATGTGAATTGAACGTATCGCTTGCCATGTAACTGATGGTTGAAGTGCAATAAAGTTTCTATATTAAATGGTTGAAAACTGGGTTTTACTCCACTCCCTTCAAGAAATATTAGTAAGAAAAAACGTTTAAAGTTAAATGCATACCCTTAGGTTTGACCGCTCTCCGAGTAAAGTTAAAGCACTGGTTAGGGTATTATTACCTCGAGGGCTTTCGTGAGAGCTCGACAAATTTCCATCGATTGCTTTCCTTTAAACTACCTATCATCAATAAGATTTTTAAAATTCATCTGAGTCATGAGGATGCCCCGCAATGGTGCAAAAGATTTGGATAGGAACGCTCTCATATTTTAACTTATGCGTTACCAACGTGATGAACATTTTCGGCGATAAGTCTTGTACTAATCACGGAAACCTGTTCCACCATCGGGCTTAAAATTGCTTCCACATTACGAATCTTAAAGATTTGGAATAGAAGAACTTGCTCTACATTTATTTGTCACCGACACCTCTAAAGCTAAACGAGGAAAGGAGAAAATAGAACGACGGTCGTCGTCTTTTTGCCCCGAAATTGCTAACCGGAATCCGACAGAGGGCCAAGTATTCGTTCAGTTGCTCGGTCCGTCTCGCGAGTAAACATCGTGCTCGTATCTTGCGAATGGAGAAGCTTTCTCGTAGTGTACGTTCAATTCTCATCTCTCCCGCGGCCAGTGGAATCTTGAAGATTGCCCCTGGAGAAAGCGACAGTGATGTTGCGTTTAGTGGTCATTGGAGAACATATAGGATATAATCGATGTGGCAGATTTGCACGGGACTGCATTGTGACTTCGTCGAGTGAGTGAGGCGAGAAGCTTCGAGCGAGGTTCACGGAGAATTTTAAAGGTGAGACCCATCGGAATATTTTCCTCGTCCCTTTGCCTGCGTTGACAAGGATGTGCATCGCAATTTAACCTCCTGATTGCTTCGAAACGCGGAGTTTGGAGTGCCCTCGGCTGGGGGATATCTTGATCACCGTAAATAAGACCAGATGTAAACAACGGCGAACGAATGCTTCATTGTCTCAGCTGTATCGTTCACATGGACTCGTATATTATCGCCTGGACGCGAACTTTATTAAGATTCCGAAGCCGTTTCTACAGTCAAAGCGCTTCCTCGTAGCATCATAGTTTACGTGAGGATGATTTCGTCTTCAATCGTGTTGATTTCATTCGAGGAAAGGGAAAATAAGGGACTGGGTGTGGGAACGAAGTGAACGCGGCGAAGCCGCCATGGAAAGTGCAAAATGCATGGCGGCATTTCGAGGCGCCATTGTTACCGGTGGGAATCTAAAATTGAAAGAAGATTTTTCGAAATTAACTTGCGGTCCGTCGTAAACGATAAAATTTTCATGAAGACTAGTATTTATTATGATTTTTTTCCTACTACGTGAGTCTTACCGCACAGCAAGACCATTTTCATAATGTATCGAAAGCTTGTTCTTCGGAATTGAGGAAAACCGCCATTACTCGCCGTCGACGTAAAAGAAGAAAGAAATTTTGAGGTCATTCGATCGGTAATTGGATCAACAATTATTTGCCATGAAATTCATTAATACAGCGTCTGCACTGACAGCGGTGGTATTTCTCTCAGCCAATCAGAATCAAGAAAAATGTTTACCGGGAACTCAAATTAGATGAAATCTTCAAATGATAAATTAAAATTTGATTGATCGTTAAACGCGTTGCTGCTGCTACTTTCTGAAGCTAATACACTATCAGAATTGATCGAGAAAGACTTTTTTCAAGTATTCATCGAGTAAAAGAGCCCTACCATGCATAGTACCAAAAACAGAAATACTGTGGGGCTATAGACTTCTCTACTTCATAATGTAATTTGCACTATTTCTTGGCTTTTGAAGGGTAAGAGACGAGGATTGGCTGCTATAATTAACTACAAGTCAATACGGTAGCTTTCATAGCGAGCAGAAGTAGAGGAAGATTCTTTGTTTTGAATAATCGCTTGATTTTCAATGACATCTTTCTATTTCAATTCCAGGATGCTTCTCCACCGACAAATTCCTACTGCTGAGATGAATAATTCACTGCACCCAAGGGACTGCAAAGAGAAGTCATCGCCTTACTTCGAAGTGGAGGTTTTATTAACACATTTCAATATGATAATGGATTACTTTTCAAGGTATGAGGTTGTTGAAACTATGATGTCCGTTCAACTATTCTTTCAAAAGGAGTTAAAACCTGACGATGACTTAACTATACTGCAAGATGAAAGTTATATGAATGCATATGGTTAAAAGCAAAGTTAATTTACTGTCTTGATCAAATTAGATTTAATCATGTAATGTTTCATTAAAACTTGATAAATCGTTGATTATGTTACTGCTGCTTCTTTGTGATGCTTATACACTGTAAGATTTGATCGCGAAAGACTTTTTTCAAGTATTCCTTAAGATGAACAGCTCTTCCATGCATACTACCACGAACAGAAGTAATTACTTTTGGTGCTACTTATTTCCTTACTTCATTATGTACTTTTCTTAAGCCAGATAATTGTGCAGAGTAGGAGACGAGGAGAACTGCTAGAAATAATTAAAATCATTACGGTAGCTTCCATAGCGATGAGAATTAGAGGTAAATTCTTTGTTTCGGATAATTGCTTGATTTTCAATGACATCTTTATATTTCAATTTCAGTATGCTTCTCCACCGACAAATTCCTGCAACTTAGATTAATAATTCACTGCACCCATAGGACTGCCTAGAGTGCTCATCACTTAACTTCGAAGTGGAGGTTTGATATTGCACATTTCAAGATGTTAGTGGATTATCTTTCAAGGTAAGAGTTTTTTGAAACGTTGGTAATGTAAATAATTCCTTTCATCGGATGTGACAATGTGAATGATTCTGCACGATGGAAATGAAATGAATCCATAAATTGAACGACAAAGGTGATCGATTTACAATTCAAAACTTAGTGTCTTTATGGGTTATATTAAAGAGTATTAATCAGTTCAATAATGAAAAACGCAGTTCGGCAAACAGAAACTTGCTTTTATGATTCCCGGATGTTAATTACACATTTGGGTAGGTATCATTTACAAGGTAGGAGGATTTTGAAGCATTAGAGCCTGATAACATTTCCTTTTGATAGATGTCACACCAATGAGACCAATGATGTGATTTCCAATTGATGAATTTAAGATCCTGAGTGATAAATTGAATCAGTTTTAGTACTTGGGTGATGGGAAAGGAAACTTTGCAAGCAGGGAGTATAGTTTTCATGCAAGGATACTGATTGCACGTTTGAGCAAGTAGGATGATTTCCCTTCACGATAAGAGGTATTTGAAACAATGATTTTTGTTCAACTTTTCTTTCATAAGTGGTCAACTCACTTTACATTTCTGCAAGATGAAAGTTATACGAATCTATAAGGTTGAAAGAGAATTAATATAATAATTTCCCTTGGATTGATGGGTGTGCGTAAGGGATAGTTTTCATTTCATTCGATGATGGAATGGGCAATTGGGCAGGCGGCGATGAGCACTGTAAGCGAGTCTCCACATCTGCTGAGATACCGTGTTTCCCCTCTCGGATAACTATTTTATTACCTATCGTTCTTCAGGCACCGAACGAACAACGAGATACATGTCTCCCTTGCTCCTAAAACATTCTCTTATTTTCAGGTGTATTCTTTCTGTAGGTACATCTAGCAAGGAAACAAGGCCGGGAGGACGGACGAGGAGTGAGCTAGGTTCTTTTCTACATTTGGGCAGGAGATTAGAAGCAACTTATAGAACGACCAAGATAGTGAACATCTATTTTAAGTGATGCAAGAGGATGTGAATTGAACGTATCGCTTGCCATGTAACTGATGGTTGAAGTGCAATAAAGTTTCTATATTAAATGGTTGAAAACTGGGTTTTACTCCACTCCCTTCAAGAAATATTAGTAAGAAAAAACGTTTAAAGTTAAATGCATACCCTTAGGTTTGACCGCTCTCCGAGTAAAGTTAAAGCACTGGTTAGGGTATTATTACCTCGAGGGCTTTCGTGAGAGCTCGACAAATTTCCATCGATTGCTTTCCTTTAAACTACCTATCATCAATAAGATTTTTAAAATTCATCTGAGTCATGAGGATGCCCCGCAATGGTGCAAAAGATTTGGATAGGAACGCTCTCATATTTTAACTTATGCGTTACCAACGTGATGAACATTTTCGGCGATAAGTCTTGTACTAATCACGGAAACCTGTTCCACCATCGGGCTTAAAATTGCTTCCACATTACGAATCTTAAAGATTTGGAATAGAAGAACTTGCTCTACATTTATTTGTCACCGACACCTCTAAAGCTAAACGAGGAAAGGAGAAAATAGAACGACGGTCGTCGTCTTTTTGCCCCGAAATTGCTAACCGGAATCCGACAGAGGGCCAAGTATTCGTTCAGTTGCTCGGTCCGTCTCGCGAGTAAACATCGTGCTCGTATCTTGCGAATGGAGAAGCTTTCTCGTAGTGTACGTTCAATTCTCATCTCTCCCGCGGCCAGTGGAATCTTGAAGATTGCCCCTGGAGAAAGCGACAGTGATGTTGCGTTTAGTGGTCATTGGAGAACATATAGGATATAATCGATGTGGCAGATTTGCACGGGACTGCATTGTGACTTCGTCGAGTGAGTGAGGCGAGAAGCTTCGAGCGAGGTTCACGGAGAATTTTAAAGGTGAGACCCATCGGAATATTTTCCTCGTCCCTTTGCCTGCGTTGACAAGGATGTGCATCGCAATTTAACCTCCTGATTGCTTCGAAACGCGGAGTTTGGAGTGCCCTCGGCTGGGGGATATCTTGATCACCGTAAATAAGACCAGATGTAAACAACGGCGAACGAATGCTTCATTGTCTCAGCTGTATCGTTCACATGGACTCGTATATTATCGCCTGGACGCGAACTTTATTAAGATTCCGAAGCCGTTTCTACAGTCAAAGCGCTTCCTCGTAGCATCATAGTTTACGTGAGGATGATTTCGTCTTCAATCGTGTTGATTTCATTCGAGGAAAGGGAAAATAAGGGACTGGGTGTGGGAACGAAGTGAACGCGGCGAAGCCGCCATGGAAAGTGCAAAATGCATGGCGGCATTTCGAGGCGCCATTGTTACCGGTGGGAATCTAAAATTGAAAGAAGATTTTTCGAAATTAACTTGCGGTCCGTCGTAAACGATAAAATTTTCATGAAGACTAGTATTTATTATGATTTTTTTCCTACTACGTGAGTCTTACCGCACAGCAAGACCATTTTCATAATGTATCGAAAGCTTGTTCTTCGGAATTGAGGAAAACCGCCATTACTCGCCGTCGACGTAAAAGAAGAAAGAAATTTTGAGGTCATTCGATCGGTAATTGGATCAACAATTATTTGCCATGAAATTCATTAATACAGCGTCTGCACTGACAGCGGTGGTATTTCTCTCAGCCAATCAGAATCAAGAAAAATGTTTACCGGGAACTCAAATTAGATGAAATCTTCAAATGATAAATTAAAATTTGATTGATCGTTAAACGCGTTGCTGCTGCTACTTTCTGAAGCTAATACACTATCAGAATTGATCGAGAAAGACTTTTTTCAAGTATTCATCGAGTAAAAGAGCCCTACCATGCATAGTACCAAAAACAGAAATACTGTGGGGCTATAGACTTCTCTACTTCATAATGTAATTTGCACTATTTCTTGGCTTTTGAAGGGTAAGAGACGAGGATTGGCTGCTATAATTAACTACAAGTCAATACGGTAGCTTTCATAGCGAGCAGAAGTAGAGGAAGATTCTTTGTTTTGAATAATCGCTTGATTTTCAATGACATCTTTCTATTTCAATTCCAGGATGCTTCTCCACCGACAAATTCCTACTGCTGAGATGAATAATTCACTGCACCCAAGGGACTGCAAAGAGAAGTCATCGCCTTACTTCGAAGTGGAGGTTTTATTAACACATTTCAATATGATAATGGATTACTTTTCAAGGTATGAGGTTGTTGAAACTATGATGTCCGTTCAACTATTCTTTCAAAAGGAGTTAAAACCTGACGATGACTTAACTATACTGCAAGATGAAAGTTATATGAATGCATATGGTTAAAAGCAAAGTTAATTTACTGTCTTGATCAAATTAGATTTAATCATGTAATGTTTCATTAAAACTTGATAAATCGTTGATTATGTTACTGCTGCTTCTTTGTGATGCTTATACACTGTAAGATTTGATCGCGAAAGACTTTTTTCAAGTATTCCTTAAGATGAACAGCTCTTCCATGCATACTACCACGAACAGAAGTAATTACTTTTGGTGCTACTTATTTCCTTACTTCATTATGTACTTTTCTTAAGCCAGATAATTGTGCAGAGTAGGAGACGAGGAGAACTGCTAGAAATAATTAAAATCATTACGGTAGCTTCCATAGCGATGAGAATTAGAGGTAAATTCTTTGTTTCGGATAATTGCTTGATTTTCAATGACATCTTTATATTTCAATTTCAGTATGCTTCTCCACCGACAAATTCCTGCAACTTAGATTAATAATTCACTGCACCCATAGGACTGCCTAGAGTGCTCATCACTTAACTTCGAAGTGGAGGTTTGATATTGCACATTTCAAGATGTTAGTGGATTATCTTTCAAGGTAAGAGTTTTTTGAAACGTTGGTAATGTAAATAATTCCTTTCATCGGATGTGACAATGTGAATGATTCTGCACGATGGAAATGAAATGAATCCATAAATTGAACGACAAAGGTGATCGATTTACAATTCAAAACTTAGTGTCTTTATGGGTTATATTAAAGAGTATTAATCAGTTCAATAATGAAAAACGCAGTTCGGCAAACAGAAACTTGCTGTTATGATTCCCGGATGTTAATTACACATTTGGGTAGGTATCATTTACAAGGTAGGAGGATTTTGAAGCATTAGTTTCTGATAACATTTCCTTTTGATAGATGTCACACCAATGAGACCAATGATGTGATTTCCAATTGATGAATTTAAGATCCTGAGTGATAAATTGAATCAGTTTTAGTACTTGGGTGATGGGAAAGGAAACTTTGCAAGCAGGGAGTATAGTTTTCATGCAAGGATACTGATTGCACGTTTGAGCAAGTAGGATGATTTCCCTTCACGATAAGAGGTATTTGAAACAATGATTTTTGTTCAACTTTTCTTTCATAAGTGGTCAACTCACTTTACATTTCTGCAAGATGAAAGTTATACGAATCTATAAGGTTGAGAGAATTAATATAATAATTTCCCTTGGATTGATGGGTGTGCGTAAGGGATAGTTTTCATTTCATTCGATGATGGAATGGGCAATTCGGCAGGCGGCGATGAGCACTGTAAGCGAGTCTCCACATCTGCTGAGATACCGTGTTTCCCCTCTCGGATAACTATTTTATTACCTATCGTTCTTCAGGCACCGAACGAACAAGGAGATACATGTCTCCCTTGCTCCTAAAACATTCTCTTATTTTCAGGTGTATTCTTTCTGTAGGTACATCTAGCAAGGAAACAAGGCCGGGAGGACGGACGAGGAGTGAGCTAGGTTCTTTTCTACATTTGGGCAGGAGATTAGAAGCAACTTATAGAACGACCAAGATAGTGAACATCTATTTTTAGTGATGCAAGAGGATGTGAATTGAACGTATCGCTTGCCATGTAACTGATGGTTGAAGTGCAATAAAGTTTCTATTTTAAATGGTTGAAAACTGGGTTTTATTCCACTCCCTTCAAGAAATATTAGTAAGAAAAAACGTTTAAAGTTAAATGCATACCCTTAGGTTTGACCGCTCTCCGAGTAAAGTTAAAGCACTCGTTAGGGTATTATTACCTCGAGGGCTTTCGTGAGAGCTCGACAAATTTCCATCGATTGCTTTCCTTTAAACTACCTATCATCAATAAGATTTTTAAAATTCATCTGAGTCATGAGGATGCCCCGCAATGGTGCAAAAGATTTGGATAGGAACGCTCTCATATTTTAACTCATGCGTTACCAACGTGATGAACATTTTCGGCGATAAGTCTTGTACTAATCACGGAAACCTGTTCCACCAGCGGGCTTAAAATTGCTTCCACATTACGAATCTTAAAGATTTGGAATAGAAGAACTTGCTCTACATTTATTTGTCACCGACACCTCTAAAGCTAAACGAGGAAAGGAGAAAATAGAACGACGGTCGTCGTCTTTTTGCCCCGAAATTGCTAACCGGAATCCGACAGAGGGCCAAGTATTCGTTCAGTTGCTCGGTCCGTCTCGCGAGTAAACATCGTGCTCGTATCTTGCGAATGGAGAAGCTTTCTCGTAGTGTACGTTCAATTCTCATCTCTCCCGCGGCCAGTGGAATCTTGAAGATTGCCCCTGGAGAAAGCGACAGTGATGTTGCGTTTAGTGGTCATTGGAGAACATATAGGATATAATCGATGTGGCAGATTTGCACGAGACTGCATTGTGACTTCGTCGAGTGAGTGAGGCGAGAAGCTTCGAGCGAGGTTCACGGAGAATTTTAAAGGTGAGACCCATCGGAATATTTTCCTCGTCCCTTTGCCTGCGTTGACAAGGATGTGCATCGCAATTTAACCTCCTGATTGCTTCGAAACGCGGAGTTTGGAGTGCCCTCGGCTGGGGGATATCTTGATCACCGTAAATAAGACCAGATGTAAACAACGGCGAACGAATGCTTCATTGTCTCAGCTGTATCGTTCACATGGACTCGTATATTATCGCCTGGACGCGAACTTTATTAAGATTCCGAAGCCGTTTCTACAGTCAAAGCGCTTCCTCGTAGCATCATAGTTTACGTGAGGATGATTTCGTCTTCAATCGTGTTGATTTCATTCGAGGAAAGGGAAAATAAGGGACTGGGTGTGGGAACGAAGTGAACGCGGCGAAGCCGCCATGGAAAGTGCAAAATGCATGGCGGCATTTCGAGGCGCCATTGTTACCGGTGGGAATCTAAAATTGAAAGAAGATTTTTCGAAATTAACTTGCGGTCCGTCGTAAACGATAAAATTTTCATGAAGACTAGTATTTATTATGATTTTTTTCCTACTACGTGAGTCTTACCGCACAGCAAGACCATTTTCATAATGTATCGAAAGCTTGTTCTTCGGAATTGAGGAAAACCGCCATTACTCGCCGTCGACGTAAAACAAGAAAGAAATTTTGAGGTCATTCGATCGGTAATTGGATCAACAATTATTTGCCATGAAATTCATTAATACAGCGTCTGCACTGACAGCGGTGGTATTTCTCTCAGCCAATCAGAATCAAGAAAAATGTTTACCGGGAACTCAAATTAGATGAAATCTTCAAATGATAAATTAAAATTTGATTGATCGTTAAATGCGTTGCTGCTGCTACTTTCTGAAGCTAATACACTATCAGAATTGATCGAGAAAGACTTTTTTCAAGTATTCATCGAGTAAAAGAGCCCTACCATGCATAGTACCAAAAACAGAAATACTGTGGGGCTATAGACTTCTCTACTTCATAATGTAATTTGCACTATTTCTTGGCTTTTGAAGGGTAAGAGACGAGGATTGGCTGCTATAATTAACTACAAGTCAATACGGTAGCTTTCATAGCGAGCAGAAGTAGAGGAAGATTCTTTGTTTTGAATAATCGCTTGATTTTCAATGACATCTTTCTATTTCAATTCCAGGATGCTTCTCCACCGACAAATTCCTACTGCTAAGATGAATAATTCACTGCACCCAAGGGACTGCAAAGAGTAGTCATCGCCTTACTTCGAAGTGGAGGTTTTATAAACACGTTTCAATATGATAATGGATTACTTTTCAAGGTATGAGGTTGTTGAAACTATGATGTCCGTTCAACTATTCTTTCAAAAGGAGTTAAAACCTGACGATGACTTAACTATACTGCAAGATGAAAGTTATATGAATGCATATGGTCAAAAGCAAAGTTAATTTACTGTCTTGATCAAATTAGATTTAATCATGTAATGTTTCATTAAAACTTGATAAATCGTTGATTATGTTACTGCTGCTTCTTTGTGAAGCTTATACACTGTAAGATTTGATCGCGAAAGACTTTTTTCAAGTATTCCTTAAGATGAACAGCTCTTCCATGCATACTACCACGAACAGAAGTAATTACTTTTGGTGCTACTTATTTCCTTACTTCATTATGTACTTTTCTTAAGCCAGATAATTGTGCAGAATAGGAGACAAGGAGAACTGCTATAAATAATTAATATCATTACGGTAGCTTCCATAGGGATGAGAATTAGAGGTAAATTCTTTGTTTCGGATAATTGCTTGATTTTCAATGACATCTTTATATTTCAATTTCAGGATGCTTCTCCACCGACAAATTCCTACTGCTGAGATGAATAATTCACTGCACCCAAGGGACTGCAAAGAGTAGTCATCGCCTTACTTCGAAGTGGAGGTTTTATAAACACATTTCAATATGATAATGGATTACTTTTCAAGGTATGAGGTTGTTGAAACTATGATGTCCGTTCAACTATTCTTTCAAAAGGAGTTAAAACCTGACGATGACTTAACTATACTGCAAGATGAAAGTTATATGAATGCATATGGTCAAAAGCAAAGTTAATTTACTGTCTTGATCAAATTAGATTTAATCATGTAATGTTTCATTAAAACTTGATAAATCGTTGATTATGTTACTGCTGCTTCTTTGTGATGCTTATACACTGTAAGATTTGATCGCGAAAGACTTTTTTCAAGTATTCCTTAAGATGAACAGCTCTTCCATGCATACTACCACGAACAGAAGTAATTACTTTTGGTGCTACTTATTTCCTTACTTCATTATGTACTTTTCTTAAGCCAGATAATTGTGCAGAGTAGGAGACGAGGAGAACTGCTAGAAATAATTAAAATCATTACGGTAGCTTCCATAGCGATGAGAATTAGAGGTAAATTCTTTGTTTCGGATAATTGCTTGATTTTCAATGACATCTTTATATTTCAATTTCAGTATGCTTCTCCACCGACAAATTCCTGCAACTTAGATTAATAATTCACTGCACCCATAGGACTGCCTAGAGTGCTCATCACTTAACTTCGAAGTGGAGGTTTGATATTGCACATTTCAAGATGTTAGTGGATTATCTTTCAAGGTAAGAGTTTTTTGAAACGTTGGTAATGTAAATAATTCCTTTCATCGGATGTGACAATGTGAATGATTCTGCACGATGGAAATGAAATGAATCTATAAATTGAACGACAAAGGTGATCGATTTACAATTCAAGAATTAGTGTCTTTATGGGTTATATTAAAGAGTATTAATCAGTTCAATAATGAAAAACGCAGTTCGGCAAACAGAAACTTGCTTTTATGATTCCCGGATGTTAATTACACATTTGGGTAGGTATCATTTACAAGGTAGGAGGATTTTGAAGCATTAGAGCCTGATAACATTTCCTTTTGATATATGTCACACCAATGAGACCAATGATGTGATTTCCAATTGATGAATTTAAGATCCTGAGTGATAAATTGAATCAGTTTTAGTACTTGGGTGATGGGAAAGGAAACTTTGCAAGCAGGGAGTATAGTTTTCATGCAAGGATACTGATTGCACGTTTGAGCAAGTAGGATGATTTCCCTTCACGATAAGAGGTATTTGAAACAATGATTTTTGTTCAACTTTTCTTTCATAAGTGGTCAACTCACTTTACATTTCTGCAAGATGAAAGTTATACGAATCTATAAGGTTGAAAGAGAATTAATATAATAATTTCCCTTGGATTGATGGGTGTGCGTAAGGGATAGTTTTCATTTCATTCGATGATGGAATGGGCAATTCGGCAGGCGGCGATGAGCACTGTAAGCGAGTCTCCACATCTGCTGAGATACCGTGTTTCCCCTCTCGGATAACTATTTTATTACCTATCGTTCTTCAGGCACCGAACGAACAACGAGATACATGTCTCCCTTGCTCCTAAAACATTCTCTTATTTTCAGGTGTATTCTTTCTGTAGGTACATCTAGCAAGGAAACAAGGCCGGGAGGACGGACGAGGAGTGGGCTAGGTTCTTTTCTACATTTGGGCAGGAGATTAGAAGCAACTTATAGAACGACCAAGATAGTGAACATCTATTTTTAGTGATGCAAGAGGATGTGAATTGAACGTATCGCTTGCCATGTAACTGATGGTTGAAGTGCAATAAAGTTTCTATTTTAAATGGTTGATAACTGGGTTTTATTCCACTCCCTTCAAGAAATATTAGTAAGAAAAAACGTTTAAAGTTAAATGCATACCCTTAGGTTTGACCGCTCTCCGAGTAAAGTTAAAGCACTCGTTAGGGTATTATTACCTCGAGGGCTTTCGTGAGAGCTCGACAAATTTCCATCAATTGCTTTCCTTTAAACTACCTATCATCAATAAGATTTTTAAAATTCATCTGAGTCATGAGGATGCCCCGCAATGGTGCAAAAGATTTGGATAGGAACGCTCTCATATTTTAACTCATGCGTTACCAACGTGATGAACATTTTCGGCGATAAGTCTTGTACTAATCACGGAAACCTGTTCAACCATCGGGCTTAAAATTGCTTCCACATTACGAATCTTAAAGATTTGGAATAGAAGAACTTGCTCTACATTTATTTGTCACCGACACCTCTAAAGCTAAACGAGGAAAGGAGAAAATAGAACGACGGTCGTCGTCTTTTTGCCCCGAAATTGCTAACCGGAATCCGACAGAGGGCCAAGTATTCGTTCAGTTGCTCGGTCCGTCTCGCGAGTAAACATCGTGCTCGTATCTTGCGAATGGAGAAGCTTTCTCGTAGTGTACGTTCAATTCTCATCTCTCCCGCGGCCAGTGGAATCTTGAAGATTGCCCCTGGAGAAAGCGACAGTGATGTTGCGTTTAGTGGTCATTGGAGAACATATAGGATATAATCGATGTGGCAGATTTGCACGGGACTGCATTGTGACTTCGTCGAGTGAGTGAGGCGAGAAGCTTCGAGCGAGGTTCACGGAGAATTTTAAAGGTGAGACCCATCGGAATATTTTCCTCGTCCCTTTGCCTGCGTTGACAAGGATGTGCATCGCAATTTAACCTCCTGATTGCTTCGAAACGCGGAGTTTGGAGTGCCCTCGGCTGGGGGATATCTTGATCACCGTAAATAAGACCAGATGTAAACAACGGCGAACGAATGCTTCATTGTCTCAGCTGTATCGTTCACATGGACTCGTATATTATCGCCTGGACGCGAACTTTATTAAGATTCCGAAGCCGTTTCTACAGTCAAAGCGCTTCCTCGTAGCATCATAGTTTACGTGAGGATGATTTCGTCTTCAATCGTGTTGATTTCATTCGAGGAAAGGGAAAATAAGGGACTGGGTGTGGGAACGAAGTGAACGCGGCGAAGCCGCCATGGAAAGTGCAAAATGCATGGCGGCATTTCGAGGCGCCATTGTTACCGGTGGGAATCTAAAATTGAAAGAAGATTTTTCGAAATTAACTTGCGGTCCGTCGTAAACGATAAAATTTTCATGAAGACTAGTATTTATTATGATTTTTTTCCTACTACGTGAGTCTTACCGCACAGCAAGACCATTTTCATAATGTATCGAAAGCTTGTTCTTCGGAATTGAGGAAAACCGCCATTACTCGCCGTCGACGTAAAACAAGAAAGAAATTTTGAGGTCATTCGATCGGTTACTGGATCAACAATTATTTGCCATGAAATTCATTAATACAGCGTCTGCACTGACAGCGGTGGTATTTCTCTCAGCCAATCAGAATCAAGAAAAATGTTTACCGGGAACTCAAATTAGATGAAATCTTCAAATGATAAATTAAAATTTGATTGATCGTTAAACGCGTTGCTGCTGCTACTTTCTGAAGCTAATACACTATCAGAATTGATCGAGAAAGACTTTTTTCAAGTATTCATCGAGTAAAAGAGCCCTACCATGCATAGTACCAAAAACAGAAATACTGTGGGGCTATAGACTTCTCTACTTCATAATGTAATTTGCACTATTTCTTGGCTTTTGAAGGGTAAGAGACGAGGATTGGCTGCTATAATTAACTACAAGTCAATACGGTAGCTTTCATAGCGAGCAGAAGTAGAGGAAGATTCTTTGTTTTGAATAATCGCTTGATTTTCAATGACATCTTTCTATTTCAATTCCAGGATGCTTCTCCACCGACAAATTCCTACTGCTAAGATGAATAATTCACTGCACCCAAGGGACTGCAAAGAGTAGTCATCGCCTTACTTCGAAGTGGAGGTTTTATAAACACATTTCAATATGATAATGGATTACTTTTCAAGGTATGAGGTTGTTGAAACTATGATGTCCGTTCAACTATTCTTTCAAAAGGAGTTAAAACCTGACGATGACTTAACTATACTACAAGATGAAAGTTATATGAATGCATATGGTCAAAAGCAAAGTTAATTTACTGTCTTGATCAAATTAGATTTAATCATGTAATGTTTCATTAAAACTTGATAAATCGTTGATTATGTTACTGCTGCTTCTTTGTGAAGCTTATACACTGTAAGATTTGATCGCGAAAGACTTTTTTCAAGTATTCCTTAAGATGAACAGCTCTTCCATGCATACTACCACGAACAGAAGTAATTACTTTTGGTGCTACTTATTTCCTTACTTCATTATGTACTTTTCTTAAGCCAGATAATTGTGCAGAGTAGGAGACGAGGAGAACTGCTAGAAATAATTAATATCATTACGGTAGCTTCCATAGGGATGAGAATTAGAGGTAAATTCTTTGTTTCGGATAATCGCTTGATTTTCAATGACATCTTTCTATTTCAATTCCAGGTTGCTTCTCCACCGAAAAATTCCTACTGCTGAGATGAATAATTCACTGCACCCAAGGGACTGCAAAGAGTAGTCATCCCCTTACTTCGAAGTGGAGGTTTGATATTGCACATTTCAAGATGTTAGTGGATTATCTTTCAAGGTAAGAGTTTTTTGAAACGTTGGTAATGTAAATAATTCCTTTCATCGGATGTGACAATGTGAATGATTCTGCACGATGGAAATGAAATGAATCTATAAATTGAACGACAAAGGTGATCGATTTACAATTCAAGAATTAGTGTCTTTATGGGTTATATTAAAGAGTATTAATCAGTTCAATAATGAAAAACGCAGTTCGGCAAACAGAAACTTGCTTTTATGATTCCCGGATGTTAATTACACATTTGGGTAGGTATCATTTACAAGGTAGGAGGATTTTGAAGCATTGGAGCCTGATAACATTTCCTTTTGATAGATGTCACACCAATGAGACCAATGATGTGATTTCCAATTGATGAATTTAAGATCCTGAGTGATAAATTGAATCAGTTTTAGTACTTGGGTGATGGGAAAGGAAACTTTGCAAGCAGGGAGTATAGTTTTCATGCAAGGATACTGATTGCACGTTTGAGCAAGTAGGATGATTTCCCTTCACGATAAGAGGTATTTGAAACAATGATTTTTGTTCAACTTTTCTTTCATAAGTGGTCAACTCACTTTACATTTCTGCAAGATGAAAGTTATACGAATCTATAAGGTTGAAAGAGAATTAATATAATAATTTCCCTTGGATTGATGGGTGTGCGTAAGGGATAGTTTTCATTTCATTCGATGATGGAATGGGCAATTCGGCAGGCGGCGATGAGCACTGTAAGCGAGTCTCCACATCTGCTGAGATACCGTGTTTCCCCTCTCGGATAACTATTTTATTACCTATCGTTCTTCAGGCACCGAACGAACAACGAGATACATGTCTCCCTTGCTCCTAAAACATTCTCTTATTTTCAGGTGTATTCTTTCTGTAGGTACATCTAGCAAGGAAACAAGGCCGGGAGGACGGACGAGGAGTGGGCTAGGTTCTTTTCTACATTTGGGCAGGAGATTAGAAGCAACTTATAGAACGACCAAGATAGTGAACATCTATTTTTAGTGATGCAAGAGGATGTGAATTGAACGTATCGCTTGCCATGTAACTGATGGTTGAAGTGCAATAAAGTTTCTATTTTAAATGGTTGAAAACTGGGTTTTATTCCACTCCCTTCAAGAAATATTAGTAAGAAAAAACGTTTAAAGTTAAATGCATACCCTTAGGTTTGACCGCTCTCCGAGTAAAGTTAAAGCACTCGTTAGGGTATTATTACCTCGAGGGCTTTCGTGAGAGCTCGACAAATTTCCATCGATTGCTTTCCTTTAAACTACCTATCATCAATAAGATTTTTAAAATTCATCTGAGTCATGAGGATGCCCCGCAATGGTGCAAAAGATTTGGATGGGAACGCTCTCATATTTTAACTCATGCGTTACCAACGTGATGAACATTTTCGGCGATAAGTCTTGTACTAATCACGGAAACCTGTTCAACCATCGGGCTTAAAATTGCTTCCACATTACGAATCTTAAAGATTTGGAATAGAAGAACTTGCTCTACATTTATTTGTCACCGACACCTCTAAAGCTAAACGAGGAAAGGAGAAAATAGAACGACGGTCGTCGTCTTTTTGCCCCGAAATTGCTAACCGGAATCCGACAGAGGGCCAAGTATTCGTTCAGTTGCTCGGTCCGTCTCGCGAGTAAACATCGTGCTCGTATCTTGCGAATGGAGAAGCTTTCTCGTAGTGTACGTTCAATTCTCATCTCTCCCGCGGCCAGTGGAATCTTGAAGATTGCCCCTGGAGAAAGCGACAGTGATGTTGCGTTTAGTGGTCATTGGAGAACATATAGGATATAATCGATGTGGCAGATTTGCACGAGACTGCATTGTGACTTCGTCGAGTGAGTGAGGCGAGAAGCTTCGAGCGAGGTTCACGGAGAATTTTAAAGGTGAGACCCATCGGAATATTTTCCTCGTCCCTTTGCCTGCGTTGACAAGGATGTGCATCGCAATTTAACCTCCTGATTGCTTCGAAACGCGGAGTTTGGAGTGCCCTCGGCTGGGGGATATCTTGATCACCGTAAATAAGACCAGATGTAAACAACGGCGAACGAATGCTTCATTGTCTCAGCTGTATCGTTCACATGGACTCGTATATTATCGCCTGGACGCGAACTTTATTAAGATTCCGAAGCCGTTTCTACAGTCAAAGCGCTTCCTCGTAGCATCATAGTTTACGTGAGGATGATTTCGTCTTCAATCGTGTTGATTTCATTCGAGGAAAGGGAAAATAAGGGACTGGGTGTGGGAACGAAGTGAACGCGGCGAAGCCGCCATGGAAAGTGCAAAATGCATGGCGGCATTTCGAGGCGCCATTGTTACCGGTGGGAATCTAAAATTGAAAGAAGATTTTTCGAAATTAACTTGCGGTCCGTCGTAAACGATAAAATTTTCATGAAGACTAGTATTTATTATGATTTTTTTCCTACTACGTGAGTCTTACCGCACAGCAAGACCATTTTCATAATGTATCGAAAGCTTGTTCTTCGGAATTGAGGAAAACCGCCATTACTCGCCGTCGACGTAAAAGAAGAAAGAAATTTTGAGGTCATTCGATCGGTAATTGGATCAACAATTATTTGCCATGAAATTCATTAATACAGCGTCTGCACTGACAGCGGTGGTATTTCTCTCAGCCAATCAGAATCAAGAAAAATGTTTACCGGGAACTCAAATTAGATGAAATCTTCAAATGATAAATTAAAATTTGATTGATCGTTAAACGCGTTGCTGCTGCTACTTTCTGAAGCTAATACACTATCAGAATTGATCGCGAAAGACTTTTTTCAAGTATTCATCGAGTAAAAGAGCCCTACCATGCATAGTACCAAAAACAGAAATACTGTGGGGCTATAGACTTCTCTACTTCATAATGTAATTTGCACTATTTCTTGGCTTTTGAAGGGTAAGAGACGAGGATTGGCTGCTATAATTAACTACAAGTCAATACGGTAGCTTTCATAGCGAGCAGAAGTAGAGGAAGATTCTTTGTTTTGAATAATCGCTTGATTTTCAATGACATCTTTCTATTTCAATTCCAGGATGCTTCTCCACCGACAAATTCCTACTGCTAAGATGAATAATTCACTGCACCCAAGGGACT
This sequence comes from Pantala flavescens, assembly GCA_020796165.1. NCBI lineage: Eukaryota > Metazoa > Arthropoda > Insecta > Odonata > Libellulidae > Pantala > Pantala flavescens. Next base: position 26,002,682 of record CM036889.1, read on the forward strand.
GCAAAGAGTAGTCATCGCCTTACTTCGAAGTGGAGGTTTTATAAACACATTTCAATATGATAATGGATTACTTTTCAAGGTATGAGGTTGTTGAAACTATGATGTCCGTTCAACTATTCTTTCAAAAGGAGTTAAAACCTGACGATGACTTAACTATACTACAAGATGAAAGTTATATGAATGCATATGGTCAAAAGCAAAGTTAATTTACTGTCTTGATCAAATTAGATTTAATCATGTAATGTTTCATTAAAACTTGATAAATCGTTGATTATGTTACTGCTGCTTCTTTGTGAAGCTTATACACTGTAAGATTTGATCGCGAAAGACTTTTTTCAAGTATTCCTTAAGATGAACAGCTCTTCCATGCATACTACCACGAACAGAAGTAATTACTTTTGGTGCTACTTATTTCCTTACTTCATTATGTACTTTTCTTAAGCCAGATAATTGTGCAGAGTAGGAGACGAGGAGAACTGCTAGAAATAATTAATATCATTACGGTAGCTTCCATAGGGATGAGAATTAGAGGTAAATTCTTTGTTTCGGATAATCGCTTGATTTTCAATGACATCTTTCTATTTCAATTCCAGGATGCTTCTCCACCGAAAAATTCCTACTGCTGAGATGAATAATTCACTGCACCCAAGGGACTGCAAAGAGTAGTCATCCCCTTACTTCGAAGTGGAGGTTTGATATTGCACATTTCAAGATGTTAGTGGATTATCTTTCAAGGTAAGAGTTTTTTGAAACGTTGGTAATGTAAATAATTCCTTTCATCGGATGTGACAATGTGAATGATTCTGCACGATGGAAATGAAATGAATCTATAAATTGAACGACAAAGGTGATCGATTTACAATTCAAGAATTAGTGTCTTTATGGGTTATATTAAAGAGTATTAATCAGTTCAATAATGAAAAACGCAGTTCGGCAAACAGAAACTTGCTTTTATGATTCCCGGATGTTAATTACACATTTGGGTAGGTATCATTTACAAGGTAGGAGGATTTTGAAGCATTAGAGCCTGATAACATTTCCTTTTGATAGATGTCACACCAATGAGACCAATGATGTGATTTCCAATTGATGAATTTAAGATCCTGAGTGATAAATTGAATCAGTTTTAGTACTTGGGTGATGGGAAAGGAAACTTTGCAAGCAGGGAGTATAGTTTTCATGCAAGGATACTGATTGCACGTTTGAGCAAGTAGGATGATTTCCCTTCACGATAAGAGGTATTTGAAACAATGATTTTTGTTCAACCTTTCTTTCATAAGTGGTCAACTCACTTTACATTTCTGCAAGATGAAAGTTATACGAATCTATAAGGTTGAAAGAGAATTAATATAATAATTTCCCTTATATTGATGGGTGTGCGTAAGGGATAGTTTTCATTTCATTCGATGATGGAATGGGCAATTCGGCAGGCGGCGATGAGCACTGTAAGCGAGTCTCCACATCTGCTGAGATACCGTGTTTCCCCTCTCGGATAACTATTTTATTACCTATCGTTCTTCAGGCACCGAACGAACAACGAGATACATGTCTCCCTTGCTCCTAAAACATTCTCTTATTTTCAGGTGTATTCTTTCTGTAGGTACATCTAGCAAGGAAACAAGGCCGGGAGGACGGACGAGGAGTGAGCTAGGTTCTTTTCTACATTTGGGCAGGAGATTAGAAGCAACTTATAGAACGACCAAGATAGTGAACATCTATTTTAAGTGATACAAGAGGATGTGAATTGAACGTATCGCTTGCCATGTAACTGATGGTTGAAGTGCAATAAAGTTTCTATTTTAAATGGTTGAAAACTGGGTTTTACTCCACTCCCTTCAAGAAATATTAGTAAGAAAAAACGTTTAAAGTTAAATGCATACCCTTAGGTTAGACCGCTCTCCGAGTAAAGTTAAAGCACTCGTTAGGGTATTATTACCTCGAGGGCTTTCGTGAGAGCTCGACAAATTTCCATCGATTGCTTTCCTTTAAACTACCTATCATCAATAAGATTTTTAAAATTCATCTGAGTCATGAGGATGCCCCGCAATGGTGCAAAAGATTTGGATAGGAACGCTCTCATATTTTAACTCATGCGTTACCAACGTGATGAACATTTTCGGCGATAAGTCTTGTACTAATCACGGAAACCTGTTCAACCATCGGGCTTAAAATTGCTTCCACATTACGAATCTTAAAGATTTGGAATAGAAGAACTTGCTCTACATTTATTTGTCACCGACACCTCTAAAGCTAAACGAGGAAAGGAGAAAATAGAACGACGGTCGTCGTCTTTTTGCCCCGAAATTGCTAACCGGAATCCGACAGAGGGCCAAGTATTCGTTCAGTTGCTCGGTCCGACTCGCGAGTAAACATCGTGCTCGTATCTTGCGAATGGAGAAGCTTTCTCGTAGTGTACGTTCAATTCTCATCTCTCCCGCGGCCAGTGGAATCTTGAAGATTGCCCCTGGAGAAAGCGACAGTGATGTTGCGTTTAGTGGTCATTGGAGAACATATAGGATATAATCGATGTGGCAGATTTGCACGGGACTGCATTGTGACTTCGTCGAGTGAGTGAGGCGAGAAGCTTCGAGCGAGGTTCACGGAGAATTTTAAAGGTGAGACCCATCGGAATATTTTCCTCGTCCCTTTGCCTGCGTTGACAAGGATGTGCATCGCAATTTAACCTCCTGATTGCTTCGAAACGCGGAGTTTGGAGTGCCCTCGGCTGGGGGATATCTTGATCACCGTAAATAAGACCAGATGTAAACAACGGCGAACGAATGCTTCATTGTCTCAGCTGTATCGTTCACATGGACTCGTATATTATCGCCTGGACGCGAACTTTATTAAGATTCCGAAGCCGTTTCTACAGTCAAAGCGCTTCCTCGTAGCATCATAGTTTACGTGAGGATGATTTCGTCTTCAATCGTGTTGATTTCATTCGAGGAAAGGGAAAATAAGGGACTGGGTGTGGGAACGAAGTGAACGCGGCGAAGCCGCCATGGAAAGTGCAAAATGCATGGCGGCATTTCGAGGCGCCATTGTTACCGGTGGGAATCTAAAATTGAAAGAAGATTTTTCGAAATTAACTTGCGGTCCGTCGTAAACGATAAAATTTTCATGAAGACTGGTATTTATTATGATTTTTTTCCTACTACGTGAGTCTTACCGCACAGCAAGACCATTTTCATAATGTATCGAAAGCTTGTTCTTCGGAATTGAGGAAAACCGCCATTACTCGCCGTCGACGTAAAAGAAGAAAGAAATTTTGAGGTCATTCGATCGGTAATTGGATCAACAATTATTTGCCATGAAATTCATTAATACAGCGTCTGCACTGACAGCGGTGGTATTTCTCTCAGCCAATCAGAATCAAGAAAAATGTTTACCGGGAACTCAAATTAGATGAAATCTTCAAATGATAAATTAAAATTTGATTGATCGTTAAACGCGTTGCTGCTGCTACTTTCTGAAGCTAATACACTATCAGAATTGATCGCGAAAGACTTTTTTCAAGTATTCATCGAGTAAAAGAGCCCTACCATGCATAGTACCAAAAACAGAAATACTGTGGGGCTATAGACTTCTCTACTTCATAATGTAATTTGCACTATTTCTTGGCTTTTGAAGGGTAAGAGACGAGGGTTGGCTGCTATAATTAACTACAAGTCAATACGGTAGCTTTCATAGCGAGCAGAAGTAGAGGAAGATTCTTTGTTTTGAATAATCGCTTGATTTTCAATGACATCTTTCTATTTCAATTCCAGGATGCTTCTCCACCGACAAATTCCTACTGCTAAGATGAATAATTCACTGCACCCAAGGGACTGCAAAGAGTAGTCATCGCCTTACTTCGAAGTGGAGGTTTTATAAACACATTTCAATATGATAATGGATTACTTTTCAAGGTATGAGGTTGTTGAAACTATGATGTCCGTTCAACTATTCTTTCAAAAGGAGTTAAAACCTGACGATGACTTAACTATACTACAAGATGAAAGTTATATGAATGCATATGGTCAAAAGCAAAGTTAATTTACTGTCTTGATCAAATTAGATTTAATCATGTAATGTTTCATTAAAACTTGATAAATCGTTGATTATGTTACTGCTGCTTCTTTGTGAAGCTTATACACTGTAAGATTTGATCGCGAAAGACTTTTTTCAAGTATTCCTTAAGATGAACAGCTCTTCCATGCATACTACCACGAACAGAAGTAATTACTTTTGGTGCTACTTATTTCCTTACTTCATTATGTACTTTTCTTAAGCCAGATAATTGTGCAGAGTAGGAGACGAGGAGAACTGCTAGAAATAATTAATATCATTACGGTAGCTTCCATAGGGATGAGAATTAGAGGTAAATTCTTTGTTTCGGATAATCGCTTGATTTTCAATGACATCTTTCTATTTCAATTCCAGGATGCTTCTCCACCGAAAAATTCCTACTGCTGAGATGAATAATTCACTGCACCCAAGGGACTGCAAAGAGTAGTCATCCCCTTACTTCGAAGTGGAGGTTTGATATTGCACATTTCAAGATGTTAGTGGATTATCTTTCAAGGTAAGAGTTTTTTGAAACGTTGGTAATGTAAATAATTCCTTTCATCGGATGTGACAATGTGAATGATTCTGCACGATGGAAATGAAATGAATCTATAAATTGAACGACAAAGGTGATCGATTTACAATTCAAGAATTAGTGTCTTTATGGGTTATATTAAAGAGTATTAATCAGTTCAATAATGAAAAACGCAGTTCGGCAAACAGAAACTTGCTTTTATGATTCCCGGATGTTAATTACACATTTGGGTAGGTATCATTTACAAGGTAGGAGGATTTTGAAGCATTAGAGCCTGATAACATTTCCTTTTGATAGATGTCACACCAATGAGACCAATGATGTGATTTCCAATTGATGAATTTAAGATCCTGAGTGATAAATTGAATCAGTTTTAGTACTTGGGTGATGGGAAAGGAAACTTTGCAAGCAGGGAGTATAGTTTTCATGCAAGGATACTGATTGCACGTTTGAGCAAGTAGGATGATTTCCCTTCACGATAAGAGGTATTTGAAACAATGATTTTTGTTCAACTTTTCTTTCATAAGTGGTCAACTCACTTTACATTTCTGCAAGATGAAAGTTATACGAATCTATAAGGTTGAAAGAGAATTAATATTATAATTTCCCTTGGATTGATGGGTGTGCGTAAGGGATAGTTTTCATTTCATTCGATGATGGAATGGGCAATTCGGCAGGCGGCGATGAGCACTGTAAGCGAGTCTCCACATCTGCTGAGATACCGTGTTTCCCCTCTCGGATAACTATTTTATTACCTATCGTTCTTCAGGCACCGAACGAACAACGAGATACATGTCTCCCTTGCTCCTAAAACATTCTCTTATTTTCAGGTGTATTCTTTCTGTAGGTACATCTAGCAAGGAAACAAGGCCGGGAGGACGGACGAGGAGTGAGCTAGGTTCTTTTCTACATTTGGGCAGGAGATTAGAAGCAACTTATAGAACGACCAAGATAGTGAACATCTATTTTTAGTGATGCAAGAGGATGTGAATTGAACGTATCGCTTGCCATGTAACTGATGGTTGAAGTGCAATAAAGTTTCTATTTTAAATGGTTGAAAACTGGGTTTTATTCCACTCCCTTCAAGAAATATTAGTAAGAAAAAACGTTTAAAGTTAAATGCATACCCTTAGGTTTGACCGCTCTCCGAGTAAAGTTAAAGCACTCGTTAGGGTATTATTACCTCGAGGGCTTTCGTGAGAGCTCGACAAATTTCCATCGATTGCTTTCCTTTAAACTACCTATCATCAATAAGATTTTTAAAATTCATCTGAGTCATGAGGATGCCCCGCAATGGTGCAAAAGATTTGGATAGGAACGCTCTCATATTTTAACTCATGCGTTACCAACGTGATGAACATTTTCGGCGATAAGTCTTGTACTAATCACGGAAACCTGTTCAACCATCGGGCTTAAAATTGCTTCCACATTACGAATCTTAAAGATTTGGAATAGAAGAACTTGCTCTACATTTATTTGTCACCGACACCTCTAAAGCTAAACGAGGAAAGGAGAAAATAGAACGACGGTCGTCGTCTTTTTGCCCCGAAATTGCTAACCGGAATCCGACAGAGGGCCAAGTATTCGTTCAGTTGCTCGGTCCGTCTCGCGAGTAAACATCGTGCTCGTATCTTGCGAATGGAGAAGCTTTCTCGTAGTGTACGTTCAATTCTCATCTCTCCCGCGGCCAGTGGAATCTTGAAGATTGCCCCTGGAGAAAGCGACAGTGATGTTGCGTTTAGTGGTCATTGGAGAACATATAGGATATAATCGATGTGGCAGATTTGCACGAGACTGCATTGTGACTTCGTCGAGTGAGTGAGGCGAGAAGCTTCGAGCGAGGTTCACGGAGAATTTTAAAGGTGAGACCCATCGGAATATTTTCCTCGTCCCTTTGCCTGCGTTGACAAGGATGTGCATCGCAATTTAACCTCCTGATTGCTTCGAAACGCGGAGTTTGGAGTGCCCTCGGCTGGGGGATATCTTGATCACCGTAAATAAGACCAGATGTAAACAACGGCGAACGAATGCTTCATTGTCTCAGCTGTATCGTTCACATGGACTCGTATATTATCGCCTGGACGCGAACTTTATTAAGATTCCGAAGCCGTTTCTACAGTCAAAGCGCTTCCTCGTAGCATCATAGTTTACGTGAGGATGATTTCGTCTTCAATCGTGTTGATTTCATTCGAGGAAAGGGAAAATAAGGGACTGGGTGTGGGAACGAAGTGAACGCGGCGAAGCCGCCATGGAAAGTGCAAAATGCATGGCGGCATTTCGAGGCGCCATTGTTACCGGTGGGAATCTAAAATTGAAAGAAGATTTTTCGAAATTAACTTGCGGTCCGTCGTAAACGATAAAATTTTCATGAAGACTAGTATTTATTATGATTTTTTTCCTACTACGTGAGTCTTACCGCACAGCAAGACCATTTTCATAATGTATCGAAAGCTTGTTCTTCGGAATTGAGGAAAACCGCCATTACTCGCCGTCGACGTAAAAGAAGAAAGAAATTTTGAGGTCATTCGATCGGTAATTGGATCAACAATTATTTGCCATGAAATTCATTAATACAGCGTCTGCACTGACAGCGGTGGTATTTCTCTCAGCCAATCAGAATCAAGAAAAATGTTTACCGGGAACTCAAATTAGATGAAATCTTCAAATGATAAATTAAAATTTGATTGATCGTTAAACGCGTTGCTGCTGCTACTTTCTGAAGCTAATACACTATCAGAATTGATCGAGAAAGACTTTTTTCAAGTATTCATCGAGTAAAAGAGCCCTACCATGCATAGTACCAAAAACAGAAATACTGTCGGGCTATAGACTTCTCTACTTCATAATGTAATTTGCACTATTTCTTGGCTTTTGAAGGGTAAGAGACGAGGATTGGCTGCTATAATTAACTACAAGTCAATACGGTAGCTTTCATAGCGAGCAGAAGTAGAGGAAGATTCTTTGTTTTGAATAATCGCTTGATTTTCAATGACATCTTTCTATTTCAATTCCAGGATGCTTCTCCACCGACAAATTCCTACTGCTAAGATGAATAATTCACTGCACCCAAGGGACTGCAAAGAGTAGTCATCGCCTTACTTCGAAGTGGAGGTTTTATAAACACATTTCAATATGATAATGGATTACTTTTCAAGGTATGAGGTTGTTGAAACTATGATGTCCGTTCAACTATTCTTTCAAAAGGAGTTAAAACCTGACGATGACTTAACTATACTACAAGATGAAAGTTATATGAATGCATATGGTCAAAAGCAAAGTTAATTTACTGTCTTGATCAAATTAGATTTAATCATGTAATGTTTCATTAAAACTTGATAAATCGTTGATTATGTTACTGCTGCTTCTTTGTGAAGCTTATACACTGTAAGATTTGATCGCGAAAGACTTTTTTCAAGTATTCCTTAAGATGAACAGCTCTTCCATGCATACTACCACGAACAGAAGTAATTACTTTTGGTGCTACTTATTTCCTTACTTCATTATGTACTTTTCTTAAGCCAGATAATTGTGCAGAGTAGGAGACAAGGAGAACTGCTAGAAATAATTAATATCATTACGGTAGCTTCCATAGGGATGAGAATTAGAGGTAAATTCTTTGTTTCGGATAATTGCTTGATTTTCAATGACATCTTTATATTTCAATTTCAGGATGCTTCTCCACCGACAAATTCCTACTGCTGAGATGAATAATTCACTGCACCCAAGGGACTGCAAAGAGTAGTCATCGCCTTACTTCGAAGTGGAGGTTTTATAAACACATTTTAATATGATAATGGATTACTTTTCAAGGTATGAGGTTGTTGAAACTATGATGTCCGTTCAACTATTCTTTCAAAAGGAGTTAAAACCTGACGATGACTTAACTATACTGCAAGATGAAAGTTATATGAATGCATATGGTCAAAAGCAAAGTTAATTTACTGTCTTGATCAAATTAGATTTAATCATGTAATGTTTCATTAAAACTTGATAAATCGTTGATTATGTTACTGCTGCTTCTTTGTGATGCTTATACACTGTAAGATTTGATCGCGAAAGACTTTTTTCAAGTATTCCTTAAGATGAACAGCTCTTCCATGCATACTACCACGAACAGAAGTAATTACTTTTGGTGCTACTTATTTCCTTACTTCATTATGTACTTTTCTTAAGCCAGATAATTGTGCAGAGTAGGAGACGAGGAGAACTGCTAGAAATAATTAAAATCATTACGGTAGCTTCCATAGCGATGAGAATTAGAGGTAAATTCTTTGTTTCGGATAATTGCTTGATTTTCAATGACATCTTTATATTTCAATTTCAGTATGCTTCTCCACCGACAAATTCCTGCAACTTAGATTAATAATTCACTGCACCCATAGGACTGCCTAGAGTGCTCATCACTTAACTTCGAAGTGGAGGTTTGATATTGCACATTTCAAGATGTTAGTGGATTATCTTTCAAGGTAAGAGTTTTTTGAAACGTTGGTAATGTAAATAATTCCTTTCATCGGATGTGACAATGTGAATGATTCTGCACGATGGAAATGAAATGAATCCATAAATTGAACGACAAAGGTGATCGATTTACAATTCAAAACTTAGTGTCTTTATGGGTTATATTAAAGAGTATTAATCAGTTCAATAATGAAAAACGCAGTTCGGCAAACAGAAACTTGCTGTTATGATTCCCGGATGTTAATTACACATTTGGGTAGGTATCATTTACAAGGTAGGAGGATTTTGAAGCATTAGTTTCTGATAACATTTCCTTTTGATAGATGTCACACCAATGAGACCAATGATGTGATTTCCAATTGATGAATTTAAGATCCTGAGTGATAAATTGAATCAGTTTTAGTACTTGGGTGATGGGAAAGGAAACTTTGCAAGCAGGGAGTATAGTTTTCATGCAAGGATACTGATTGCACGTTTGAGCAAGTAGGATGATTTCCCTTCACGATAAGAGGTATTTGAAACAATGATTTTTGTTCAACTTTTCTTTCATAAGTGGTCAACTCACTTTACATTTCTGCAAGATGAAAGTTATACGAATCTATAAGGTTGAAAGAGAATTAATATTATAATTTCCCTTGGATTGATGGGTGTGCGTAAGGGATAGTTTTCATTTCATTCGATGATGGAATGGGCAATTCGGCAGGCGGCGATGAGCACTGTAAGCGAGTCTCCACATCTGCTGAGATACCGTGTTTCCCCTCTCGGATAACTATTTTATTACCTATCGTTCTTCAGGCACCGAACGAACAACGAGATACATGTCTCCCTTGCTCCTAAAACATTCTCTTATTTTCAGGTGTATTCTTTCTGTAGGTACATCTAGCAAGGAAACAAGGCCGGGAGGACGGACGAGGAGTGAGCTGGGTTCTTTTCTACATTTGGGCAGGAGATTAGAAGCAACTTATAGAACGACCAAGATAGTGAACATCTATTTTTAGTGATGCAAGAGGATGTGAATTGAACGTATCGCTTGCCATGTAACTGATGGTTGAAGTGCAATAAAGTTTCTATTTTAAATGGTTGAAAACTGGGTTTTATTCCACTCCCTTCAAGAAATATTAGTAAGAAAAAACGTTTAAAGTTAAATGCATACCCTTAGGTTTGACCGCTCTCCGAGTAAAGTTAAAGCACTCGTTAGGGTATTATTACCTCGAGGGCTTTCGTGAGAGCTCGACAAATTTCCATCGATTGCTTTCCTTTAAACTACCTATCATCAATAAGATTTTTAAAATTCATCTGAGTCATGAGGATGCCCCGCAATGGTGCAAAAGATTTGGATAGGAACGCTCTCATATTTTAACTCATGCGTTACCAACGTGATGAACATTTTCGGCGATAAGTCTTGTACTAATCACGGAAACCTGTTCAACCATCGGGCTTAAAATTGCTTCCACATTACGAATCTTAAAGATTTGGAATAGAAGAACTTGCTCTACATTTATTTGTCACCGACACCTCTAAAGCTAAACGAGGAAAGGAGAAAATAGAACGACGGTCGTCGTCTTTTTGCCCCGAAATTGCTAACCGGAATCCGACAGAGGGCCAAGTATTCGTTCAGTTGCTCGGTCCGTCTCGCGAGTAAACATCGTGCTCGTATCTTGCGAATGGAGAAGCTTTCTCGTAGTGTACGTTCAATTCTCATCTCTCCCGCGGCCAGTGGAATCTTGAAGATTGCCCCTGGAGAAAGCGACAGTGATGTTGCGTTTCGTGGTCATTGGAGAACATATAGGATATAATCGATGTGGCAGATTTGCACGGGACTGCATTGTGACTTCGTCGAGTGAGTGAGGCGAGAAGCTTCGAGCGAGGTTCACGGAGAATTTTAAAGGTGAGACCCATCGGAATATTTTCCTCGTCCCTTTGCCTGCGTTGACAAGGATGTGCATCGCAATTTAACCTCCTGATTGCTTCGAAACGCGGAGTTTGGAGTGCCCTCGGCTGGGGGATATCTTGATCACCGTAAATAAGACCAGATGTAAACAACGGCGAACGAATGCTTCATTGTCTCAGCTGTATCGTTCACATGGACTCGTATATTATCGCCTGGACGCGAACTTTATTAAGATTCCGAAGCCGTTTCTACAGTCAAAGCGCTTCCTCGTAGCATCATAGTTTACGTGAGGATGATTTCGTCTTCAATCGTGTTGATTTCATTCGAGGAAAGGGAAAATAAGGGACTGGGTGTGGGAACGAAGTGAACGCGGCGAAGCCGCCATGGAAAGTGCAAAATGCATGGCGGCATTTCGAGGCGCCATTGTTACCGGTGGGAATCTAAAATTGAAAGAAGATTTTTCGAAATTAACTTGCGGTCCGTCGTAAACGATAAAATTTTCATGAAGACTGGTATTTATTATGATTTTTTTCCTACTACGTGAGTCTTACCGCACAGCAAGACCATTTTCATAATGTATCGAAAGCTTGTTCTTCGGAATTGAGGAAAACCGCCATTACTCGCCGTCGACGTAAAAGAAGAAAGAAATTTTGAGGTCATTCGATCGGTAATTGGATCAACAATTATTTGCCATGAAATTCATTAATACAGCGTCTGCACTGACAGCGGTGGTATTTCTCTCAGCCAATCAGAATCAAGAAAAATGTTTACCGGGAACTCAAATTAGATGAAATCTTCAAATGATAAATTAAAATTTGATTGATCGTTAAACGCGTTGCTGCTGCTACTTTCTGAAGCTAATACACTATCAGAATTGATCGAGAAACACTTTTTTCAAGTATTCATCGAGTAAAAGAGCCCTACCATGCATAGTACCAAAAACAGAAATACTGTGGGGCTATAGACTTCTCTACTTCATAATGTAATTTGCACTATTTCTTGGCTTTTGAAGGGTAAGAGACGAGGATTGGCTGCTATAATTAACTACAAGTCAATACGGTAGCTTTCATAGCGAGCAGAAGTAGAGGAAGATTCTTTGTTTTGAATAATCGCTTGATTTTCAATGACATCTTTCTATTTCAATTCCAGGATGCTTCTCCACCGACAAATTCCTACTGCTAAGATGAATAATTCACTGCACCCAAGGGACTGCAAAGAGTAGTCATCGCCTTACTTCGAAGTGGAGGTTTTATAAACACATTTCAATATGATAATGGATTACTTTTCAAGGTATGAGGTTGTTGAAACTATGATGTCCGTTCAACTATTCTTTCAAAAGGAGTTAAAACCTGACGATGACTTAACTATACTACAAGATGAAAGTTATATGAATGCATATGGTCAAAAGCAAAGTTAATTTACTGTCTTGATCAAATTAGATTTAATCATGTAATGTTTCATTAAAACTTGATAAATCGTTGATTATGTTACTGCTGCTTCTTTGTGAAGCTTATACACTGTAAGATTTGATCGCGAAAGACTTTTTTCAAGTATTCCTTAAGATGAACAGCTCTTCCATGCATACTACCACGAACAGAAGTAATTACTTTTGGTGCTACTTATTTCCTTACTTCATTATGTACTTTTCTTAAGCCAGATAATTGTGCAGAGTAGGAGACAAGGAGAACTGCTAGAAATAATTAATATCATTACGGTAGCTTCCATAGGGATGAGAATTAGAGGTAAATTCTTTGTTTCGGATAATTGCTTGATTTTCAATGACATCTTTATATTTCAATTTCAGGATGCTTCTCCACCGACAAATTCCTACTGCTGAGATGAATAATTCACTGCACCCAAGGGACTGCAAAGAGTAGTCATCGCCTTACTTCGAAGTGGAGGTTTTATAAACACATTTCAATATGATAATGGATTACTTTTCAAGGTATGAGGTTGTTGAAACTATGATGTCCGTTCAACTATTCTTTCAAAAGGAGTTAAAACCTGACGATGACTTAACTATACTGCAAGATGAAAGTTATATGAATGCATATGGTCAAAAGCAAAGTTAATTTACTGTCTTGATCAAATTAGATTTAATCATGTAATGTTTCATTAAAACTTGATAAATCGTTGATTATGTTACTGCTGCTTCTTTGTGATGCTTATACACTGTAAGATTTGATCGCGAAAGACTTTTTTCAAGTATTCCTTAAGATGAACAGCTCTTCCATGCATACTACCACGAACAGAAGTAATTACTTTTGGTGCTACTTATTTCCTTACTTCATTATGTACTTTTCTTAAGCCAGATAATTGTGCAGAGTAGGAGACGAGGAGAACTGCTAGAAATAATTAAAATCATTACGGTAGCTTCCATAGCGATGAGAATTAGAGGTAAATTCTTTGTTTCGGATAATTGCTTGATTTTCAATGACATCTTTATATTTCAATTTCAGTATGCTTCTCCACCGACAAATTCCTGCAACTTAGATTAATAATTCACTGCACCCATAGGACTGCCTAGAGTGCTCATCACTTAACTTCGAAGTGGAGGTTTGATATTGCACATTTCAAGATGTTAGTGGATTATCTTTCAAGGTAAGAGTTTTTTGAAACGTTGGTAATGTAAATAATTCCTTTCATCGGATGTGACAATGTGAATGATTCTGCACGATGGAAATGAAATGAATCCATTAATTGAACGACAAAGGTGATCGATTTACAATTCAAAACTTAGTGTCTCTATGGGTTATATTAAAGAGTATTAATCAGTTCAATAATGAAAAACGCAGTTCGGCAAACAGAAACTTGCTGTTATGATTCCCGGATGTTAATTACACATTTGGGTAGGTATCATTTACAAGGTAGGAGGATTTTGAAGCATTAGTTTCTGATAACATTTCCTTTTGATAGATGTCACACCAATGAGACCAATGATGTGATTTCCAATTGATGAATTTAAGATCCTGAGTGATAAATTGAATCAGTTTTAGTACTTGGGTGATGGGAAAGGAAACTTTGCAAGCAGGGAGTATAGTTTTCATGCAAGGATACTGATTGCACGTTTGAGCAAGTAAGATGATTTCCCTTCACGATAAGAGGTATTTGAAACAATGATTTTTGTTCAACTTTTCTTTCATAAGTGGTCAACTCACTTTACATTTCTGCAAGATGAAAGTTATACGAATCTATAAGGTTGAAAGAGAATTAATATAATAATTTCCCTTATATTGATGGGTGTGCGTAAGGGATAGTTTTCATTTCATTCGATGATGGAATGGGCAATTCGGCAGGCGGCGATGAGCACTGTAAGCGAGTCTCCACATCTGCTGAGATACCGTGTTTCCCCTCTCGGATAACTATTTTATTACCTATCGTTTTTCAGGCACCGAACGAACAACGAGGTACATGTCTCCCTTGCTCCTAAAACATTCTCTTATTTTCAGGTGCATTCTTTCTGTAGGTACATCTAGCAAGGAAACAAGGCCGGGAGGACGGACGAGGAGTGAGCTAGGTTCTTTTCTACATTTGGGCAGGAGATTAGAAGCAACTTATAGAACGACCAAGATAGTGAACATCTATTTTTAGTGATGCAAGAGGATGTGAATTGAACGTATCGCTTGCCATGTAACTGATGGTTGAAGTGCAATAAAGTTTCTATTTTAAATGGTTGAAAACTGGGTTTTACTCCACTCCCTTCAAGAAATATTAGTAAGAAAAAACGTTTAAAGTTAAATGCATACCCTTAGGTTTGACCGCTCTCCGAGTAAAGTTAAATCACTCGTTAGGGTATTATTACCTCGAGGGCTTTCGTGAGAGCTCGACAAATTTCCATCGATTGCTTTCCTTTAAACTACCTATCATCAATAAGATTTTTAAAATTCATCTGAGTCGTGAGGATGCCCCGCAATGGTGCAAAAGATTTGGATAGGAACGCTCTCATATTTTAACTCATGCGTTACCAACGTGATGAACATTTTCGGCGATAAGTCTTGTACTAATCACGGAAACCTGTTCCACCATCGGGCTTAAAATTGCTTCCACATTACGAATCTTAAAGATTTGGAATAGAAGAACTTGCTCTACATTTATTTGTCACCGACACCTCTAAAGCTAAACGAGGAAAGGAGAAAATAGAACGACGGTCGTCGTCTTTTTGCCCCGAAATTGCTAACCGGAATCCGACAGAGGGCCAAGTATTCGTTCAGTTGCTCGGTCCGTCTCGCGAGTAAACATCGTGCTCGTATCTTGCGAATGGAGAAGCTTTCTCGTAGTGTACGTTCAATTCTCATCTCTCCCGCGGCCAGTGGAATCTTGAAGATTGCCCCTGGAGAAAGCGACAGTGATGTTGCGTTTAGTGGTCATTGGAGAACATATAGGATATAATCGATGTGGCAGATTTGCACGGGACTGCATTGTGACTTCGTCGATTGAGTGAGGCGAGAAGCTTCGAGCGAGGTTCACGGAGAATTTTAAAGGTGAGACCCATCGGAATATTTTCCTCGTCCCTTTGCCTGCGTTGACAAGGATGTGCATCGCAATTTAACCTCCTGATTGCTTCGAAACGCGGAGTTTGGAGTGCCCTCGGCTGGGGGATATCTTGATCACCGTAAATAAGACCAGATGTAAACAACGGCGAACGAATGCTTCATTGTCTCAGCTGTATCGTTCACATGGACTCGTATATTATCGCCTGGACGCGAACTTTATTAAGATTCCGAAGCCGTTTCTACAGTCAAAGCGCTTCCTCGTAGCATCATAGTTTACGTGAGGATGATTTCGTCTTCAATCGTGTTGATTTCATTCGAGGAAAGGGAAAATAAGGGACTGGGTGTGGGAACGAAGTGAACGCGGCGAAGCCGCCATGGAAAGTGCAAAATGCATGGCGGCATTTCGAGGCGCCATTGTTACCGGTGGGAATCTAAAATTGAAAGAAGATTTTTCGAAATTAACTTGCGGTCCGTCGTAAACGATAAAATTTTCATGAAGACTGGTATTTATTATGATTTTTTTCCTACTACGTGAGTCTTACCGCACAGCAAGACCATTTTCATAATGTATCGAAAGCTTGTTCTTCGGAATTGAGGAAAACCGCCATTACTCGCCGTCGACGTAAAAGAAGAAAGAAATTTTGAGGTCATTCGATCGGTAATTGGATCAACAATTATTTGCCATGAAATTCATTAATACAGCGTCTGCACTGACAGCGGTGGTATTTCTCTCATCCAATCAGAATCAAGAAAAATGTTTACCGGGAACTCAAATTAGATGAAATCTTCAAATGATAAATTAAAATTTGATTGATCGTTAAACGCGTTGCTGCTGCTAATTTCTGAAGCTAATACACAATCAGAATTGATCGCGAAAGACTTTTTTCAAGTATTCATCGAGTAAAAGAGCCCTACCATGCATAGTACCAAAAACAGAAATACTGTGGGGCTATAGACTTCTCTACTTCATAATGTAATTTGCACTATTTCTTGGCTTTTGAAGGGTAAAAGACGAGGATTGGCTGCTATAATTAACTACAAGTCAATACGGTAGCTTTCATAGCGAGCAGAAGTAGAGGAAGATTCTTTGTTTTGAATAATCGCTTAATTTTCAATGACATCTTTCTATTTCAATTCCAGGATGCTTCTCCACCGACAAATTCCTACTGCTGAGATGAATAATTCACTGCACCCAAGGGACTGCAAAGAGTAGTCATCCCCTTACTTCGAAGTGGAGGTTTTATTAACACATTTCAATATGATAATGGATTACTTTTCAAGGTATGAGGTTGTTGAAACTATGATGTCCGTTCAACTATTCTTTCAAAAGGAGTAAAAACCTGACGATGACTTAACTATACTACAAGATGAAAGTTATATGAATGCATATGGTCAAAAGCAAGGTTAATTTACTGTCTTGATCAAATTAGATTTAATCATGTAATGTTTCATTAAAACTTGATAAATCGTTGATTATGTTACTGCTGCTTCTTTGTGAAGCTTATACACTGTAAGATTTGATCGCGAAAGACTTTTTTCAAGTATTCCTCAAGATGAACAGCTCTTCCATGCATACTACCACGAACAGAAGTAATTACTTTTGGTGCTACTTATTTCCTTACTTCATTATGTACTTTTCTTAAGCCAGATAATTGTGCAGAGTAGGAGACGAGGAAAACTGCTAGAAATAATTAAAATCATTACGGTAGCTTCCATAGGGATGAGAATTAGAGGTAAATTCTTTGTTTCGGATAATTGCTTGATTTTCAATGACATCTTTATATTTCAATTTCAGGATGCTTCTCCACCGACAAATTCCTGCAACTTAGATTAATAATTCACTGCACCCATAGGACTGCCTAGAGTGCTCATCACTTAACTTCGAAGTGGAGGTTTGATATTGCACATTTCAAGATGTTAGTGGATTATCTTTCAAGGTAAGAGTTTTTTGAAACGTTGGTAATGTAAATAATTCCTTTCATCGGATGTGACAATGTGAATGATTCTGCACGATGGAAATGAAATGAATCCATAAATTGAACGACAAAGGTGATCGATTTACAATTCAAAACTTAGTGTCTTTATGGGTTATATTAAAGAGTATTAATCAGTTCAATAATGAAAAACGCAGTTCGGCAAACAGAAACTTGCTGTTATGATTCCCGGATGTTAATTACACATTTGGGTAGGTATCATTTACAAGGTAGGAGGATTTTGAAGCATTAGTTTCTGATAACATTTCCTTTTGATAGATGTCACACCAATGAGACCAATGATGTGATTTCCAATTGATGAATTTAAGATCCTGAGTGATAAATTGAATCAGTTTTAGTACTTGGGTGATGGGAAAGGAAACTTTGCAAGCAGGGAGTATAGTTTTCATGCAAGGATACTGATTGCACGTTTGAGCAAGTAAGATGATTTCCCTTCACGATAAGAGGTATTTGAAACAATGATTTTTGTTCAACTTTTCTTTCATAAGTGGTCAACTCACTTTACATTTCTGCAAGATGAAAGTTATACGAATCTATAAGGTTGAAAGAGAATTAATATAATAATTTCCCTTGGATTGATGGGTGTGCGTAAGGGATAGTTTTCATTTCATTCGATGATCGAATGGGCAATTGGACAGGCGGCGAGGAGCACTGTAAGCGAGTCTCCACATCTGCTGAGATACCGTGTTTCCCCTCTCGGATAACTATTTTATTACCTATCGTTTTTCAGGCACCGAACGAACAACGAGATACATGTCTCCCTTGCTCCTAAAACATTCTCTTATTTTCAGGTGCATTCTTTCTGTAGGTACATCTAGCAAGGAAACAAGGCCGGAAGGACGGACGAGGAGTGAGCTAGGTTCTTTTCTACATTTGGGCAGGAGATTAGAAGCAACTTATAGAACGACCAAGATAGTGAACATCTATTTTAAGTGATGCAAGAGGATGTGAATTGAACGTATCGCTTGCCATGTAACTGATGGTTGAAGTGCAATAAAGTTTCTATTTTAAATGGTTGAAAACTGGGTTTTACTCCACTCCCTTCAAGAAATATTAGTAAGAAAAAACGTTTAAAGTTAAATGCATACCCTTAGGTTTGACCGCTCTCCGAGTAAAGTTAAAGCACTCGTTAGGGTATTATTACCTCGAGGGCTTTCGTGAGAGCTCGACAAATTTCCATCGATTGCTTTCCTTTAAACTACCTATCATCAATAAGATTTTTAAAATTCATCTGAGTCATGAGGATGCCCCGCAATGGTGCAAAAGATTTGGATAGGAACGCTCTCATATTTTAACTCATGCGTTACCAACGTGATGAACATTTTCGGCGATAAGTCTTGTACTAATCACGGAAACCTGTTCCACCATCGGGCTTAAAATTGCTTCCACATTACGAATCTTAAAGATTTGGAATAGAAGAACTTGCTCTACATTTATTTGTCACCGACACCTCTAAAGCTAAACGAGGAAAGGAGAAAATAGAACGACGGTCGTCGTCTTTTTGCCCCGAAATTGCTAACCGGAATCCGACAGAGGGCCAAGTATTCGTTCAGTTGCTCGGTCCGTCTCGCGAGTAAACATCGTGCTCGTATCTTGCGAATGGAGAAGCTTTCTCGTAGTGTACGTTCAATTCTCATCTCTCCCGCGGCCAGTGGAATCTTGAAGATTGCCCCTGGAGAAAGCGACAGTGATGTTGCGTTTAGTGGTCATTGGAGAACATATAGGATATAATCGATGTGGCAGATTTGCACGGGACTGCATTGTGACTTCGTCGAGTGAGTGAGGCGAGAAGCTTCGAGCGAGGTTCACGGAGAATTTTAAAGGTGAGACCCATCGGAATATTTTCCTCGTCTCTTTGCCTGCGTTGACAAGGATGTGCATCGCAATTTAACCTCCTGATTGCTTCGAAACGCGGAGTTTGGAGTGCCCCCGGCTGGGGGATATCTTGATCACCGTAAATAAGACCAGATGTAAACAACGGCGAACGAATGCTTCATTGTCTCAGCTGTATCGTTCACATGGACTCGTATATTATCGCCTGGACGCGAACTTTATTAAGATTCCGAAGCCGTTTCTACAGTCAAAGCGCTTCCTCGTAGCATCATAGTTTACGTGAGGATGATTTCGTCTTCAATCGTGTTGATTTCATTCGAGGAAAGGGAAAATAAGGGACTGGGTGTGGGAACGAAGTGAACGCGGCGAAGCCGCCATGGAAAGTGCAAAATGCATGGCGGCATTTCGAGGCGCCATTGTTACCGGTGGGAATCTAAAATTGAAAGAAGATTTTTCGAAATTAACTTGCGGTCCGTCGTAAACGATAAAATTTTCATGAAGACTAGTATTTATTATGATTTTTTTCCTACTACGTGAGTCTTACCGCACAGCAAGACCATTTTCATAATGTATCGAAAGCTTGTTCTTCGGAATTGAGGAAAACCGCCATTACTCGCCGTCGACGTAAAACAAGAAAGAAATTTTGAGGTCATTCGATCGGTAACTGGATCAACAATTATTTGCCATGAAATTCATTAATACAGCGTCTGCACTGACAGCGGTGGTATTTCTCTCAGCCAATCAGAATCAAGACAAATGTTTACCGGGAACTCAAATTAGATGAAATCTTCAAATGATAAATTAAAATTTGATTGATCGTTAAACGCGTTGCTGCTGCTACTTTCTGAAGCTAATACACTATCAGAATTGATCGAGAAAGACTTTTTTCAAGTATTCATCGAGTAAAAGAGCCCTACCATGCATAGTACCAAAAACAGAAATACTGTGGGGCTATAGACTTCTCTACTTCATAATGTAATTTGCACTATTTCTTGGCTTTTGAAGGGTAAGGGACGAGGATTGGCTGCTATAATTAACTACAAGTCAATACGGTAGCTTTCATAGCGAGCAGAAGTAGAGGAAGATTCTTTGTTTTGAATAATCGCTTGATTTTCAATGACATCTTTCTATTTCAATTCCAGGATGCTTCTCCACCGACAAATTCCTACTGCTGAGATGAATAATTCACTGCACCCAAGGGACTGCAAAGAGTACTCATCGCCTTACTTCGAAGTCGAGGTTTTATAAACACATTTCAATATGATAATGGATTACTTTTCAAGGTATGAGGTTGTTGAAACTATGATGTACGTTCAACTATTTTTTCATAAGGAGTTAAAACCTGACGATGACTTAACTATACTACAAGATGAAAGTTATATGAATGCATATGGTCAAAAGCAAAGTTAATTTACTGTCTTGATCAAATTAGATTTAATCATGTAATGTTTCATTAAAACTTGATAAATCGTTGATTATGTTACTGCTGCTTCTTTGTGAAGCTTATACACTGTAAGATTTGATCGCGAAAGACTTTTTTCAAGTATTCCTTAAGATGAACAGCTCTTCCATGCATACTACCACGAACAGAAGTAATTACTTTTGGTGCTACTTATTTCCTTACTTCATTATGTACTTTTCTTAAGCCAGATAATTGTGCAGAGTAGGAGACGAGGAAAACTGCTAGAAATAATTAAAATCATTACGGTAGCTTCCATAGGGATGAGAATTAGAGGTAAATTCTTTGTTTCGGATAATTGCTTGATTTTCAATGACATCTTTATATTTCAATTTCAGGATGCTTCTCCACCGACAAATTCCTGCAACTTAGATTAATAATTCACTGCACCCATAGGACTGCCTAGAGTGCTCATCACTTAACTTCGAAGTGGAGGTTTGATATTGCACATTTCAAGATGTTAGTGGATTATCTTTCAAGGTAAGAGTTTTTTGAAACGTTGGTAATGTAAATAATTCCTTTCATCGGATGTGACAATGTGAATGATTCTGCACGATGGAAATGAAATGAATCCATAAATTGAACGACAAAGGTGATCGATTTACAATTCAAAACTTAGTGTCTTTATGGGTTATATTAAAGAGTATTAATCAGTTCAATAATGAAAAACGCAGTTCGGCAAACAGAAACTTGCTGTTATGATTCCCGGATGTTAATTACACATTTGGGTAGGTATCATTTACAAGGTAGGAGGATTTTGAAGCATTAGTTACTGATAACATTTCCTTTTGATAGATGTCACACCAATGAGACCAATGATGTGATTTCCAATTGATGAATTTAAGATCCTGAGTGATAAATTGAATCAGTTTTAGTACTTGGGTGATGGGAAAGGAAACTTTGCAAGCAGGGAGTATAGTTTTCATGCAAGGATACTGATTGCACGTTTGAGCAAGTAAGATGATTTCCCTTCACGATAAGAGGTATTTGAAACAATGATTTTTGTTCAACTTTTCTTTCATAAGTGGTCAACTCACTTTACATTTCTGCAAGATGAAAGTTATACGAATCTATAAGGTTGAAAGAGAATTAATATAATAATTTCCCTTGGATTGATGGGTGTGCGTAAGGGATAGTTTTCATTTCATTCGATGATCGAATGGGCAATTGGACAGGCGGCGAGGAGCACTGTAAGCGAGTCTCCACATCTGCTGAGATACCGTGTTTCCCCTCTCGGATAACTATTTTATTACCTATCGTTTTTCAGGCACCGAACGAACAACGAGATACATGTCTCCCTTGCTCCTAAAACATTCTCTTATTTTCAGGTGCATTCTTTCTGTAGGTACATCTAGCAAGGAAACAAGGCCGGGAGGACGGACGAGGAGTGAGCTAGGTTCTTTTCTACATTTGGGCAGGAGATTAGAAGCAACTTATAGAACGACCAAGATAGTGAACATCTATTTTAAGTGATGCAAGAGGATGTGAATTGAACGTATCGCTTGCCATGTAACTGATGGTTGAAGTGCAATAAAGTTTCTATTTTAAATGGTTGAAAACTGGGTTTTACTCCACTCCCTTCAAGAAATATTAGTAAGAAAAAACGTTTAAAGTTAAATGCATACCCTTAGGTTTGACCGCTCTCCGAGTAAAGTTAAAGCACTCGTTAGGGTATTATTACCTCGAGGGCTTTCGTGAGAGCTCGACAAATTTCCATCGATTGCTTTCCTTTAAACTACCTATCATCAATAAGATTTTTAAAATTCATCTGAGTCATGAGGATGCCCCGCAATGGTGCAAAAGATTTGGATAGGAACGCTCTCATATTTTAACTCATGCGTTACCAACGTGATGAACATTTTCGGCGATAAGTCTTGTACTAATCACGGAAGCCTGTTCCACCATCGGGCTTAAAATTGCTTCCACATTACGAATCTTAAAGATTTGGAATAGAAGAACTTGCTCTACATTTATTTGTCACCGACACCTCTAAAGCTAAACGAGGAAAGGAGAAAATAGAACGACGGTCGTCGTCTTTTTGCCCCGAAATTGCTAACCGGAATCCGACAGAGGGCCAAGTATTCGTTCAGTTTCTCGGTCCGTCTCGCGAGTAAACATCGTGCTCGTATCTTGCGAATGGAGAAGCTTTCTCGTAGTGTACGTTCAATTCTCATCTCTCCCGCGGCCAGTGGAATCTTGAAGATTGCCCCTGGAGAAAGCGACAGTGATGTTGCGTTTAGTGGTCATTGGAGAACATATAGGATATAATCGATGTGGCAGATTTGCACGGGACTGCATTGTGACTTCGTCGATTGAGTGAGGCGAGAAGCTTCGAGCGAGGTTCACGGAGAATTTTAAAGGTGAGACCCATCGGAATATTTTCCTCGTCCCTTTGCCTGCGTTGACAAGGATGTGCATCGCAATTTAACCTCCTGATTGCTTCGAAACGCGGAGTTTGGAGTGCCCTCGGCTGCGGGATACCTTGATCACCGTAAATAAGACCAGATGTAAACAACGGCGAACGAATGCTTCATTGTCTCAGCTGTATCGTTCACATGGACTCGTATATTATCGCCTGGACGCGAACTTTATTAAGATTCCGAAGCCGTTTCTACAGTCAAAGCGCTTCCTCGTAGCATCATAGTTTACGTGAGGATGATTTCGTCTTCAATCGTGTTGATTTCATTCGAGGAAAGGGAAAATAAGGGACTGGGTGTGGGAACGAAGTGAACGCGGCGAAGCCGCCATGGAAAGTGCAAAATGCATGGCGGCATTTCGAGGCGCCATTGTTACCGGTGGGAATCTAAAATTGAAAGAAGATTTTTCGAAATTAACTTGCGGTCCGTCGTAAACGATAAAATTTTCATGAAGACTAGTATTTATTATGATTTTTTTCCTACTACGTGAGTCTTACCGCACAGCAAGACCATTTTCATAATGTGTCGAAAGCTTGTTCTTCGGAATTGAGGAAAACCGCCATTACTCGCCGTCGACCTAAAAGAAGAAAGAAATTTTGAGGTCATTCGATCGGTATTTGGATCAACAATTATTTGCCATGAAATTCATTAATACAGCGTCTGCACTGACAGCGGTGGTATTTCTCTCAGCCAATCAGAATTAGAAAAATGTTTACCGGGAACTCAAATTAGATGAAATCTTCAAATGATAAATTAAAATTTGATTGATCGTTAAACGCGTTGCTGCTGCTACTTTCTGAAGCTAATACACTATCAGAATTGATCGAGAAAGACTTTTTTCAAGTATTCATCGAGTAAAAGAGCCCTACCATGCATAGTACCAAAAACAGAAATACTGTGGGGCTATAGACTTCTCTACTTCATAATGTAATTTGCACTATTTCTTGGCTTTTGAAGGGTAAGAGACGAGGATTGGCTGCTATAATTAACTACAAGTCAATACGGTAGCTTTCATAGCGAGCAGAAGTAGAGGAAGATTCTTTGTTTTGAATAATCGCTTAATTTTCAATGACATCTTTCTATTTCAATTCCAGGATGCTTCTCCACCGACAAATTCCTACTGCTGAGATGAATAATTCACTGCACCCAAGGGACTGCATAGAGTAGTCATCGCCTTACTTCGAAGTGGAGGTTTTATTAACACATTTCAATATGATAATGGATTACTTTTCAAGGTATGAGGTTGTTGAAACTATGATGTCCGTTCAACTATTCTTTCAAAAGGAGTAAAAACCTGACGATGACTTAACTATACTACAAGATGAAAGTTATATGAATGCATATGGTCAAAAGCAAGGTTAATTTACTGTCTTGATCAAATTAGATTTAATCATGTAATGTTTCATTAAAACTTGATAAATCGTTGATTATGTTACTGCTGCTTCTTTGTGAAGCTTATACACTGTAAGATTTGATCGCGAAAGACTTTTTTCAAGTATTCCTCAAGATGAACAGCTCTTCCATGCATACTACCACGAACAGAAGTAATTACTTTTGGTGCTACTTATTTCCTTACTTCATTATGTACTTTTCTTAAGCCAGATAATTGTGCAGAGTAGGAGACGAGGAAAACTGCTAGAAATAATTAAAATCATTACGGTAGCTTCCATAGGGATGAGAATTAGAGGTAAATTCTTTGTTTCGGATAATTGCTTGATTTTCAATGACATCTTTATATTTCAATTTCAGGATGCTTCTCCACCGACAAATTCCTGCAACTTAGATTAATAATTCACTGCACCCATAGGACTGCCTAGAGTGCTCATCACTTAACTTCGAAGTGGAGGTTTGATATTGCACATTTCAAGATGTTAGTGGATTATCTTTCAAGGTAAGAGTTTTTTGAAACGTTGGTAATGTAAATAATTCCTTTCATCGGATGTGACAATGTGAATGATTCTGCACGATGGAAATGAAATGAATCCATAAATTGAACGACAAAGGTGATCGATTTACAATTCAAAACTTAGTGTCTCTATGGGTTATATTAAAGAGTATTAATCAGTTTAATAATGAAAAACGCAGTTCGGCAAACAGAAACTTGCTGTTATGATTCCCGGATGTTAATTACACATTTGGGTAGGTATCATTTACAAGGTAGGAGGATTTTGAAGCATTAGTTTCTGATAACATTTCCTTTTGATAGATGTCACACCAATGAGACCAATGATGTGATTACCAATTGATGAATTTAAGATCCTGAGTGATAAATTCAATCAGTTTTAGTACTTGGGTGATGGGAAAGGAAACTTTGCAAGCAGGGAGTATAGTTTTCATGCAAGGATACTGATTGCACGTTTGAGCAAGTAAGATGATTTCCCTTCACGATAAGAGGTATTTGAAACAATGATTTTTGTTCAACTTTTCTTTCATAAGTGGTCAACTCACTTTACATTTCTGCAAGATGAAAGTTATACGAATCTATAAGGTTGAAAGAGAATTAATATAATAATTTCCCTTGGATTGATGGGTGTGCGTAAGGGATAGTTTTCATTTCATTCGATGATCGAATGGGCAATTGGGCAGGCGGCGATGAGCACTGTAAGCGAGTCTCCACATCTGCTGAGATACCGTGTTTCCCCTCTCGGATAACTATTTTATTACCTATCGTTTTTCAGGCACCGAACGAACAACGAGATACATGTCTCCCTTGCTCCTAAAACATTCTCTTATTTTCAGGTGCATTCTTTCTGTAGGTACATCTAGCAAGGAAACAAGGCCGGAAGGACGGACGAGGAGTGAGCTAGGTTCTTTTCTACATTTGGGCAGGAGATTAGAAGCAACTTATAGAACGACCAAGATAGTGAACATCTATTTTAAGTGATGCAAGAGGATGTGAATTGAACGTATCGCTTGCCATGTAACTGATGGTTGAAGTGCAATAAAGTTTCTATTTTAAATGGTTGAAAACTGGGTTTTACTCCACTCCCTTCAAGAAATATTAGTAAGAAAAAACGTTTAAAGTTAAATGCATACCCTTAGGTTTGACCGCTCTCCGAGTAAAGTTAAAGCACTCGTTAGGGTATTATTACCTCGAGGGCTTTCGTGAGAGCTCGACAAATTTCCATCGATTGCTTTCCTTTAAACTACCTATCATCAATAAGATTTTTAAAATTCATCTGAGTCATGAGGATGCCCCGCAATGGTGCAAAAGATTTGGATAGGAACGCTCTCATATTTTAACTCATGCGTTACCAACGTGATGAACATTTTCGGCGATAAGTCTTGCACTAATCACGGAAACCTGTTCCACCATCGGGCTTAAAATTGCTTCCACATTACGAATCTTAAAGATTTGGAATAGAAGAACTTGCTCTACATTTATTTGTCACCGACACCTCTAAAGCTAAACGAGGAAAGGAGAAAATAGAACGACGGTCGTCGTCTTTTTGCCCCGAAATTGCTAACCGGAATCCGACAGAGGGCCAAGTATTCGTTCAGTTGCTCGGTCCGACTCGCGAGTAAACATCGTGCTCGTATCTTGCGAATGGAGAAGCTTTCTCGTAGTGTACGTTCAATTCTCATCTCTCCCGCGGCCAGTGGAATCTTGAAGATTGCCCCTGGAGAAAGCGACAGTGATGTTGCGTTTAGTGGTCATTGGAGAACATATAGGATATAATCGATCTGGCAGATTTGCACGGGACTGCATTGTGACTTCGTCGAGTGAGTGAGGCGAGAAGCTTCGAGCGAGGTTCACGGAGAATTTTAAAGGTGAGACCCATCGGAATATTTTCCTCGTCCCTTTGCCTGCGTTGACAAGGATGTGCATCGCAATTTAACCTCCTGATTGCTTCGAAACGCGGAGTTTGGAGTGCCCCCGGCTGGGGGATATCTTGATCACCGTAAATAAGACCAGATGTAAACAACGGCGAACGAATGCTTCATTGTCTCAGCTGTATCGTTCACATGGACTCGTATATTATCGCCTGGACGCGAACTTTATTAAGATTCCGAAGCCGTTTCTACAGTCAAAGCGCTTCCTCGTAGCATCATAGTTTACGTGAGGATGATTTCGTCTTCAATCGTGTTGATTTCATTCGAGGAAAGGGAAAATAAGGGACTGGGTGTGGGAACGAAGTGAACGCGGCGAAGCCGCCATGGAAAGTGCAAAATGCATGGCGGCATTTCGAGGCGCCATTGTTACCGGTGGGAATCTAAAATTTAAAGAAGATTTTTCGAAATTAACTTGCGGTCCGTCGTAAACGATAAAATTTTCATGAAGACTTGTATTTATTATGATTTTTTTCCTACTACGTGAGTCTTACCGCACAGCAAGACCATTTTCATAATGTATCGAAAGCTTGTTCTTCGGAATTGAGGAAAACCGCCATTACTCGCCGTCGACGTAAAAGAAGAAAGAAATTTTGAGGTCATTCGATCGGTAATTGGATCAACAATTATTTGCCATGAAATTCATTAATACAGCGTCTGCACTGACAGCGGTGGTATTTCTCTCAGCCAATCAGAATCAAGAAAAATGTTTACCGGGAACTCAAATTAGATGAAATCTTCAAATGATAAATTAAAATTTGATTGATCGTTAAACGCGTTGCTGCTGCTACTTTCTGAAGCTAATACACTATCAGAATTGATCGAGAAAGACTTTTTTCAAGTATTCATCGAGTAAAAGAGCCCTACCATGCATAGTACCAAAAACAGAAATACTGTGGGGCTATAGACTTCTCTACTTCATAATGTAATTTGCACTATTTCTTGGCTTTTGAAGGGTAAGAGACGAGGATTGGCTGCTATAATTAACTACAAGTCAATACGGTAGCTTTCATAGCGAGCAGAAGTAGAGGAAGATTCTTTGTTTTGAATAATCGCTTGATTTTCAATGACATCTTTCTATTTCAATTCCAGGATGCTTCTCCACCGACAAATTCCTACTGCTGAGATGAATAATTCACTGCACCCAAGGGACTGCAAAGAGTAGTCATCGCCTTACTTCGAAGTGGAGGTTTTATTAACACATTTCAATATGATAATGGATTACTTTTCAAGGTATGAGGTTGTTGAAACTATGATGTCCGTTCAACTATTCTTTCAAAAGGAGTAAAAACCTGACGATGACTTAACTATACTACAAGATGAAAGTTATATGAATGCATATGGTCAAAAGCAAGGTTAATTTACTGTCTTGATCAAATTAGATTTAATCATGTAATGTTTCATTAAAACTTGATAAATCGTTGATTATGTTACTGCTGCTTCTTTGTGAAGCTTATACACTGTAAGATTTGATCGCGAAAGACTTTTTTCAAGTATTCCTCAAGATGAACAGCTCTTCCATGCATACTACCACGAACAGAAGTAATTACTTTTGGTGCTACTTATTTCCTTACTTCATTATGTACTTTTCTTAAGCCAGATAATTGTGCAGAGTAGGAGACGAGGAAAACTGCTAGAAATAATTAAAATCATTACGGTAGCTTCCATAGCGATGAGAATTAGAGGTAAATTCTTTGTTTCGGATAATTGCTTGATTTTCAATGACATCTTTATATTTCAATTTCAGGATGCTTCTCCACCGACAAATTCCTGCAACTTAGATTAATAATTCACTGCACCCATAGGACTGCCTAGAGTGCTCATCACTTAACTTCGAAGTGGAGGTTTGATATTGCACATTTCAAGATGTTAGTGGATTATCTTTCAAGGTAAGAGTTTTTTGAAACGTTGGTAATGTAAATAATTCCTTTCATCGGATGTGACAATGTGAATGATTCTGCACGATGGAAATGAAATGAATCCATAAATTGAACGACAAAGGTGATCGATTTACAATTCAAAACTTAGTGTCTCTATGGGTTATATTAAAGAGTATTAATCAGTTCAATAATGAAAAACGCAGTTCGGCAAACAGAAACTTGCTGTTATGATTCCCGGATGTTAATTACACATTTGGGTAGGTATCATTTACAAGGTAGGAGGATTTTGAAGCATTAGTTTCTGATAACATTTCCTTTTGATAGATGTCACACCAATGAGACCAATGATGTGATTACCAATTGATGAATTTAAGATCCTGAGTGATAAATTGAATCAGTTTTAGTACTTGGGTGATGGGAAAGGAAACTTTGCAAGCAGGGAGTATAGTTTTCATGCAAGGATACTGATTGCACGTTTGAGCAAGTAAGATGATTTCCCTTCACGATAAGAGGTATTTGAAACAATGATTTTTGTTCAACTTTTCTTTCATAAGTGGTCAACTCACTTTACATTTCTGCAAGATGAAAGTTATACGAATCTATAAGGTTGAAAGAGAATTAATATAATAATTTCCCTTGGATTGATGGGTGTGCGTAAGGGATAGTTTTCATTTCATTCGATGATCGAATGGGCAATTGGGCAGGCGGCGATGAGCACTGTAAGCGAGTCTCCACATCTGCTGAGATACCGTGTTTCCCCTCTCGGATAACTATTTTATTACCTATCGTTTTTCAGGCACCGAACGAACAACGAGATACATGTCTCCCTTGCTCCTAAAACATTCTCTTATTTTCAGGTGCATTCTTTCTGTAGGTACATCTAGCAAGGAAACAAGGCCGGAAGGACGGACGAGGAGTGAGCTAGGTTCTTTTCTACATTTGGGCAGGAGATTAGAAGCAACTTATAGAACGACCAAGATAGTGAACATCTATTTTAAGTGATGCAAGAGGATGTGAATTGAACGTATCGCTTGCCATGTAACTGATGGTTGAAGTGCAATAAAGTTTCTATTTTAAATGGTTGAAAACTGGGTTTTACTCCACTCCCTTCAAGAAATATTAGTAAGAAAAAACGTTTAAAGTTAAATGCATACCCTTAGGTTTGACCGCTCTCCGAGTAAAGTTAAAGCACTCGTTAGGGTATTATTACCTCGAGGGCTTTCGTGAGAGCTCGACAAATTTCCATCGATTGCTTTCCTTTAAACTACCTATCATCAATAAGATTTTTAAAATTCATCTGAGTCATGAGGATGCCCCGCAATGGTGCAAAAGATTTGGATAGGAACGCTCTCATATTTTAACTCATGCGTTACCAACGTGATGAACATTTTCGGCGATAAGTCTTGCACTAATCACGGAAACCTGTTCCACCATCGGGCTTAAAATTGCTTCCACATTACGAATCTTAAAGATTTGCAATAGAAGAACTTGCTCTACATTTATTTGTCACCGACACCTCTAAAGCTAAACGAGGAAAGGAGAAAATAGAACGACGGTCGTCGTCTTTTTGCCCCGAAATTGCTAACCGGAATCCGACAGAGGGCCAAGTATTCGTTCAGTTGCTCGGTCCGACTCGCGAGTAAACATCGTGCTCGTATCTTGCGAATGGAGAAGCTTTCTCGTAGTGTACGTTCAATTCTCATCTCTCCCGCGGCCAGTGGAATCTTGAAGATTGCCCCTGGAGAAAGCGACAGTGATGTTGCGTTTAGTGGTCATTGGAGAACATATAGGATATAATCGATGTGGCAGATTTGCACGGGACTGCATTGTGACTTCGTCGAGTGAGTGAGGCGAGAAGCTTCGAGCGAGGTTCACGGAGAATTTTAAAGGTGAGACCCATCGGAATATTTTCCTCGTCTCTTTGCCTGCGTTGACAAGGATGTGCATCGAAATTTAACCTCCTGATTGCTTCGAAACGCGGAGTTTGGAGTGCCCTCGGCTGGGGGATATCTTGATCACCGTAAATAAGACCAGATGTAAACAACGGCGAACGAATGCTTCATTGTCTCAGCTGTATCGTTCACATGGACTCGTATATTATCGCCTGGACGCGAACTTTATTAAGATTCCGAAGCCGTTTCTACAGTCAAAGCGCTTCCTCGTAGCATCATAGTTTACGTGAGGATGATTTCGTCTTCAATCGTGTTGATTTCATTCGAGGAAAGGGAAAATAAGGGACTGGGTGTGGGAACGAAGTGAACGCGGCGAAGCCGCCATGGAAAGTGCAAAATGCATGGCGGCATTTCGAGGCGCCATTGTTACCGGTGGGAATCTAAAATTGAAAGAAGATTTTTCGAAATTAACTTGCGGTCCGTCGTAAACGATAAAATTTTCATGAAGACTAGTATTTATTATGATTTTTTTCCTACTACGTGAGTCTTACCGCACAGCAATACCATTTTCATAATGTGTCGAAAGCTTGTTCTTCGGAATTGAGGAAAACCGCCATTACTCGCCGTCGACGTAAAAGAAGAAAGAAATTTTGAGGTCATTCGATCGGTATTTGGATCAACAATTATTTGCCATGAAATTCATTAATACAGCGTCTGCACTGACAGCGGTGGTATTTCTCTCAGCCAATCAGAATTAGAAAAATGTTTACCGGGAACTCAAATTAGATGAAATCTTCAAATGATAAATTAAAATTTGATTGATCGTTAAACGCGTTGCTGCTGCTACTTTCTGAAGCTAATACACTATCAGAATTGATCGAGAAAGACTTTTTTCAAGTATTCATCGAGTAAAAGAGCCCTACCATGCATAGTACCAAAAACAGAAATACTGTGGGGCTATAGACTTCTCTACTTCATAATGTAATTTGCACTATTTCTTGGCTTTTGAAGGGTAAGAGACGAGGATTGGCTGCTATAATTAACTACAAGTCAATACGGTAGCTTTCATAGCGA
This sequence comes from Pantala flavescens, assembly GCA_020796165.1. Classification (NCBI taxonomy): domain Eukaryota; kingdom Metazoa; phylum Arthropoda; class Insecta; order Odonata; family Libellulidae; genus Pantala; species Pantala flavescens. Next base: position 26,034,486 of record CM036889.1, read on the forward strand.
GCAGAAGTAGAGGAAGATTCTTTGTTTTGAATAATTGATTGATTTTCAATGACATCTTTCTATTTCAATTCCAGGATGCTTCTCCACCGACAAATTCCTACTGCTGAGATGAATAATTCACTGCACCCAAGGGACTGCAAAGAGTAGTCATCGCCTTACTTCGAATTTGAGGTTTTATTAACACATTTCAATATGATAATGGATTACTTTTCAAGGTATGAGGTTGTTGAAACTATGATGTCCGTTCAACTATTCTTTCAAAAGGAGTAAAAACCTGACGATGACTTAACTATACTACAAGATGAAAGTTATATGAATGCATATGGTCAAAAGCAAGGTTAATTTACTGTCTTGATCAAATTAGATTTAATCATGTAATGTTTCATTAAAACTTGATAAATCGTTGATTATGTTACTGCTGCTTCTTTGTGAAGCTTATACACTGTAAGATTTGATCGCGAAAGACTTTTTTCAAGTATTCCTCAAGATGAACAGCTCTTCCATGCATACTACCACGAACAGAAGTAATTACTTTTGGTGCTACTTATTTCCTTACTTCATTATGTACTTTTCTTAAGCCAGATAATTGTGCAGAGTAGGAGACGAGGAAAACTGCTAGAAATAATTAAAATCATTACGGTAGCTTCCATAGCGATGAGAATTAGAGGTAAATTCTTTGTTTCGGATAATTGCTTGATTTTCAATGACATCTTTATATTTCAATTTCAGGATGCTTCTCCACCGACAAATTCCTGCAACTTAGATTAATAATTCACTGCACCCATAGGACTGCCTAGAGTGCTCATCACTTAACTTCGAAGTGGAGGTTTGATATTGCACATTTCAAGATGTTAGTGGATTATCTTTCAAGGTAAGAGTTTTTTGAAACGTTGGTAATGTAAATAATTCCTTTCATCGGATGTGACAATGTGAATGATTCTGCACGATGGAAATGAAATGAATCCATAAATTGAACGACAAAGGTGATCGATTTACAATTCAAAACTTAGTGTCTCTATGGGTTATATTAAAGAGTATTAATCAGTTCAATAATGAAAAACGCAGTTCGGCAAACAGAAACTTGCTGTTATGATTCCCGGATGTTAATTACACATTTGGGTAGGTATCATTTACAAGGTAGGAGGATTTTGAAGCATTAGTTTCTGATAACATTTCCTTTTGATAGATGTCACACCAATGAGACCAATGATGTGATTACCAATTGATGAATTTAAGATCCTGAGTGATAAATTGAATCAGTTTTAGTACTTGGGTGATGGGAAAGGAAACTTTGCAAGCAGGGAGTATAGTTTTCATGCAAGGATACTGATTGCACGTTTGAGCAAGTAAGATGATTTCCCTTCACGATAAGAGGTATTTGAAACAATGATTTTTGTTCAACTTTTCTTTCATAAGTGGTCAACTCACTTTACATTTCTGCAAGATGAAAGTTATACGAATCTATAAGGTTGAAAGAGAATTAATATAATAATTTCCCTTGGATTGATGGGTGTGCGTAAGGGATAGTTTTCATTTCATTCGATGATCGAATGGGCAATTGGGCAGGCGGCGATGAGCACTGTAAGCGAGTCTCCACATCTGCTGAGATACCGTGTTTCCCCTCTCGGATAACTATTTTATTACCTATCGTTTTTCAGGCACCGAACGAACAACGAGATACATGTCTCCCTTGCTCCTAAAACATTCTCTTATTTTCAGGTGCATTCTTTCTGTAGGTACATCTAGCAAGGAAACAAGGCCGGAAGGACGGACGAGGAGTGAGCTAGGTTCTTTTCTACATTTGGGCAGGAGATTAGAAGCAACTTATAGAACGACCAAGATAGTGAACATCTATTTTAAGTGATGCAAGAGGATGTGAATTGAACGTATCGCTTGCCATGTAACTGATGGTTGAAGTGCAATAAAGTTTCTATTTTAAATGGTTGAAAACTGGGTTTTACTCCACTCCCTTCAAGAAATATTAGTAAGAAAAAACGTTTAAAGTTAAATGCATACCCTTAGGTTTGACCGCTCTCCGAGTAAAGTTAAAGCACTCGTTAGGGTATTATTACCTCGAGGGCTTTCGTGAGAGCTCGACAAATTTCCATCGATTGCTTTCCTTTAAACTACCTATCATCAATAAGATTTTTAAAATTCATCTGAGTCATGAGGATGCCCCGCAATGGTGCAAAAGATTTGGATAGGAACGCTCTCATATTTTAACTCATGCGTTACCAACGTGATGAACATTTTCGGCGATAAGTCTTGCACTAATCACGGAAACCTGTTCCACCATCGGGCTTAAAATTGCTTCCACATTACGAATCTTAAAGATTTGCAATAGAAGAACTTGCTCTACATTTATTTGTCACCGACACCTCTAAAGCTAAACGAGGAAAGGAGAAAATAGAACGACGGTCGTCGTCTTTTTGCCCCGAAATTGCTAACCGGAATCCGACAGAGGGCCAAGTATTCGTTCAGTTGCTCGGTCCGTCTCGCGAGTAAACATCGTGCTCGTATCTTGCGAATGGAGAAGCTTTCTCGTAGTGTACGTTCAATTCTCATCTCTCCCGCGGCCAGTGGAATCTTGAAGATTGCCCCTGGAGAAAGCGACAGTGATGTTGCGTTTCGTGGTCATTGGAGAACATATAGGATATAATCGATGTGGCAGATTTGCACGGGACTGCATTGTGACTTCGTCGAGTGAGTGAGGCGAGAAGCTTCGAGCGAGGTTCACGGAGAATTTTAAAGGTGAGACCCATCGGAATATTTTCCTCGTCCCTTTGCCTGCGTTGACAAGGATGTGCATCGCAATTTAACCTCCTGATTGCTTCGAAACGCGGAGTTTGGAGTGCCCTCGGCTGGGGGATATCTTGATCACCGTAAATAAGACCAGATGTAAACAACGGCGAACGAATGCTTCATTGTCTCAGCTGTATCGTTCACATGGACTCGTATATTATCGCCTGGACGCGAACTTTATTAAGATTCCGAAGCCGTTTCTACAGTCAAAGCGCTTCCTCGTAGCATCATAGTTTACGTGAGGATGATTTCGTCTTCAATCGTGTTGATTTCATTCGAGGAAAGGGAAAATAAGGGACTGGGTGTGGGAACGAAGTGAACGCGGCGAAGCCGCCATGGAAAGTGCAAAATGCATGGCGGCATTTCGAGGCGCCATTGTTACCGGTGGGAATCTAAAATTTAAAGAAGATTTTTCGAAATTAACTTGCGGTCCGTCGTAAACGATAAAATTTTCATGAAGACTTGTATTTATTATGATTTTTTTCCTACTACGTGAGTCTTACCGCACAGCAAGACCATTTTCATAATGTATCGAAAGCTTGTTCTTCGGAATTGAGGAAAACCGCCATTACTCGCCGTCGACGTAAAAGAAGAAAGAAATTTTGAGGTCATTCGATCGGTAATTGGATCAACAATTATTTGCCATGAAATTCATTAATACAGCGTCTGCAATGACAGCGGTGGTATTTCTCTCAGCCAATCAGAATCAAGAAAAATGTTTACCGGGAACTCAAATTAGATGAAATCTTCAAATGATAAATTAAAATTTGATTGATCGTTAAACGCGTTGCTGCTGCTACTTTCTGAAGCTAATACACTATCAGAATTGATCGAGAAAGACTTTTTTCAAGTATTCATCGAGTAAAAGAGCCCTACCATGCATAGTACCAAAAACAGAAATACTGTGGGGCTATAGACTTCTCTACTTCATAATGTAATTTGCACTATTTCTTGGCTTTTGAAGGGTAAGAGACGAGGATTGGCTGCTATAATTAACTACAAGTCAATACGGTAGCTTTCATAGCGAGCAGAAGTAGAGGAAGATTCTTTGTTTTGAATAATCGCTTGATTTTCAATGACATCTTTCTATTTCAATTCCAGGATGCTTCTCCACCGACAAATTCCTACTGCTGAGATGAATAATTCACTGCACCCAAGGGACTGCAAAGAGTAGTCATCGCCTTACTTCGAAGTGGAGGTTTTATTAACACATTTCAATATGATAATGGATTACTTTTCAAGGTATGAGGTTGTTGAAACTATGATGTCCGTTCAACTATTCTTTCAAAAGGAGTTAAAACCTGACGATGACTTAACTATACTACAAGATGAAAGTTATATGAATGCATATGGTCAAAAGCAAAGTTAATTCACTGTCTTGATCAAATTAGATTTAATCATGTAATGTTTCATTAAAACTTGATAAATCGTTGATTATGTTACTGCTGCTTCTTTGTGAAGCTTATACACTGTAAGATTTGATCGCGAAAGACTTTTTTCAAGTATTCCTTAAGATGAACAGCTCTTCCATGCATACTACCACGAACAGAAGTAATTACTTTTGGTGCTACTTATTTCCTTACTTCATTATGTACTTTTCTTAAGCCAGATAATTGTGCAGAGTAGGAGACGAGGAAAACTGCTAGAAATAATTAAAATCATTACGGTAGCTTCCATAGCGATGAGAATTAGAGGTAAATTCTTTGTTTCGGATAATTGCTTGATTTTCAATGACATCTTTATATTTCAATTTCAGGATGCTTCTCCACCGACAAATTCCTGCAACTTAGATTAATAATTCACTGCACCCATAGGACTGCCTAGAGTGCTCATCACTTAACTTCGAAGTGGAGGTTTGATATTGCACATTTCAAGATGTTAGTGGATTATCTTTCAAGGTAAGAGTTTTTTGAAACGTTGGTAATGTAAATAATTCCTTTCATCGGATGTGACAATGTGAATGATTCTGCACGATGGAAATGAAATGAATCCATAAATTGAACGACAAAGGTGATCGATTTACAATTCAAAACTTAGTGTCTTTATGGGTTATATTAAAGAGTATTAATCAGTTCAATAATGAAAAACGCAGTTCGGCAAACAGAAACTTGCTGTTATGATTCCCGGATGTTAATTACACATTTGGGTAGGTATCATTTACAAGGTAGGAGGATTTTGAAGCATTAGTTTCTGATAACATTTCCTTTTGATAGATGTCACACCAATGAGACCAATGATGTGATTTCCAATTGATGAATTTAAGATCCTGAGTGATAAATTGAATCAGTTTTAGTACTTGGGTGATGGGAAAGGAAACTTTGCAAGCAGGGAGTATAGTTTTCATGCAAGGATACTGATTGCACGTTTGAGCAAGTAAGATGATTTCCCTTCACGATAAGAGGTATTTGAAACAATGATTTTTGTTCAACTTTTCTTTCATAAGTGGTCAACTCACTTTACATTTCTGCAAGATGAAAGTTATACGAATCTATAAGGTTGAAAGAGAATTAATATAATAATTTCCCTTGGATTGATGGGTGTGCGTAAGGGATAGTTTTCATTTCATTCGATGATCGAATGGGCAATTGGGCAGGCGGCGATGAGCACTGTAAGCGAGTCTCCACATCTGCTGAGATACCGTGTTTCCCCTCTCGGATAACTATTTTATTACCTATCGTTTTTCAGGCACCGAACGAACAACGAGATACATGTCTCCCTTGCTCCTAAAACATTCTCTTATTTTCAGGTGCATTCTTTCTGTAGGTACATCTAGCAAGGAAACAAGGCCGGAAGGACGGACGAGGAGTGAGCTAGGTTCTTTTCTACATTTGGGCAGGAGATTAGAAGCAACTTATAGAACGACCAAGATAGTGAACATCTATTTTAAGTGATGCAAGAGGATGTGAATTGAACGTATCGCTTGCCATGTAACTGATGGTTGAAGTGCAATAAAGTTTCTATTTTAAATGGTTGAAAACTGGGTTTTACTCCACTCCCTTCAAGAAATATTAGTAAGAAAAAACGTTTAAAGTTAAATGCATACCCTTAGGTTTGACCGCTCTCCGAGTAAAGTTAAAGCACTCGTTAGGGTATTATTACCTCGAGGGCTTTCGTGAGAGCTCGACAAATTTCCATCGATTGCTTTCCTTTAAACTACCTATCATCAATAAGATTTTTAAAATTCATCTGAGTCATGAGGATGCCCCGCAATGGTGCAAAAGATTTGGATAGGAACGCTCTCATATTTTAACTCATGCGTTACCAACGTGATGAACATTTTCGGCGATAAGTCTTGCACTAATCACGGAAACCTGTTCCACCATCGGGCTTAAAATTGCTTCCACATTACGAATCTTAAAGATTTGCAATAGAAGAACTTGCTCTACATTTATTTGTCACCGACACCTCTAAAGCTAAACGAGGAAAGGAGAAAATAGAACGACGGTCGTCGTCTTTTTGCCCCGAAATTGCTAACCGGAATCCGACAGAGGGCCAAGTATTCGTTCAGTTGCTCGGTCCGTCTCGCGAGTAAACATCGTGCTCGTATCTTGCGAATGGAGAAGCTTTCTCGTAGTGTACGTTCAATTCTCATCTCTCCCGCGGCCAGTGGAATCTTGAAGATTGCCCCTGGAGAAAGCGACAGTGATGTTGCGTTTCGTGGTCATTGGAGAACATATAGGATATAATCGATGTGGCAGATTTGCACGGGACTGCATTGTGACTTCGTCGAGTGAGTGAGGCGAGAAGCTTCGAGCGAGGTTCACGGAGAATTTTAAAGGTGAGACCCATCGGAATATTTTCCTCGTCCCTTTGCCTGCGTTGACAAGGATGTGCATCGCAATTTAACCTCCTGATTGCTTCGAAACGCGGAGTTTGGAGTGCCCTCGGCTGGGGGATATCTTGATCACCGTAAATAAGACCAGATGTAAACAACGGCGAACGAATGCTTCATTGTCTCAGCTGTATCGTTCACATGGACTCGTATATTATCGCCTGGACGCGAACTTTATTAAGATTCCGAAGCCGTTTCTACAGTCAAAGCGCTTCCTCGTAGCATCATAGTTTACGTGAGGATGATTTCGTCTTCAATCGTGTTGATTTCATTCGAGGAAAGGGAAAATAAGGGACTGGGTGTGGGAACGAAGTGAACGCGGCGAAGCCGCCATGGAAAGTGCAAAATGCATGGCGGCATTTCGAGGCGCCATTGTTACCGGTGGGAATCTAAAATTGAAAGAAGATTTTTCGAAATTAACTTGCGGTCCGTCGTAAACGATAAAATTTTCATGAAGACTAGTATTTATTATGATTTTTTTCCTACTACGTGAGTCTTACCGCACAGCAAGACCATTTTCATAATGTATCGAAAGCTTGTTCTTCGGAATTGAGGAAAACCGCCATTACTCGCCGTCGACGTAAAACAAGAAAGAAATTTTGAGGTCATTCGATCGGTTACTGGATCAACAATTATTTGCCATGAAATTCATTAATACAGCGTCTGCACTGACAGCGGTGGTATTTCTCTCAGCCAATCAGAATCAAGAAAAATGTTTACCGGGAACTCAAATTAGATGAAATCTTCAAATGATAAATTAAAATTTGATTGATCGTTAAACGCGTTGCTGCTGCTACTTTCTGAAGCTAATACACTATCAGAATTGATCGAGAAAGACTTTTTTCAAGTATTCATCGAGTAAAAGAGCCCTACCATGCATAGTACCAAAAACAGAAATACTGTGGGGCTATAGACTTCTCTACTTCATAATGTAATTTGCACTATTTCTTGGCTTTTGAAGGGTAAGAGACGAGGATTGGCTGCTATAATTAACTACAAGTCAATACGGTAGCTTTCATAGCGAGCAGAAGTAGAGGAAGATTCTTTGTTTTGAATAATCGCTTGATTTTCAATGACATCTTTCTATTTCAATTCCAGGATGCTTCTCCACCGACAAATTCCTACTGCTGAGATGAATAATTCACTGCACCCAAGGGACTGCAAAGAGTAGTCATCGCCTTACTTCGAAGTGGAGGTTTTATAAACACATTTCAATATGATAATGGATTACTTTTCAAGGTATGAGGTTGTTGAAACTATGATGTCCGTTCAACTATTCTTTCAAAAGGAGTTAAAACCTGAAGATGACTTAACTATACTACAAGATGAAAATTATATGAATGCATATGGTCAAAAGCAAAGTTAATTTACTGTCTTGATCAAATTAGATTTAATCATGTAATGTTTCATTAAAACTTGATAAATCGTTGATTATGTTGCTGCTGCTTCTTTGTGAAGCTTATACACTGTAAGATTTGATCGCGAAAGACTTTTTTCAAGTATTCCTTAAGATGAACAGCTCTTCCATGCATACTACCACGAACAGAAGTAATTACTTTTGGTGCTACTTATTTCCTTACTTCATTATGTACTTTTCTTAAGCCAGATAATTGTGCAGAGTAGGAGACGAGGAGAACTGCTAGAAATAATTAAAATCATTACGGTAGCTTCCATAGCGATGAGAATTAGAGGTAAATTCTTTGTTTCGGATAATTGCTTGATTTTCAATGACATCTTTATATTTCAATTTCAGGATGCTTCTCCACCGACAAATTCCTGCAACTTAGATTAATAATTCACTGCACCCATAGGACTGCCTAGAGTGCTCATCACTTAACTTCGAAGTGGAGGTTTGATATTGCACATTTCAAGATGTTAGTGGATTATCTTTCAAGGTAAGAGTTTTTTGAAACGTTGGTAATGTAAATAATTCCTTTCATCGGATGTGACAATGTGAATGATTCTGCACGATGGAAATGAAATGAATCTATAAATTGAACGACAAAGGTGATCGATTTACAATTCAAAACTTAGTGTCTTTATGGGTTATATTAAAGAGTATTAATCAGTTCAATAATGAAAAACGCAGTTCGGCAAACAGAAACTTGCTGTTATGATTCCCGGATGTTAATTACACATTTGGGTAGGTATCATTTACAAGGTAGGAGGATTTTGAAGCATTAGTTTCTGATAACATTTCCTTTTGATAGATGTCACACCAATGAGACCAATGATGTGATTTCCAATTGATGAATTTAAGATCCTGAGTGATAAATTGAATCAGTTTTAGTACTTGGGTGATGGGAAAGGAAACTTTGCAAGCAGGGAGTATAGTTTTCATGCAAGGATACTGATTGCACGTTTGAGCAAGTAAGATGATTTCCCTTCACGATAAGAGGTATTTGAAACAATGATTTTTGTTCAACTTTTCTTTCATAAGTGGTCAACTCACTTTACATTTCTGCAAGATGAAAGTTATACGAATCTATAAAGTTGAAAGAGAATTAATATAATAATTTCCCTTGGATTGATGGGTGTGCGTAAGGGATAGTTTTCATTTCATTCGATGATGGAATGGGCAATTCGGCAGGCGGCGATGAGCACTGTAAGCGAGTCTCCACATCTGCTGAGATACCGTGTTTCCCCTCTCGGATAACTATTTTATTACCTATCGTTTTTCAGGCACCGAACGAACAACGAGATACATGTCTCCCTTGCTCCTAAAACATTCTCTTATTTTCAGGTGTATTCTTTCTGTAGGTACATCTAGCAAGGAAACAAGGCCGGGAGGACGGACGAGGAGTGAGCTAGGTTCTTTTCTACATTTGGGCAGGAGATTAGAAGCAACTTATAGAACGACCAAGATAGTGAACATCTATTTTAAGTGATGCAAGAGGATGTGAATTGAACGTATCGCTTGCCATGTAACTGATGGTTGAAGTGCAATAAAGTTTCTATTTTAAATGGTTGAAAACTGGGTTTTACTCCACTCCCTTCAAGAAATATTAGTAAGAAAAAACGTTTAAAGTTAAATGCATACCCTTAGGTTTGACCGCTCTCCGAGTAAAGTTAAAGCACTCGTTAGGGTATTATTACCTCGAGGGCTTTCGTGAGAGCTCGACAAATTTCCATCGATTGCTTTCCTTTAAACTACCTATCATCAATAAGATTTTTAAAATTCATCTGAGTCATGAGGATGCCCCGCAATGGTGCAAAAGATTTGGATAGGAACGCTCTCATATTTTAACTCATGCGTTACCAACGTGATGAACATTTTCGGCGATAAGTCTTGCACTAATCACGGAAACCTGTTCCACCATCGGGCTTAAAATTGCTTCCACATTACGAATCTTAAAGATTTGCAATAGAAGAACTTGCTCTACATTTATTTGTCACCGACACCTCTAAAGCTAAACGAGGAAAGGAGAAAATAGAACGACGGTCGTCGTCTTTTTGCCCCGAAATTGCTAACCGGAATCCGACAGAGGGCCAAGTATTCGTTCAGTTGCTCGGTCCGTCTCGCGAGTAAACATCGTGCTCGTATCTTGCGAATGGAGAAGCTTTCTCGTAGTGTACGTTCAATTCTCATCTCTCCCGCGGCCAGTGGAATCTTGAAGATTGCCCCTGGAGAAAGCGACAGTGATGTTGCGTTTCGTGGTCATTGGAGAACATATAGGATATAATCGATGTGGCAGATTTGCACGGGACTGCATTGTGACTTCGTCGAGTGAGTGAGGCGAGAAGCTTCGAGCGAGGTTCACGGAGAATTTTAAAGGTGAGACCCATCGGAATATTTTCCTCGTCCCTTTGCCTGCGTTGACAAGGATGTGCATCGCAATTTAACCTCCTGATTGCTTCGAAACGCGGAGTTTGGAGTGCCCTCGGCTGGGGGATATCTTGATCACCGTAAATAAGACCAGATGTAAACAACGGCGAACGAATGCTTCATTGTCTCAGCTGTATCGTTCACATGGACTCGTATATTATCGCCTGGACGCGAACTTTATTAAGATTCCGAAGCCGTTTCTACAGTCAAAGCGCTTCCTCGTAGCATCATAGTTTACGTGAGGATGATTTCGTCTTCAATCGTGTTGATTTCATTCGAGGAAAGGGAAAATAAGGGACTGGGTGTGGGAACGAAGTGAACGCGGCGAAGCCGCCATGGAAAGTGCAAAATGCATGGCGGCATTTCGAGGCGCCATTGTTACCGGTGGGAATCTAAAATTGAAAGAAGATTTTTCGAAATTAACTTGCGGTCCGTCGTAAACGATAAAATTTTCATGAAGACTAGTATTTATTATGATTTTTTTCCTACTACGTGAGTCTTACCGCACAGCAAGACCATTTTCATAATGTATCGAAAGCTTGTTCTTCGGAATTGAGGAAAACCGCCATTACTCGCCGTCGACGTAAAACAAGAAAGAAATTTTGAGGTCATTCGATCGGTTACTGGATCAACAATTATTTGCCATGAAATTCATTAATACAGCGTCTGCACTGACAGCGGTGGTATTTCTCTCAGCCAATCAGAATCAAGAAAAATGTTTACCGGGAACTCAAATTAGATGAAATCTTCAAATGATAAATTAAAATTTGATTGATCGTTAAACGCGTTGCTGCTGCTACTTTCTGAAGCTAATACACTATCAGAATTGATCGAGAAAGACTTTTTTCAAGTATTCATCGAGTAAAAGAGCCCTACCATGCATAGTACCAAAAACAGAAATACTGTGGGGCTATAGACTTCTCTACTTCATAATGTAATTTGCACTATTTCTTGGCTTTTGAAGGGTAAGAGACGAGGATTGGCTGCTATAATTAACTACAAGTCAATACGGTAGCTTTCATAGCGAGCAGAAGTAGAGGAAGATTCTTTGTTTTGAATAATCGCTTGATTTTCAATGACATCTTTCTATTTCAATTCCAGGATGCTTCTCCACCGACAAATTCCTACTGCTGAGATGAATAATTCACTGCACCCAAGGGACTGCAAAGAGTAGTCATCGCCTTACTTCGAAGTGGAGGTTTTATAAACACATTTCAATATGATAATGGATTACTTTTCAAGGTATGAGGTTGTTGAAACTATGATGTCCGTTCAACTATTCTTTCAAAAGGAGTTAAAACCTGAAGATGACTTAACTATACTACAAGATGAAAATTATATGAATGCATATGGTCAAAAGCAAAGTTAATTTACTGTCTTGATCAAATTAGATTTAATCATGTAATGTTTCATTAAAACTTGATAAATCGTTGATTATGTTGCTGCTGCTTCTTTGTGAAGCTTATACACTGTAAGATTTGATCGCGAAAGACTTTTTTCAAGTATTCCTTAAGATGAACAGCTCTTCCATGCATACTACCACGAACAGAAGTAATTACTTTTGGTGCTACTTATTTCCTTACTTCATTATGTACTTTTCTTAAGCCAGATAATTGTGCAGAGTAGGAGACGAGGAGAACTGCTAGAAATAATTAAAATCATTACGGTAGCTTCCATAGCGATGAGAATTAGAGGTAAATTCTTTGTTTCGGATAATTGCTTGATTTTCAATGACATCTTTATATTTCAATTTCAGGATGCTTCTCCACCGACAAATTCCTGCAACTTAGATTAATAATTCACTGCACCCATAGGACTGCCTAGAGTGCTCATCACTTAACTTCGAAGTGGAGGTTTGATATTGCACATTTCAAGATGTTAGTGGATTATCTTTCAAGGTAAGAGTTTTTTGAAACGTTGGTAATGTAAATAATTCCTTTCATCGGATGTGACAATGTGAATGATTCTGCACGATGGAAATGAAATGAATCTATAAATTGAACGACAAAGGTGATCGATTTACAATTCAAAACTTAGTGTCTTTATGGGTTATATTAAAGAGTATTAATCAGTTCAATAATGAAAAACGCAGTTCGGCAAACAGAAACTTGCTGTTATGATTCCCGGATGTTAATTACACATTTGGGTAGGTATCATTTACAAGGTAGGAGGATTTTGAAGCATTAGTTTCTGATAACATTTCCTTTTGATAGATGTCACACCAATGAGACCAATGATGTGATTTCCAATTGATGAATTTAAGATCCTGAGTGATAAATTGAATCAGTTTTAGTACTTGGGTGATGGGAAAGGAAACTTTGCAAGCAGGGAGTATAGTTTTCATGCAAGGATACTGATTGCACGTTTGAGCAAGTAAGATGATTTCCCTTCACGATAAGAGGTATTTGAAACAATGATTTTTGTTCAACTTTTCTTTCATAAGTGGTCAACTCACTTTACATTTCTGCAAGATGAAAGTTATACGAATCTATAAAGTTGAAAGAGAATTAATATAATAATTTCCCTTGGATTGATGGGTGTGCGTAAGGGATAGTTTTCATTTCATTCGATGATGGAATGGGCAATTCGGCAGGCGGCGATGAGCACTGTAAGCGAGTCTCCACATCTGCTGAGATACCGTGTTTCCCCTCTCGGATAACTATTTTATTACCTATCGTTTTTCAGGCACCGAACGAACAACGAGATACATGTCTCCCTTGCTCCTAAAACATTCTCTTATTTTCAGGTGTATTCTTTCTGTAGGTACATCTAGCAAGGAAACAAGGCCGGGAGGACGGACGAGGAGTGAGCTAGGTTCTTTTCTACATTTGGGCAGGAGATTAGAAGCAACTTATAGCACGACCAAGATAGTGAACATCTATTTTAAGTGATGCAAGAGGATGTGAATTGAACGTATCGCTGGCCATGTAACTGATGGTTGAAGTGCAATAAAGTTTCTATTTTAAATGGTTGAAAACTGGGTTTTACTCCACTCCCTTCAAGAAATATTAGTAAGAAAAAAGGTTTAAAGTTAAATGCATACCCTTAGGTTTGACCGCTCTCCGAGTAAAGTTAAAGCACTGGTTAGGGTATTATTACCTCGAGGGCTTTCGTGAGAGCTCGACAAATTTCCATCGATTGCTTTCCTTTAAACTACCTATCATCAATAAGATTTTTAAAATTCATCTGAGTCATGAGGATGCCCCGCAATGGTGCAAAAGATTTGGATAGGAACGCTCTCATATTTTAACTCATGCGTTACCAACGTGATGAACATTTTCGGCGAGAAGTCTTGTACTAATCACGGAAACCTATTCCACCATCGGGCTTAAAATTGCTTCCACATTACGAATCTTAAAGATTTGGAATAGAAGAACTTGCTCTACATTTATTTGTCACCGACACCTCTAAAGCTAAACGAGGAAAGGAGAAAATAGAACGACGGTCGTCGTCTTTTTGCCCCGAAATTGCTAACCGGAATCCGACAGAGGGCCAAGTATTCGTTCAGTTGCTCGGTCCGTCTCGCGAGTAAACATCGTGCTCGTATCTTGCGAATGGAGAAGCTTTCTCGTAGTGTACGTTCAATTCTCATCTCTCCCGCGGCCAGTGGAATCTTGAAGATTGCCCCTGGAGAAAGCGACAGTGATGTTGCGTTTAGTGGTCATTGGAGAACATATAGGATATAATCGATGTGGCAGATTTGCACGAGACTGCATTGTGACTTCGTCGAGTGAGTGAGGCGAGAAGCTTCGAGCGAGGTTCACGGAGAATTTTAAAGGTGAGACCCATCGGAATATTTTCCTCGTCCCTTTGCCTGCGTTGACAAGGATGTGCATCGCAATTTAACCTCCTGATTGCTTCGAAACGCGGAGTTTGGAGTGCCCTCGGCTGGGGGATATCTTGATCACCGTAAATAAGACCAGATGTAAACAACGGCGAACGAATGCTTCATTGTCTCAGCTGTATCGTTCACATGGACTCGTATATTATCGCCTGGAAGCGAACTTTATTAAGATTCCGAAGCCGTTTCTACAGTCAAAGCGCTTCCTCGTAGCATCATAGTTTACGTGAGGATGATTTCGTCTTCAATCGTGTTGATTTCATTCGAGGAAAGGGAAAATAAGGGACTGGGTGTGGGAACGAAGTGAACGCGGCGAAGCCGCCATGGAAAGTGCAAAATGCATGGCGGCATTTCGAGGCGCCATTGTTACCGGTGGGAATCTAAAATTGAAAGAAGATTTTTCGAAATTAACTTGCGGTCCGTCGTAAACGATAAAATTTTCATGAAGACTAGTATTTATTATGATTTTTTTCCTACTACGTGAGTCTTACCGCACAGCAAGACCATTTTCATAATGTATCGAAAGCTTGTTCTTCGGAATTGAGGAAAACCGCCATTACTCGCCGTCGACGTAAAAGAAGAAAGAAATTTTGAGGTCATTCGATCGGTAATTGGATCAACAATTATTTGCCATGAAATTCATTAATACAGCGTCTGCACTGACAGCGGTGGTATTTCTCTCAGCCAATCAGAATCAAGAAAAATGTTTACCGGGAACTCAAATTAGATGAAATCTTCAAATGATAAATTAAAATTTGATTGATCGTTAAACGCGTTGCTGCTGCTACTTTCTGAAGCTAATACACTATCAGAATTGATCGAGAAAGACTTTTTTCAAGTATTCATCGAGTAAAAGAGCCCTACCATGCATAGTACCAAAAACAGAAATACTGTGGGGCTATAGACTTCTCTACTTCATAATGTAATTTGCACTATTTCTTGGCTTTTGAAGGGTAAGAGACGAGGATTGGCTGCTATAATTAACTACAAGTCAATACGGTAGCTTTCATAGCGAGCAGAAGTAGAGGAAGATTCTTTGTTTTGAATAATCGCTTGATTTTCAATGACATCTTTCTATTTCAATTCCAGGATGCTTCTCCACCGACAAATTCCTACTGCTGAGATGAATAATTCACTGCACCCAAGGGACTGCAAAGAGTAGTCATCGCCTTACTTCGAAGTGGAGGTTTTATTAACACATTTCAATATGATAATGGATTACTTTTCAAGGTATGAGGTTGTTGAAACTATGATGTCCGTTCAACTATTCTTTCAAAAGGAGTTAAAACCTGACGATGACTTAACTATACTACAAGATGAAAGTTATATGAATGCATATGGTCAAAAGCAAAGTTAATTCACTGTCTTGATCAAATTAGATTTAATCATGTAATGTTTCATTAAAACTTGATAAATCGTTGATTATGTTACTGCTGCTTCTTTGTGAAGCTTATACACTGTAAGATTTGATCGCGAAAGACTTTTTTCAAGTATTCCTTAAGATGAACAGCTCTTCCATGCATACTACCACGAACAGAAGTAATTACTTTTGGTGCTACTTATTTCCTTACTTCATTATGTACTTTTCTTAAGCCAGATAATTGTGCAGAGTAGGAGACGAGGAAAACTGCTAGAAATAATTAAAATCATTACGGTAGCTTCCATAGCGATGAGAATTAGAGGTAAATTCTTTGTTTCGGATAATTGCTTGATTTTCAATGACATCTTTATATTTCAATTTCAGGATGCTTCTCCACCGACAAATTCCTGCAACTTAGATTAATAATTCACTGCACCCATAGGACTGCCTAGAGTGCTCATCACTTAACTTCGAAGTGGAGGTTTGATATTGCACATTTCAAGATGTTAGTGGATTATCTTTCAAGGTAAGAGTTTTTTGAAACGTTGGTAATGTAAATAATTCCTTTCATCGGATGTGACAATGTGAATGATTCTGCACGATGGAAATGAAATGAATCCATAAATTGAACGACAAAGGTGATCGATTTACAATTCAAAACTTAGTGTCTTTATGGGTTATATTAAAGAGTATTAATCAGTTCAATAATGAAAAACGCAGTTCGGCAAACAGAAACTTGCTGTTATGATTCCCGGATGTTAATTACACATTTGGGTAGGTATCATTTACAAGGTAGGAGGATTTTGAAGCATTAGTTTCTGATAACATTTCCTTTTGATAGATGTCACACCAATGAGACCAATGATGTGATTTCCAATTGATGAATTTAAGATCCTGAGTGATAAATTGAATCAGTTTTAGTACTTGGGTGATGGGAAAGGAAACTTTGCAAGCAGGGAGTATAGTTTTCATGCAAGGATACTGATTGCACGTTTGAGCAAGTAAGATGATTTCCCTTCACGATAAGAGGTATTTGAAACAATGATTTTTGTTCAACTTTTCTTTCATAAGTGGTCAACTCACTTTACATTTCTGCAAGATGAAAGTTATACGAATCTATAAGGTTGAAAGAGAATTAATATAATAATTTCCCTTATATTGATGGGTGTGCGTAAGGGATAGTTTTCATTTCATTCGATGATGGAATGGGCAATTCGGCAGGCGGCGATGAGCACTGTAAGCGAGTCTCCACATCTGCTGAGATACCGTGTTTCCCCTCTCGGATAACTATTTTATTACCTATCGTTTTTCAGGCACCGAACGAACAACGAGATACATGTCTCCCTTGCTCCTAAAACATTCTCTTATTTTCAGGTGTATTCTTTCTGTAGGTACATCTAGCAAGGAAACAAGGCCGGGAGGACGGACGAGGAGTGAGCTAGGTTCTTTTCTACATTTGGGCAGGAGATTAGAAGCAACTTATAGAACGACCAAGATAGTGAACATCTATTTTAAGTGATGCAAGAGGATGTGAATTGAACGTATCGCTTGCCATGTAACTGATGGTTGAAGTGCAATAAAGTTTCTATTTTAAATGGTTGAAAACTGGGTTTTACTCCACTCCCTTCAAGAAATATTAGTAAGAAAAAACGTTTAAAGTTAAATGCATACCCTTAGGTTTGACCGCTCTCCGAGTAAAGTTAAAGCACTCGTTAGGGTATTATTACCTCGAGGGCTTTCGTGAGAGCTCGACAAATTTCCATCGATTGCTTTCCTTTAAACTACCTATCATCAATAAGATTTTTAAAATTCATCTGAGTCATGAGGATGCCCCGCAATGGTGCAAAAGATTTGGATAGGAACGCTCTCATATTTTAACTCATGCGTTACCAACGTGATGAACATTTTCGGCGAGAAGTCTTGTACTAATCACGGAAACCTATTCCACCATCGGGCTTAAAATTGCTTCCACATTACGAATCTTAAAGATTTGGAATAGAAGAACTTGCTCTACATTTATTTGTCACCGACACCTCTAAAGCTAAACGAGGAAAGGAGAAAATAGAACGACGGTCGTCGTCTTTTTGCCCCGAAATTGCTAACCGGAATCCGACAGAGGGCCAAGTATTCGTTCAGTTGCTCGGTCCGTCTCGCGAGTAAACATCGTGCTCGTATCTTGCGAATGGAGAAGCTTTCTCGTAGTGTACGTTCAATTCTCATCTCTCCCGCGGCCAGTGGAATCTTGAAGATTGCCCCTGGAGAAAGCGACAGTGATGTTGCGTTTAGTGGTCATTGGAGAACATATAGGATATAATCGATGTGGCAGATTTGCACGAGACTGCATTGTGACTTCGTCGAGTGAGTGAGGCGAGAAGCTTCGAGCGAGGTTCACGGAGAATTTTAAAGGTGAGACCCATCGGAATATTTTCCTCGTCCCTTTGCCTGCGTTGACAAGGATGTGCATCGCAATTTAACCTCCTGATTGCTTCGAAACGCGGAGTTTGGAGTGCCCTCGGCTGGGGGATATCTTGATCACCGTAAATAAGACCAGATGTAAACAACGGCGAACGAATGCTTCATTGTCTCAGCTGTATCGTTCACATGGACTCGTATATTATCGCCTGGACGCGAACTTTATTAAGATTCCGAAGCCGTTTCTACAGTCAAAGCGCTTCCTCGTAGCATCATAGTTTACGTGAGGATGATTTCGTCTTCAATCGTGTTGATTTCATTCGAGGAAAGGGAAAATAAGGGACTGGGTGTGGGAACGAAGTGAACGCGGCGAAGCCGCCATGGAAAGTGCAAAATGCATGGCGGCATTTCGAGGCGCCATTGTTACCGGTGGGAATCTAAAATTGAAAGAAGATTTTTCGAAATTAACTTGCGGTCCGTCGTAAACGATAAAATTTTCATGAAGACTAGTATTTATTATGATTTTTTTCCTACTACGTGAGTCTTACCGCACAGCAAGACCATTTTCATAATGTATCGAAAGCTTGTTCTTCGGAATTGAGGAAAACCGCCATTACTCGCCGTCGACGTAAAACAAGAAAGAAATTTTGAGGTCATTCGATCGGTTACTGGATCAACAATTATTTGCCATGAAATTCATTAATACAGCGTCTGCACTGACAGCGGTGGTATTTCTCTCAGCCAATCAGAATCAAGAAAAATGTTTACCGGGAACTCAAATTAGATGAAATCTTCAAATGATAAATTAAAATTTGATTGATCGTTAAACGCGTTGCTGCTGCTACTTTCTGAAGCTAATACACTATCAGAATTGATCGAGAAAGACTTTTTTCAAGTATTCATCGAGTAAAAGAGCCCTACCATGCATAGTACCAAAAACAGAAATACTGTGGGGCTATAGACTTCTCTACTTCATAATGTAATTTGCACTATTTCTTGGCTTTTGAAGGGTAAGAGACGAGGATTGGCTGCTATAATTAACTACAAGTCAATACGGTAGCTTTCATAGCGAGCAGAAGTAGAGGAAGATTCTTTGTTTTGAATAATCGCTTGATTTTCAATGACATCTTTCTATTTCAATTCCAGGATGCTTCTCCACCGACAAATTCCTACTGCTGAGATGAATAATTCACTGCACCCAAGGGACTGCAAAGAGTAGTCATCGCCTTACTTCGAAGTGGAGGTTTTATAAACACATTTCAATATGATAATGGATTACTTTTCAAGGTATGAGGTTGTTGAAACTATGATGTCCGTTCAACTATTCTTTCAAAAGGAGTTAAAACCTGACGATGACTTAACTATACTACAAGATGAAAGTTATATGAATGCATATGGTCAAAAGCAAAGTAAATTTACTGTCTTGATCAAATTAGATTTAATCATGTAATGTTTCATTAAAACTTGATAAATCGTTGATTATGTTACTGCTGCTTCTTTGTGAAGCTTATACACTGTAAGATTTGATCGCGAAAGACTTTTTTCAAGTATTCCTTAAGATGAACAGCTCTTCCATGCATACTACCACGAACAGAAGTAATTACTTTTGGTGCTACTTATTTCCTTACTTCATTATGTACTTTTCTTAAGCCAGATAATTGTGCAGAGTAGGAGACGAGGAGAACTGCTAGAAATAATTAAAATCATTACGGTAGCTTCCATAGCGATGAGAATTAGAGGTAAATTCTTTGTTTCGGATAATTGCTTGATTTTCAATGACATCTTTATATTTCAATTTCAGGATGCTTCTCCACCGACAAATTCCTGCAACTTAGATTAATAATTCACTGCACCCATAGGACTGCCTAGAGTGCTCATCACTTAACTTCGAAGTGGAGGTTTGATATTGCACATTTCAAGATGTTAGTGGATTATCTTTCAAGGTAAGAGTTTTTTGAAACGTTGGTAATGTAAATAATTCCTTTCATCGGATGTGACAATGTGAATGATTCTGCACGATGGAAATGAAATGAATCTATAAATTGAACGACAAAGGTGATCGATTTACAATTCAAAACTTAGTGTCTTTATGGGTTATATTAAAGAGTATTAATCAGTTCAATAATGAAAAACGCAGTTCGGCAAACAGAAACTTGCTGTTATGATTCCCGGATGTTAATTACACATTTGGGTAGGTATCATTTACAAGGTAGGAGGATTTTGAAGCATTAGTTTCTGATAACATTTCCTTTTGATAGATGTCACACCAATGAGACCAATGATGTGATTTCCAATTGATGAATTTAAGATCCTGAGTGATAAATTGAATCAGTTTTAGTACTTGGGTGATGGGAAAGGAAACTTTGCAAGCAGGGAGTATA
Organism: Pantala flavescens; assembly: GCA_020796165.1. Classification (NCBI taxonomy): domain Eukaryota; kingdom Metazoa; phylum Arthropoda; class Insecta; order Odonata; family Libellulidae; genus Pantala; species Pantala flavescens. The sequence continues at coordinate 26,054,940 of CM036889.1, forward strand.
GTTTTCATGCAAGGATACTGATTGCACGTTTGAGCAAGTAAGATGATTTCCCTTCACGATAAGAGGTATTTGAAACAATGATTTTTGTTCAACTTTTCTTTCATAAGTGGTCAACTCACTTTACATTTCTGCAAGATGAAAGTTATACGAATCTATAAAGTTGAAAGAGAATTAATATAATAATTTCCCTTGGATTGATGGGTGTGCGTAAGGGATAGTTTTCATTTCATTCGATGATGGAATGGGCAATTCGGCAGGCGGCGATGAGCACTGTAAGCGAGTCTCCACATCTGCTGAGATACCGTGTTTCCCCTCTCGGATAACTATTTTATTACCTATCGTTTTTCAGGCACCGAACGAACAACGAGATACATGTCTCCCTTGCTCCTAAAACATTCTCTTATTTTCAGGTGTATTCTTTCTGTAGGTACATCTAGCAAGGAAACAAGGCCGGGAGGACGGACGAGGAGTGAGCTAGGTTCTTTTCTACATTTGGGCAGGAGATTAGAAGCAACTTATAGCACGACCAAGATAGTGAACATCTATTTTAAGTGATGCAAGAGGATGTGAATTGAACGTATCGCTGGCCATGTAACTGATGGTTGAAGTGCAATAAAGTTTCTATTTTAAATGGTTGAAAACTGGGTTTTACTCCACTCCCTTCAAGAAATATTAGTAAGAAAAAAGGTTTAAAGTTAAATGCATACCCTTAGGTTTGACCGCTCTCCGAGTAAAGTTAAAGCACTCGTTAGGGTATTATTACCTCGAGGGCTTTCGTGAGAGCTCGACAAATTTCCATCGATTGCTTTCCTTTAAACTACCTATCATCAATAAGATTTTTAAAATTCATCTGAGTCATGAGGATGCCCCGCAATGGTGCAAAAGATTTGGATAGGAACGCTCTCATATTTTAACTCATGCGTTACCAACGTGATGAACATTTTCGGCGAGAAGTCTTGTACTAATCACGGAAACCTATTCCACCATCGGGCTTAAAATTGCTTCCACATTACGAATCTTAAAGATTTGGAATAGAAGAACTTGCTCTACATTTATTTGTCACCGACACCTCTAAAGCTAAACGAGGAAAGGAGAAAATAGAACGACGGTCGTCGTCTTTTTGCCCCGAAATTGCTAACCGGAATCCGACAGAGGGCCAAGTATTCGTTCAGTTGCTCGGTCCGTCTCGCGAGTAAACATCGTGCTCGTATCTTGCGAATGGAGAAGCTTTCTCGTAGTGTACGTTCAATTCTCATCTCTCCCGCGGCCAGTGGAATCTTGAAGATTGCCCCTGGAGAAAGCGACAGTGATGTTGCGTTTAGTGGTCATTGGAGAACATATAGGATATAATCGATGTGGCAGATTTGCACGAGACTGCATTGTGACTTCGTCGAGTGAGTGAGGCGAGAAGCTTCGAGCGAGGTTCACGGAGAATTTTAAAGGTGAGACCCATCGGAATATTTTCCTCGTCCCTTTGCCTGCGTTGACAAGGATGTGCATCGCAATTTAACCTCCTGATTGCTTCGAAACGCGGAGTTTGGAGTGCCCTCGGCTGGGGGATATCTTGATCACCGTAAATAAGACCAGATGTAAACAACGGCGAACGAATGCTTCATTGTCTCAGCTGTATCGTTCACATGGACTCGTATATTATCGCCTGGAAGCGAACTTTATTAAGATTCCGAAGCCGTTTCTACAGTCAAAGCGCTTCCTCGTAGCATCATAGTTTACGTGAGGATGATTTCGTCTTCAATCGTGTTGATTTCATTCGAGGAAAGGGAAAATAAGGGACTGGGTGTGGGAACGAAGTGAACGCGGCGAAGCCGCCATGGAAAGTGCAAAATGCATGGCGGCATTTCGAGGCGCCATTGTTACCGGTGGGAATCTAAAATTGAAAGAAGATTTTTCGAAATTAACTTGCGGTCCGTCGTAAACGATAAAATTTTCATGAAGACTTGTATTTATTATGATTTTTTTCCTACTACGTGAGTCTTACCGCACAGCAAGACCATTTTCATAATGTATCGAAAGCTTGTTCTTCGGAATTGAGGAAAACCGCCATTACTCGCCGTCGACGTAAAAGAAGAAAGAAATTTTGAGGTCATTCGATCGGTAATTGGATCAACAATTATTTGCCATGAAATTCATTAATACAGCGTCTGCACTGACAGCGGTGGTATTTCTCTCAGCCAATCAGAATCAAGAAAAATGTTTACCGGGAACTCAAATTAGATGAAATCTTCAAATGATAAATTAAAATTTGATTGATCGTTAAACGCGTTGCTGCTGCTACTTTCTGAAGCTAATCCACTATCAGAATTGATCGAGAAAGACTTTTTTCAAGTATTCATCGAGTAAAAGAGCCCGACCATGCATAGTACCAAAAACAGAAATACTGTGGGGCTATAGACTTCTCTACTTCATAATGTAATTTGCACTATTTCTTGGCTTTTGAAGGGTAAGAGACGAGGATTGGCTGCTATAATTAACTACAAGTCAATACGGTAGCTTTCATAGCGAGCAGAAGTAGAGGAAGATTCTTTGTTTTGAATAATCGCTTGATTTTCAATGACATCTTTCTATTTCAATTCCAGGATGCTTCTCCACCGACAAATTCCTACTGCTGAGATGAATAATTCACTGCACCCAAGGGACTGCAAAGAGTAGTCATCGCCTTACTTCGAAGTGGAGGTTTTATAAACACATTTCAATATGATAATGGATTACTTTTCAAGGTATGAGGTTGTTGAAACTATGATGTCCGTTCAACTATTCTTTCAAAAGGAGTTAAAACCTGACGATGACTTAACTATACTACAAGATGAAAGTTATATGAATCCATATGGTCAAAAGCAAAGTTAATTTACTGTCTTGATCAAATTAGATTTAATCATGTAATGTTTCATTAAAACTTGATAAATCGTTGATTATGTTACTGCTGCTTCTTTGTGAAGCTTATACACTGTAAGATTTGATCGCGAAAGACTTTTTTCAAATATTCCTCAAGATGAACAGCTCTTCCATGCATACTACCACGAACAGAAGTAATTACTTTTGGTGCTACTTATTTCCTTACTTCATTATGTAGTTTTCTTAAGCCAGATAATTGTGCAGAGTAGGAGACGAGGAAAACTGCTAGAAATAATTAAAATCATTACGGTAGCTTCCATAGCGATGAGAATTAGAGGTAAATTCTTTGTTTCGGATAATTGCTTGATTTTCAATGACATCTTTATATTTCAATTTCAGGATGCTTCTCCACCGACAAATTCCTGCAACTTAGATTAATAATTCACTGCACCCATAGGACTGCCTAGAGTGCTCATCACTTAACTTCGAAGTGGAGGTTTGATATTGCACATTTCAAGATGTTAGTGGATTATCTTTCAAGGTAAGAGTTTTTTGAAACGTTGGTAATGTAAATAATTCCTTTCATCGGATGTGACAATGTGAATGATTCTGCACGATGGAAATGAAATGAATCCATAAATTGAACGACAAAGGTGATCGATTTACAATTCAAAACTTAGTGTCTTTATGGGTTATATTAAAGAGTATTAATCAGTTCAATAATGAAAAACGCAGTTCGGCAAACAGAAACTTGCTGTTATGATTCCCGGATGTTAATTACACATTTGGGTAGGTATCATTTACAAGGTAGGAGGATTTTGAAGCATTAGTTTCTGATAACATTTCCTTTTGATAGATGTCACACCAATGAGACCAATGATGTGATTTCCAATTGATGAATTTAAGATCCTGAGTGATAAATTGAATCAGTTTTAGTACTTGGGTGATGGGAAAGGAAACTTTGCAAGCAGGGAGTATAGTTTTCATGCAAGGATACTGATTGCACGTTTGAGCAAGTAAGATGATTTCCCTTCACGATAAGAGGTATTTGAAACAATGATTTTTGTTCAACTTTTCTTTCATAAGTGGTCAACTCACTTTACATTTCTGCAAGATGAAAGTTATACGAATCTATAAGGTTGAAAGAGAATTAATATAATAATTTCCCTTGGATTGATGGGTGTGCGTAAGGGATAGTTTTCATTTCATTCGATGATGGAATGGGCAATTCGGCAGGCGGCGATGAGCACTGTAAGCGAGTCTCCACATCTGCTGAGATACCGTGTTTCCCCTCTCGGATAACTATTTTATTACCTATCGTTTTTCAGGCACCGAACGAACAACGAGATACATGTCTCCCTTGCTCCTAAAACATTCTCTTATTTTCAGGTGTATTCTTTCTGTAGGTACATCTAGCAAGGAAACAAGGCCGGGAGGACGGACGAGGAGTGAGCTAGGTTCTTTTCTACATTTGGGCAGGAGATTAGAAGCAACTTATAGAACGACCAACATAGTGAACATCTATTTTAAGTGATGCAAGAGGATGTGAATTGAACGTATCGCTTGCCATGTAACTGATGGTTGAAGTGCAATAAAGTTTCTATTTTAAATGGTTGAAAACTGGGTTTTACTCCACTCCCTTCAAGAAATATTAGTAAGAAAAAACGTTTAAAGTTAAATGCATACCCTTAGGTTTGACCGCTCTCCGAGTAAAGTTAAAGCACTCGTTAGGGTATTATTACCTCGAGGGCTTTCGTGAGAGCTCGACAAATTTCCATCGATTGCTTTCCTTTAAACTACCTATCATCAATAAGATTTTTAAAATTCATCTGAGTCATGAGGATGCCCCGCAATGGTGCAAAAGATTTGGATAGGAACGCTCTCATATTTTAACTCATGCGTTACCAACGTGATGAACATTTTCGGCGATAAGTCTTGCACTAATCACGGAAACCTGTTCCACCATCGGGCTTAAAATTGCTTCCACATTACGAATCTTAAAGATTTGCAATAGAAGAACTTGCTCTACATTTATTTGTCACCGACACCTCTAAAGCTAAACGAGGAAAGGAGAAAATAGAACGACGGTCGTCGTCTTTTTGCCCCGAAATTGCTAACCGGAATCCGACAGAGGGCCAAGTATTCGTTCAGTTGCTCGGTCCGTCTCGCGAGTAAACATCGTGCTCGTATCTTGCGAATGGAGAAGCTTTCTCGTAGTGTACGTTCAATTCTCATCTCTCCCGCGGCCAGTGGAATCTTGAAGATTGCCCCTGGAGAAAGCGACAGTGATGTTGCGTTTAGTGGTCATTGGAGAACATATAGGATATAATCGATGTGGCAGATTTGCACGGGACTGCATTGTGACTTCGTCGAGTGAGTGAGGCGAGAAGCTTCGAGCGAGGTTCACGGAGAATTTTAAAGGTGAGACCCATCGGAATATTTTCCTCGTCCCTTTGCCTGCGTTGACAAGGATGTGCATCGCAATTTAACCTCCTGATTGCTTCGAAACGCGGAGTTTGGAGTGCCCTCGGCTGGGGGATATCTTGATCACCGTAAATAAGACCAGATGTAAACAACGGCGAACGAATGCTTCATTGTCTCAGCTGTATCGTTCACATGGACTCGTATATTATCGCCTGGACGCGAACTTTATTAAGATTCCGAAGCCGTTTCTACAGTCAAAGCGCTTCCTCGTAGCATCATAGTTTACGTGAGGATGATTTCGTCTTCAATCGTGTTGATTTCATTCGAGGAAAGGGAAAATAAGGGACTGGGTGTGGGAACGAAGTGAACGCGGCGAAGCCGCCATGGAAAGTGCAAAATGCATGGCGGCATTTCGAGGCGCCATTGTTACCGGTGGGAATCTAAAATTGAAAGAAGATTTTTCGAAATTAACTTGCGGTCCGTCGTAAACGATAAAATTTTCATGAAGACTAGTATTTATTATGATTTTTTTCCTACTACGTGAGTCTTACCGCACAGCAAGACCATTTTCATAATGTATCGAAAGCTTGTTCTTCGGAATTGAGGAAAACCGCCATTACTCGCCGTCGACGTAAAAGAAGAAAGAAATTTTGAGGTCATTCGATCGGTAATTGGATCAACAATTATTTGCCATGAAATTCATTAATACAGCGTCTGCACTTACAGCGGTGGTATTTCTCTCAGCCAATCAGAATCAAGACAAATGTTTACCGGGAACTCAAATTAGATGAAATCTTCAAATGATAAATTAAAATTTGATTGATCGTTAAACGCGTTGCTGCTGCTACTTTCTGAAGCTAATACACTATCAGAATTGATCGAGAAAGACTTTTTTCAAGTATTCATCGAGTAAAAGAGCCCTACCATGCATAGTACCAAAAACAGAAATACTGTGGGGCTATAGACTTCTCTACTTCATAATGTAATTTGCACTATTTCTTGGCTTTTGAAGGGTAAGGGACGAGGATTGGCTGCTATAATTAACTACAAGTCAATACGGTAGCTTTCATAGCGAGCAGAAGTAGAGGAAGATTCTTTGTTTTGAATAATCGCTTGATTTTCAATGACATCTTTCTATTTCAATTCCAGGATGCTTCTCCACCGACAAATTCCTACTGCTGAGATGAATAATTCACTGCACCCAAGGGACTGCAAAGAGTAGTCATCGCCTTACTTCGAAGTGGAGGTTTTATTAACACATTTCAATATGATAATGGATTACTTTTCAAGGTATGAGGTTGTTGAAACTATGATGTCCGTTCAACTATTCTTTCAAAAGGAGTTAAAACCTGACGATGACTTAACTATACTACAAGATGAAAGTTATATGAATGCATATGGTCAAAAGCAAAGTTAATTTACTGTCTTGATCAAATTAGATTTAATCATGTAATGTTTCATTAAAACTTGATAAATCGTTGATTATGTTACTGCTGCTTCTTTGTGAAGCTTATACACTGTAAGATTTGATCGCGAAAGACTTTTTTCAAGTATTCCTTAAGATGAACAGCTCTTCCATGCATACTACCACGAACAGAAGTAATTACTTTTGGTGCTACTTATTTCCTTACTTCATTATGTACTTTTCTTAAGCCAGATAATTGTGCAGAGTAGGAGACGAGGAGAACTGCTAGAAATAATTAATATCATTACGGTAGCTTCCATAGCGATGAGAATTAGAGGTAAATTCTTTGTTTCGGATAATTGCTTGATTTTCAATGACATCTTTATATTTCAATTTCAGGATGCTTCTCCACCGACAAATTCCTGCAACTTAGATTAATAATTCACTGCACCCATAGGACTGCCTAGAGTGCTCATCACTTAACTTCGAAGTGGAGGTTTGATATTGCACATTTCAAGATGTTAGTGGATTATCTTTCAAGGTAAGAGTTTTTTGAAACGTTGGTAATGTAAATAATTCCTTTCATCGGATGTGACAATGTGAATGATTATGCACGATGGAAATGAAATGAATCCATAAATTGAACGACAAAGGTGATCGATTTACAATTCAAAACTTAGTGTCTTTATGGGTTATATTAAAGAGTATTAATCAGTTCAATAATGAAAAACGCAGTTCGGCAAACAGAAACTTGCTGTTATGATTCCCGGATGTTAATTACACATTTGGGTAGGTATCATTTACAAGGTAGGAGGATTTTGAAGCATTAGTTTCTGATAACATTTCCTTTTGATAGATGTCACACCAATGAGACCAATGATGTGATTTCCAATTGATGAATTTAAGATCCTGAGTGATAAATTGAATCAGTTTTAGTACTTGGGTGATGGGAAAGGAAACTTTGCAAGCAGGGAGTATAGTTTTCATGCAAGGATACTGATTGCACGTTTGAGCAAGTAAGATGATTTCCCTTCACGATAAGAGGTATTTGAAACAATGATTTTTGTTCAACTTTTCTTTCATAAGTGGTCAACTCACTTTACATTTCTGCAAGATGAAAGTTATACGAATCTATAAGGTTGAAACAGAATTAGTATAATAATTTCCCTTGGATTGATGGGTGTGCGTAAGGGATAGTTTTCATTTCATTCGATGATGGAATGGGCAATTGGGCAGGCGGCGATGAGCACTGTAAGCGAGTCTCCACATCTGCTGAGATACCGTGTTTCCCCTCTCGGATAACTATTTTATTACCTATCGTTTTTCAGGCACCGAACGAACAACGAGGTACATGTCTCCCTTGCTCCTAAAACATTCTCTTATTTTCAGGTGCATTCTTTCTGTAGGTACATCTAGCAAGGAAACAAGGCCGGGAGGACGGACGAGGAGTGAGCTAGGTTCTTTTCTACATTTGGGCAGGAGATTAGAAGCAACTTATAGAACGATCAAGATAGTGAACATGTATTTTAAGTGATGCAAGAGGATGTGAATTGAACGTATCGCTTGCCATGTAACTGATGGTTGAAGTGCAATAAAGTGTCTATTTTAAATGGTTGAAAACTGGGTTTTACTCCACTCCCTTCAAGAAATATTAGTAAGAAAAAAGGTTTAAAGTTAAATGCATACCCTTAGGTTTGACCGCTCTCCGAGTAAAGTTAAAGCACTCGTTAGGGTATTATTACCTCGAGGGCTTTCGTGAGAGCTCGACAAATTTCCATCGATTGCTTTCCTTTAAACTACCTATCATCAATAAGATTTTTAAAATTCATCTGAGTCATGAGGATGCCCCGCAATGGTGCAAAAGATTTGGATAGGAACGCTCTCATATTTTAACTCATGCGTTACCAACGTGATGAACATTTTCGGCGAGAAGTCTTGTACTAATCACGGAAACCTGTTCCACCATCGGGCTTAAAATTGCTTCCACATTACGAATCTTAAAGATTTGGAATAGAAGAACTTGCTCTACATTTATTTGTCACCGACACCTCTAAAGCTAAACGAGGAAAGGAGAAAATAGAACGACGGTCGTCGTCTTTTTGCCCCGAAATTGCTAACCGGAATCCGACAGAGGGCCAAGTATTCGTTCAGTTGCTCGGTCCGTCTCGCGAGTAAACATCGTGCTCGTATCTTGCGAATGGAGAAGCTTTCTCGTAGTGTACGTTCAATTCTCATCTCTCCCGCGGCCAGTGGAATCTTGAAGATTGCCCCTGGAGAAAGCGACAGTGATGTTGCGTTTCGTGGTCATTGGAGAACATATAGGATATAATCGATGTGGCAGATTTGCACGGGACTGCATTGTGACTTCGTCGAGTGAGTGAGGCGAGAAGCTTCGAGCGAGGTTCACGGAGAATTTTAAAGGTGAGACCCATCGGAATATTTTCCTCGTCCCTTTGCCTGCGTTGACAAGGATGTGCATCGCAATTTAACCTCCTGATTGCTTCGAAACGCGGAGTTTGGAGTGCCCTCGGCTGCGGGATATCTTGATCACCGTAAATAAGACCAGATGTAAACAACGGCGAACGAATGCTTCATTGTCTCAGCTGTATCGTTCACATGGACTCGTATATAATCGCCTGGACGCGAACTTTATTAAGATTCCGAAGCCGTTTCTACAGTCAAAGCGCTTCCTCGTAGCATCATAGTTTACGTGAGGATGATTTCGTCTTCAATCGTGTTGATTTCATTCGAGGAAAGGGAAAATAAGGGACTGGGTGTGGGAACGAAGTGAACGCGGCGAAGCCGCCATGGAAAGTGCAAAATGCATGGCGGCATTTCGAGGCGCCATTGTTACCGGTGGGAATCTAAAATTGAAAGAAGATTTTTCGAAATTAACTTGCGGTCCGTCGTAAACGATAAAATTTTCATGAAGACTAGTATTTATTATGATTTTTTTCCTACTACGTGAGTCTTACCGCACAGCAAGACCATTTTCATAATGTATCGAAAGCTTGTTCTTCGGAATTGAGGAAAACCGCCATTACTCGCCGTCGACGTAAAAGAAGAAAGAAATTTTGAGGTCATTCGATCGGTAATTGGATCAACAATTATTTGCCATGAAATTCATTAATACAGCGTCTGCACTTACAGCGGTGGTATTTCTCTCAGCCAATCAGAATCAAGAAAAATGTTTACCGGGAACTCAAATTAGATGAAATCTTCAAATGATAAATTAAAATTTGATTGATCGTTAAACGCGTTGCTGCTGCTACGTTCTGAAGCTAATACACTTTTAAGAATTGATCGCGAAAGACTTTTTTCAAGTATTCATCGAGTAAAAGAGCCCTACCATGCATAGTACCAAAAACAGAAATACTGTGGGGCTATAGACTTCTCTACTTCATAATGTAATTTGCACTATTTCTTGGCTTTTGAAGGGTAAGAGACGAGGATTGGCTGCTATAATTAACTACAAGTCAATACGGTAGCTTTCATAGCGAGCAGAAGTAGAGGAAGATTCTTTGTTTTGAATAATTGATTGATTTTCAATGACATCTTTCTATTTCAATTCCAGGATGCTTCTCCACCGACAAATTCCTACTGCTGAGATGAATAATTCACTGCACCCAAGGGACTGCAAAAAGTAGTCATCCCCTTACTTCGAAGTGGAGGTTTTATAAACACATTTCAATATGATAATGGATTACTTTTCAAGGTATGAGGTTTTTGAAACTATGATGGCCGTTCAACTATTTTTTCATAAGGAGTTAATCTTACGATGACTTAACTATACTACAAGATGAAAGTTATATGAATGCATATGGTCAAAAGCAAAGTTAATTTACTGTCTTGATCAAATTAGATTTAATCATGTAATGTTTCATTAAAACTTGATAAATCGTTGATTATGTTACTGCTGCTTCTTTGTGAAGCTTATACACTGTAAGATTTGATCGCGAAAGACTTTTTTCAAGTATTCCTTAAGATGAACAGCTCTTCCATGCATACTACCACGAACAGAAGTAATTACTTTTGGTGCTACTTATTTCCTTACTTCATTATGTACTTTTCTTAAGCCAGATAATTGTGCAGAGTAGGAGACGAGGAGAACTGCTAGAAATAATTAATATCATTACGGTAGCTTCCATAGCGATGAGAATTAGAGGTAAATTCTTTGTTTCGGATAATTGCTTGATTTTCAATGACATCTTTATATTTCAATTTCAGGATGCTTCTCCACCGACAAATTCCTGCAACTTAGATTAATAATTCACTGCACCCATAGGACTGCCTAGAGTGCTCATCACTTAACTTCGAAGTGGAGGTTTGATATTGCACATTTCAAGATGTTAGTGGATTATCTTTCAAGGTAAGAGTTTTTTGAAACGTTGGTAATGTAAATAATTCCTTTCATCGGATGTGACAATGTGAATGATTCTGCACGATGGAAATGAAATGAATCCATAAATTGAACGACAAAGGTGATCGATTTACAATTCAAAACTTAGTGTCTTTATGGGTTATATTAAAGAGTATTAATCAGTTCAATAATGAAAAACGCAGTTCGGCAAACAGAAACTTGCTGTTATGATTCCCGGATGTTAATTACACATTTGGGTAGGTATCATTTACAAGGTAGGAGGATTTTGAAGCATTAGTTTCTGATAACATTTCCTTTTGATAGATGTCACACCAATGAGACCAATGATGTGATTTCCAATTGATGAATTTAAGATCCTGAGTGATAAATTGAATCAGTTTTAGTACTTGGGTGATGGGAAAGGAAACTTTGCAAGCAGGGAGTATAGTTTTCATGCAAGGATACTGATTGCACGTTTGAGCAAGTAAGATGATTTCCCTTCACGATAAGAGGTATTTGAAACAATGATTTTTGTTCAACTTTTCTTTCATAAGTGGTCAACTCACTTTACATTTCTGCAAGATGAAAGTTATACGAATCTATAAGGTTGAAACAGAATTAGTATAATAATTTCCCTTGGATTGATGGGTGTGCGTAAGGGATAGTTTTCATTTCATTCGATGATGGAATGGGCAATTGGGCAGGCGGCGATGAGCACTGTAAGCGAGTCTCCACATCTGCTGAGATACCGTGTTTCCCCTCTCGGATAACTATTTTATTACCTATCGTTTTTCAGGCACCGAACGAACAACGAGGTACATGTCTCCCTTGCTCCTAAAACATTCTCTTATTTTCAGGTGCATTCTTTCTGTAGGTACATCTAGCAAGGAAACAAGGCCGGGAGGACGGACGAGGAGTGAGCTAGGTTCTTTTCTACATTTGGGCAGGAGATTAGAAGCAACTTATAGAACGACCAAGATAGTGAACATGTATTTTAAGTGATGCAAGAGGATGTGAATTGAACGTATCGCTTGCCATGTAACTGATGGTTGAAGTGCAATAAAGTGTCTATTTTAAATGGTTGAAAACTGGGTTTTACTCCACTCCCTTCAAGAAATATTAGTAAGAAAAAAGGTTTAAAGTTAAATGCATACCCTTAGGTTTGACCGCTCTCCGAGTAAAGTTAAAGCACTCGTTAGGGTATTATTACCTCGAGGGCTTTCGTGAGAGCTCGACAAATTTCCATCGATTGCTTTCCTTTAAACTACCTATCATCAATAAGATTTTTAAAATTCATCTGAGTCATGAGGATGCCCCGCAATGGTGCAAAAGATTTGGATAGGAACGCTCTCATATTTTAACTCATGCGTTACCAACGTGATGAACATTTTCGGCGAGAAGTCTTGTACTAATCACGGAAACCTGTTCCACCATCGGGCTTAAAATTGCTTCCACATTACGAATCTTAAAGATTTGGAATAGAAGAACTTGCTCTACATTTATTTGTCACCGACACCTCTAAAGCTAAACGAGGAAAGGAGAAAATAGAACGACGGTCGTCGTCTTTTTGCCCCGAAATTGCTAACCGGAATCCGACAGAGGGCCAAGTATTCGTTCAGTTGCTCGGTCCGTCTCGCGAGTAAACATCGTGCTCGTATCTTGCGAATGGAGAAGCTTTCTCGTAGTGTACGTTCAATTCTCATCTCTCCCGCGGCCAGTGGAATCTTGAAGATTGCCCCTGGAGAAAGCGACAGTGATGTTGCGTTTAGTGGTCATTGGAGAACATATAGGATATAATCGATGTGGCAGATTTGCACGAGACTGCATTGTGACTTCGTCGAGTGAGTGAGGCGAGAAGCTTCGAGCGAGGTTCACGGAGAATTTTAAAGGTGAGACCCATCGGAATATTTTCCTCGTCCCTTTGCCTGCGTTGACAAGGATGTGCATCGCAATTTAACCTCCTGATTGCTTCGAAACGCGGAGTTTGGAGTGCCCTCGGCTGCGGGATATCTTGATCACCGTAAATAAGACCAGATGTAAACAACGGCGAACGAATGCTTCATTGTCTCAGCTGTATCGTTCACATGGACTCGTATATAATCGCCTGGACGCGAACTTTATTAAGATTCCGAAGCCGTTTCTACAGTCAAAGCGCTTCCTCGTAGCATCATAGTTTACGTGAGGATGATTTCGTCTTCAATCGTGTTGATTTCATTCGAGGAAAGGGAAAATAAGGGACTGGGTGTGGGAACGAAGTGAACGCGGCGAAGCCGCCATGGAAAGTGCAAAATGCATGGCGGCATTTCGAGGCGCCATTGTTACCGGTGGGAATCTAAAATTGAAAGAAGATTTTTCGAAATTAACTTGCGGTCCGTCGTAAACGATAAAATTTTCATGAAGACTAGTATTTATTATGATTTTTTTCCTACTACGTGAGTCTTACCGCACAGCAAGACCATTTTCATAATGTATCGAAAGCTTGTTCTTCGGAATTGAGGAAAACCGACATTACTCGCCGTCGACGTAAAAGAAGAAAGAAATTTTGAGGTCATTCGATCGGTAATTGGATCAACAATTATTTGCCATGAAATTCATTAATACAGCGTCTGCACTGACAGCGGTGGTATTTCTCTCAGCCAATCAGAATCAAGAAAAATGTTTACCGGGAACTCAAATTAGATGAAATCTTCAAATGATAAATTAAAATTTGATTGATCGTTAAACGCGTTGCTGCTGCTACTTTCTGAAGCTAATACACTATCAGAATTGATCGAGAAAGACTTTTTTCAAGTATTCATCGAGTAAAAGAGCCCTACCATGCATAGTACCAAAAACAGAAATACTGTGGGGCTATAGATTTCTCTACTTCATAATGTAATTTGCACTATTTCTTGGCTTTTGAAGGGTAAGAGACGAGGATTGGCTGCTATAATTAACTACAAGTCAATACGGTAGCTTTCATAGCGAGCAGAAGTAGAGGAAGATTCTTTGTTTTGAATAATCGCTTGATTTTCAATGACATCTTTCTATTTCAATTCCAGGATGCTTCTCCACCGACAAATTCCTACTGCTGAGATGAATAATTCACTGCACCCAAGGGACTGCAAAGAGTAGTCATCGCCTTACTTCGAAGTGGAGGTTTTATAAACACATTTCAATATGATAATGGATTATTTTTCAAGGTATGAGGTTGTTGAAACTATGATGTCCGTTCAACTATTCTTTCAAAAGGAGTTAAAACCTGACGATGACTTAACTATACTACAAGATGAAAGTTATATGAATGCATATGGTCAAAAGCAAAGTTAATTTACTGTCTTGATCAAATTAGATTTAATCATGTAATGTTTCATTAAAACTTGATAAATCGTTGATTATGTTGCTGCTGCTTCTTTGTGAAGCTTATACACTGTAAGATTTGATCGCGAAAGACTTTTTTCAAGTATTCCTTAAGATGAACAGCTCTTCCATGCACACTACCACGAACAGAAGTAATTACTTTTGGTGCTACTTATTTCCTTACTTCATTATGTACTTTTCTTAAGCCAGATAATTGTGCAGAGTAGGAGACGAGGAGAACTGCTAGAAATAATTAATATCATTACGGTAGCTTCCATAGGGATGAGAATTAGAGGTAAATTCTTTGTTTCGGATAATTGCTTGATTTTCAATGACATCTTTATATTTTAATTTCAGGATGCTTCTCCACCGACAAATTCCTGCAACTTAGATTAATAATTCACTGCACCCATAGGACTGCCTAGAGTGCTCATCACTTAACTTCGAAGTGGAGGTTTGATATTGCACATTTCAAGATGTTAGTGGATTATCTTTCAAGGTAAGAGTTTTTTGAAACGTTGGTAATGTAAATAATTCCTTTCATCGGATGTGACAATGTGAATGATTCTGCACGATGGAAATGAAATGAATCCATAAATTGAACGACAAAGGTGATCGATTTACAATTCAAAACTTAGTGTCTTTATGGGTTATATTAAAGAGTATTAATCAGTTCAATAATGAAAAACGCAGTTCGGCAAACAGAAACTTGCTGTCATGATTCCCGATTGTTAATTACACATTTGGGTAGGTATCATTTACAAGGTAGGAGGATTTTGAAGCATTAGTTTCTGATAACATTTCCTTTTGATAGATGTCACACCAATGAGACCAATGATGTGATTTCCAATTGATGAATTTAAGATCCTGAGTGATAAATTGAATCAGTTTTAGTACTTGGGTGATGGGAAAGGAAACTTTGCAAGCAGGGAGTATAGTTTTCATGCAAGGATACTGATTGCACGTTTGAGCAAGTAAGATGATTTCCCTTCACGATAAGAGGTATTTGAAACAATGATTTTTGTTCAACTTTTCTTTCATAAGTGGTCAACTCACTTTACATTTCTGCAAGATGAAAGTTATACGAATCTATAAGGTTGAAAGAGAATTAATATAATAATTTCCCTTGGATTGATGGGTGTGCGTAAGGGATAGTTTTCATTTCATTCGATGATGGAATGGGCAATTGGGCAGGCGGCGATGAGCACTGTAAGCGAGTCTCCACATCTGCTGAGATACCGTGTTTCCCCTCTCGGATAACTATTTTATTACCTATCGTTTTTCAGGCACCGAACGAACAACGAGATACATGTCTCCCTTGCTCCTAAAACATTCTCTTATTTTCAGGTGTATTCTTTCTGTAGGTACATCTAGCAAGGAAACAAGGCCGAGAGGACGGACGAGGAGTGAGCTAGGTTCTTTTCTACATTTGGGCAGGAGATTAGAAGCAACTTATAGAACGACCAAGATAGTGAACATCTATTTTAAGTGATGCAAGAGGATGTGAGTTGAACGTATCGCTTGCCATGTAACTGATGGTTGAAGTGCAATAAAGTTTCTATTTTAAATGGTTGAAAACTGGGTTTTACTCCACTCCCTTCAAGAAATATTAGTAAGAAAAAAGGTTTAAAGTTAAATGCATACCCTTAGGTTTGACCGCTCTCCGAGTAAAGTTAAAGCACTCGTTAGGGTATTATTACCTCGAGGGCTTTCGTGAGAGCTCGACAAATTTCCATCGATTGCTTTCCTTTAAACTTCTTATCTTCAATAAGATTTTAAAAATTCTTCTGAGTCATGAGGATGCCCCGCAATGGTGCAAAAGATTTGGATAGGAACGCTCTCATATTTTAACTCATGCGTTACCGACGTGATGAACATTTTCGGCGATAAGTCTTGTACTAATCACGGAAACCTGTTCCACCATCGGGCTTAAAATTGCTTCCACATTACGAATCTTAAAGATTTGGAATAGAAGAACTTGCTCTACATTTATTTGTCACCGACACCTCTAAAGCTAAACGAGGAAAGGAGAAAATAGAACGACGGTCGTCGTCTTTTGGCCCCGAAATTGCTAACCGGAATCCGACAGAGGGCCAAGTATTCGTTCAGTTGCTCGGTCCGTCTCGCGAGTAAACATCGTGCTCGTATCTTGCGAATGGAGAAGCTTTCTCGTAGTGTACGTTCAATTCTCATCTCTCCCGCGGCCAGTGGAATCTTGAAGATTGCCCCTGGAGAAAGCGACAGTGATGTTGCGTTTAGTGGTCATTGGAGAACATATAGGATATAATCGATGTGGCAGATTTGCACGGGACTGCATTGTGACTTCGTCGAGTGAGTGAGGCGAGAAGCTTCGAGCGAGGTTCACGGAGAATTTTAAAGGTGAGACCCATCGGAATATTTTCCTCGTCTCTTTGCCTGCGTTGACAAGGATGTGCATCGCAATTTAACCTCCTGATTGCTTCGAAACGCGGAGTTTGGTGTGCCCTCGGCTGGGGGATATCTTGATCACCGTAAATAAGACCAGATGTAAACAACGACGAACGAATGCTTCATTGTCTCAGCTGTATCGTTCACATGGACTCGTATATTATCGCCTGGACGCGAACTTTATTAAGATTCCGAAGCCGTTTCTACAGTCAAAGCGCTTCCTCGTAGCATCATAGTTTACGTGAGGATGATTTCGTCTTCAATCGTGTTGATTTCATTCGAGGAAAGGGAAAATAAGGGACTGGGTGTGGGAACGAAGTGAACGCGGCGAAGCCGCCATGGAAAGTGCAAAATGCATGGCGGCATTTCGAGGCGCCATTGTTACCGGTGGGAATCTAAAATTGAAAGAAGATTTTTCGAAATTAACTTGCGGTCCGTCGTAAACGATAAAATTTTCATGAAGACTAGTATTTATTATGATTTTTTTCCTACTACGTGAGTCTTACCGCACAGCAAGACCATTTTCATAATGTATCGAAAGCTTGTTCTTCTGAATTGAGGAAAACCGCCATTACTCGCCGTCGACGTAAAAGAAGAAAGAAATTTTGAGGTCATTCGATCGGTAATTGGATCAACAATTATTTGCCATGAAATTCATTAATACAGCGTCTGCACTGACAGCGGTGGTATTTCTCTCAGCCAATCAGAATCAAGAAAAATGTTTACCGGGAACTCAAATTAGATGAAATCTTCAAATGATAAATTAAAATTTGATTGATCGTTAAACGCGTTGCTGCTGCTACTTTCTGAAGCTAATACACTATCAGAATTGATCGAGAAAGACTTTTTTCAAGTATTCATCGAGTAAAAGAGCCCTACCATGCATAGTACCAAAAACAGAAATACTGTGGGGCTATAGACTTCTCTACTTCATAATGTAATTTGCACTATTTCTTGGCTTTTGAAGGGTAAGAGACGAGGATTGGCTGCTATAATTAACTACAAGTCAATACGGTAGCTTTCATAGCGAGCAGAAGTAGAGGAAGATTCTTTGTTTTGAATAATCGCTTGATTTTCAATGACATCTTTCTATTTCAATTCCAGGATGCTTCTCCACCGACAAATTCCTACTGCTGAGATGAATAATTCACTGCACCCAAGGGACTGCAAAGAGTAGTCATCGCCTTACTTCGAAGTGGAGGTTTTATAAACACATTTCAATATGATAATGGATTACTTTTCAAGGTATGAGGTTGTTGAAACTATGATGTCCGTTCAACTATTCTTTCAAAAGGAGTTAAAACCTGACGATGACTTAACTATACTACAAGATGAAAGTTATATGAATGCATATGGTCAAAAGCAAAGTTAATTTACTGTCTTGATCAAATTAGATTTAATCATGTAATGTTTCATTAAAACTTGATAAATCGTTGATTATGTTGCTGCTGCTTCTTTGTGAAGCTTATACACTGTAAGATTTGATCGCGAAAGACTTTTTTCAAGTATTCCTTAAGATGAACAGCTCTTCCATGCATACTACCACGAACAGAAGTAATTACTTTTGGTGCTACTTATTTCCTAACTTCATTATGTACTTTTCTTAAGCCAGATAATTGTGCAGAGTAGGAGACGAGGAGAACTGCTAGAAATAATTAATATCATTACGGTAGCTTCCATACGGATGAGAATTAGAGGTAAATTCTTTGTTTCGGATAATTGCTTGATCTTCAATGACATCTTTATATTTCAATTTCAGGATGCTTCTCCACCGACAAATTCCTGCAACTTAGATTAATAATTCACTGCACCCATAGGACTGCCTAGAGTGCTCATCACTTAACTTCGAAGTGGAGGTTTGATATTGCACATTTCAAGATGTTAGTGGATTATCTTTCAAGGTAAGAGTTTTTTGAAACGTTGGTAATGTAAATAATTCCTTTCATCGGATGTGACAATGTGAATGATTCTGCACGATGGAAATGAAATGAATCCATAAATTGAACGACAAAGGTGATCGATTTACAATTCAAAACTTAGTGTCTTTATGGGTTATATTAAAGAGTATTAATCAGTTCAATAATGAAAAACGCAGTTCGGCAAACAGAAACTTGCTGTTATGATTCCCGGATGTTAATTACACATTTGGGTAGGTATCATTTACAAGGTAGGAGGATTTTGAAGCATTAGTTTCTGATAACATTTCCTTTTGATAGATGTCACACCAATGAGACCAATGATGTGATTTCCAATTGATGAATTTAAGATCCTGAGTGATAAATTGAATCAGTTTTAGTACTTGGGTGATGGGAAAGGAAACTTTGCAAGCAGGGAGTATAGTTTTCATGCAAGGATACTGATTGCACGTTTGAGCAAGTAAGATGATTTCCCTTCACGATAAGAGGTATTTGAAACAATGATTTTTGTTCAACTTTTCTTTCATAAGTGGTCAACTCACTTTACATTTCTGCAAGATGAAAGTTATACGAATCTATAAGGTTGAAAGAGAATTAATATAATAATTTCCCTTGGATTGATGGGTGTGCGTAAGGGATAGTTTTCATTTCATTCGATGATGGAATGGGCAATTGGGCAGGCGGCGATGAGCACTGTAAGCGAGTCTCCACATCTGCTGAGATACCGTGTTTCCCCTCTCGGATAACTATTTTATTACCTATCGTTTTTCAGGCACCGAACGAACAACGAGATACATGTCTCCCTTGCTCCTAAAACATTCTCTTATTTTCAGGTGTATTCTTTCTGTAGGTACATCTAGCAAGGAAACAAGGCCGGGAGGACGGACGAGGAGTGAGCTAGGTTCTTTTCTACATTTGGGCAGGAGATTAGAAGCAACTTATAGAACGACCAAGATAGTGAACATCTATTTTAAGTGATGCAAGAGGATGTGAATTGAACGTATCGCTTGCCATGTAACTGATGGTTGAAGTGCAATAAAGTTTCTATTTTAAATGGTTGAAAACTGGGTTTTACTCCACTCCCTTCAAGAAATATTAGTAAGAAAAAAGGTTTAAAGTTAAATGCATACCCTTAGGTTTGACCGCTCTCCGAGTAAAGTTAAAGCACTCGTTAGGGTATTATTACCTCGAGGGCTTTCGTGAGAGCTCGACAAATTTCCATCGATTGCTTTCCTTTAAACTACCTATCATCAATAAGATTTTTAAAATTCATCTGAGTCATGAGGATGCCCCGCAATGGTGCAAAAGATTTGGATAGGAACGCTCTCATATTTTAACTCATGCGTTACCAACGTGATGAACATTTTCGGCGATAAGTCTTGTACTAATCACGGAAACCTGTTCCACCATCGGGCTTAAAATTGCTTCCACATTACGAATCTTAAAGATTTGGAATAGAAGAACTTGCTCTACATTTATTTGTCACCGACACCTCTAAAGCTAAACGAGGAAAGGAGAAAATAGAACGACGGTCGTCGTCTTTTTGCCCCGAAATTGCTAACCGGAATCCGACAGAGGGCCAAGTATTCGTTCAGTTGCTCGGTCCGTCTCGCGAGTAAACATCGTGCTCGTATCTTGCGAATGGAGAAGCTTTCTCGTAGTGTACGTTCAATTCTCATCTCTCCCGCGGCCAGTGGAATCTTGAAGATTGCCCCTGGAGAAAGCGACAGTGATGTTGCGTTTAGTGGTCATTGGAGAACATATAGGATATAATCGATGTGGCAGATTTGCACGGGACTGCATTGTGACTTCGTCGAGTGAGTGAGGCGAGAAGCTTCGAGCGAGGTTCACGGAGAATTTTAAAGGTGAGACCCATCGGAATATTTTCCTCGTCTCTTTGCCTGCGTTGACAAGGATGTGCATCGCAATTTAACCTCCTGATTGCTTCGAAACGCGGAGTTTGGAGTGCCCTCGGCTGGGGGATATCTTGATCACCGTAAATAAGACCAGATGTAAACAACGGCGAACGAATGCTTCATTGTCTCAGCTGTATCGTTCACATGGACTCGTATATTATCGCCTGGACGCGAACTTTATTAAGATTCCGAAGCCGTTTCTACAGTCAAAGCGCTTCCTCGTAGCATCATAGTTTACGTGAGGATGATTTCGTCTTCAATCGTGTTGATTTCATTCGAGGAAAGGGAAAATAAGGGACTGGGTGTGGGAACGAAGTGAACGCGGCGAAGCCGCCATGGAAAGTGCAAAATGCATGGCGGCATTTCGAGGCGCCATTGTTACCGGTGGGAATCTAAAATTGAAAGAAGATTTTTCGAAATTAACTTGCGGTCCGTCGTAAACGATAAAATTTTCATGAAGACTAGTATTTATTATGATTTTTTTCCTACTACGTGAGTCTTACCGCACAGCAAGACCATTTTCATAATGTATCGAAAGCTTGTTCCTCGGAATTGAGGAAAACCGCCATTACTCGCCGTCGACGTAAAAGAAGAAAGAAATTTTGAGGTCATTCGATCGGTAATTGGATCAACAATTATTTGCCATGAAATTCATTAATACAGCGTCTGCACTGACAGCGGTGGTATTTCTCTCAGCCAATCAGAATCAAGAAAAATGTTTACCGGGAACTCAAATTAGATGAAATCTTCAAATGATAAATTAAAATTTGATTGATCGTTAAACGCGTTGCTGCTGCTACTTTCTGAAGCTAATACACTATCAGAATTGATCGAGAAAGACTTTTTTCAAGTATTCATCGAGTAAAAGAGCCCTACCATGCATAGTACCAAAAACAGAAATACTGTGGGGCTATAGACTTCTCTACTTCATAATGTAATTTGCACTATTTCTTGGCTTTTGAAGGGTAAGAGACGAGGATTGGCTGCTATAATTAACTACAAGTCAATACGGTAGCTTTCATAGCGAGCAGAAGTAGAGGAAGATTCTTTGTTTTGAATAATCGCTTGATTTTCAATGACATCTTTCTATTTCAATTCCAGGATGCTTCTCCACCGACAAATTCCTACTGCTGAGATGAATAATTCACTGCACCCAAGGGACTGCAAAGAGTAGTCATCGCCTTACTTCGAAGTGGAGGTTTTATAAACACATTTCAATATGATAATGGATTACTTTTCAAGGTATGAGGTTGTTGAAACTATGATGTCCGTTCAACTATTCTTTCAAAAGGAGTTAAAACCTGACGATGACTTAACTATACTACAAGATGAAAGTTATATGAATGCATATGGTCAAAAGCAAAGTTAATTTACTGTCTTGATCAAATTAGATTTAATCATGTAATGTTTCATTAAAACTTGATAAATCGTTGATTATGCTACTGCTGCTTCTTTGTGAAGCTTATACACTGTAAGATTTGATCGCGAAAGACTTTTTTCAAGTATTCCTTAAGATGAACAGCTCTTCCATGCATACTACCACGAACAGAAGTAATTACTTTTGGTGCTACTTATTTCCTAACTTCATTATGTACTTTTCTTAAGCCAGATAATTGTGCAGAGTAGGAGACGAGGAGAACTGCTAGAAATAATTAATATAATTACGGTAGCTTCCATAGGGATGAGAATTAGAGGTAAATTCTTTGTTTCGGATAATTGCTTGATCTTCAATGACATCTTTATATTTCAATTTCAGGATGCTTCTCCACCGACAAATTCCTGCAACTTAGATTAATAATTCACTGCACCCATAGGACTGCCTAGAGTGCTCATCACTTAACTTCGAAGTGGAGGTTTGATATTGCACATTTCAAGATGTTAGTGGATTATCTTTCAAGGTAAGAGTTTTTTGAAACGTTGGTAATGTAAATAATTCCTTTCATCGGATGTGACAATGTGAATGATTCTGCACGATGGAAATGAAATGAATCCATAAATTGAACGACAAAGGTGATCGATTTACAATTCAAAACTTAGTGTCTTTATGGGTTATATTAAAGAGTATTAATCAGTTCAATAATGAAAAACGCAGTTCGGCAAACAGAAACTTGCTGTTATGATTCCCGGATGTTAATTACACATTTGGGTAGGTATCATTTACAAGGTAGGAGGATTTTGAAGCATTAGTTTCTGATAACATTTCCTTTTGATAGATGTCACACCAATGAGACCAATGATGTGATTTCCAATTGATGAATTTAAGATCCTGAGTGATAAATTGAATCAGTTTTAGTACTTGGGTGATGGGAAAGGAAACTTTGCAAGCAGGGAGTATAGTTTTCATGCAAGGATACTGATTGCACGTTTGAGCAAGTAAGATGATTTCCCTTCACGATAAGAGGTATTTGAAACAATGATTTTTGTTCAACTTTTCTTTCATAAGTGGTCAACTCACTTTACATTTCTGCAAGATGAAAGTTATACGAATCTATAAGGTTGAAAGAGAATTAATATAATAATTTCCCTTGGATTGATGGGTGTGCGTAAGGGATAGTTTTCATTTCATTCGATGATGGAATGGGCAATTGGGCAGGCGGCGATGAGCACTGTAAGCGAGTCTCCACATCTGCTGAGATACCGTGTTTCCCCTCTCGGATAACTATTTTATTACCTATCGTTTTTCAGGCACCGAACGAACAACGAGATACATGTCTCCCTTGCTCCTAAAACATTCTCTTATTTTCAGGTGTATTCTTTCTGTAGGTACATCTAGCAAGGAAACAAGGCCGGGAGGACGGACGAGGAGTGAGCTAGGTTCTTTTCTACATTTGGGCAGGAGATTAGAAGCAACTTATAGAACGACCAAGATAGTGAACATCTATTTTAAGTGATGCAAGAGGATGTGAATTGAACGTATCGCTTGCCATGTAACTGATGGTTGAAGTGCAATAAAGTTTCTATTTTAAATGGTTGAAAACTGGGTTTTACTCCACTCCCTTCAAGAAATATTAGTAAGAAAAAAGGTTTAAAGTTAAATGCATACCCTTAGGTTTGACCGCTCTCCGAGTAAAGTTAAAGCACTCGTTAGGGTATTATTACCTCGAGGGCTTTCGTGAGAGCTCGACAAATTTCCATCGATTGCTTTCCTTTAAACTACCTATCATCAATAAGATTTTTAAAATTCATCTGAGTCATGAGGATGCCCCGCAATGGTGCAAAAGATTTGGATAGGAACGCTCTCATATTTTAACTCATGCGTTACCAACGTGATGAACATTTTCGGCGATAAGTCTTGTACTAATCACGGAAACCTGTTCCACCATCGGGCTTAAAATTGCTTCCACATTACGAATCTTAAAGATTTGGAATAGAAGAACTTGCTCTACATTTATTTGTCACCGACACCTCTAAAGCTAAACGAGGAAAGGAGAAAATAGAACGACGGTCGTCGTCTTTTTGCCCCGAAATTGCTAACCGGAATCCGACAGAGGGCCAAGTATTCGTTCAGTTGCTCGGTCCGTCTCGCGAGTAAACATCGTGCTCGTATCTTGCGAATGGAGAAGCTTTCTCGTAGTGTACGTTCAATTCTCATCTCTCCCGCGGCCAGTGGAATCTTGAAGATTGCCCCTGGAGAAAGCGACAGTGATGTTGCGTTTAGTGGTCATTGGAGAACATATAGGATATAATCGATGTGGCAGATTTGCACGGGACTGCATTGTGACTTCGTCGAGTGAGTGAGGCGAGAAGCTTCGAGCGAGGTTCACGGAGAATTTTAAAGGTGAGACCCATCGGAATATTTTCCTCGTCTCTTTGCCTGCGTTGACAAGGATGTGCATCGCAATTTAACCTCCTGATTGCTTCGAAACGCGGAGTTTGGAGTGCCCTCGGCTGGGGGATATCTTGATCACCGTAAATAAGACCAGATGTAAACAACGGCGAACGAATGCTTCATTGTCTCAGCTGTATCGTTCACATGGACTCGTATATTATCGCCTGGACGCGAACTTTATTAAGATTCCGAAGCCGTTTCTACAGTCAAAGCGCTTCCTCGTAGCATCATAGTTTACGTGAGGATGATTTCGTCTTCAATCGTGTTGATTTCATTCGAGGAAAGGGAAAATAAGGGACTGGGTGTGGGAACGAAGTGAACGCGGCGAAGCCGCCATGGAAAGTGCAAAATGCATGGCGGCATTTCGAGGCGCCATTGTTACCGGTGGGAATCTAAAATTGAAAGAAGATTTTTCGAAATTAACTTGCGGTCCGTCGTAAACGATAAAATTTTCATGAAGACTAGTATTTATTATGATTTTTTTCCTACTACGTGAGTCTTACCGCACAGCAAGACCATTTTCATAATGTATCGAAAGCTTGTTCCTCGGAATTGAGGAAAACCGCCATTACTCGCCGTCGACGTAAAAGAAGAAAGAAATTTTGAGGTCATTCGATCGGTAATTGGATCAACAATTATTTGCCATGAAATTCATTAATACAGCGTCTGCACTGACAGCGGTGGTATTTCTCTCAGCCAATCAGAATCAAGAAAAATGTTTACCGGGAACTCAAATTAGATGAAATCTTCAAATGATAAATTAAAATTTGATTGATCGTTAAACGCGTTGCTGCTGCTACTTTCTGAAGCTAATACACTATCAGAATTGATCGAGAAAGACTTTTTTCAAGTATTCATCGAGTAAAAGAGCCCTACCATGCATAGTACCAAAAACAGAAATACTGTGGGGCTATAGACTTCTCTACTTCATAATGTAATTTGCACTATTTCTTGGCTTTTGAAGGGTAAGAGACGAGGATTGGCTGCTATAATTAACTACAAGTCAATACGGTAGCTTTCATAGCGAGCAGAAGTAGAGGAAGATTCTTTGTTTTGAATAATCGCTTGATTTTCAATGACATCTTTCTATTTCAATTCCAGGATGCTTCTCCACCGACAAATTCCTACTGCTGAGATGAATAATTCACTGCACCCAAGGGACTGCAAAGAGTAGTCATCGCCTTACTTCGAAGTGGAGGTTTTATAAACACATTTCAATATGATAATGGATTACTTTTCAAGGTATGAGGTTGATGAAACTATGATGTCCGTTCAACTATTCTTTCAAAAGGAGTTAAAACCTGACGATGACTTAACTATACTACAAGATGAAAGTTATATGAATGCATATGGTCAAAAGCAAAGTTAATTTACTGTCTTGATCAAATTAGATTTAATCATGTAATGTTTCATTAAAACTTGATAAATCGTTGATTATGCTACTGCTGCTTCTTTGTGAAGCTTATACACTGTAAGATTTGATCGCGAAAGACTTTTTTCAAGTATTCCTTAAGATGAACAGCTCTTCCATGCATACTACCACGAACAGAAGTAATTACTTTTGGTGCTACTTATTTCCTAACTTCATTATGTACTTTTCTTAAGCCAGATAATTGTGCAGAGTAGGAGACGAGGAGAACTGCTAGAAATAATTAATATCATTACGGTAGCTTCCATAGGGATGAGAATTAGAGGTAAATTCTTTGTTTCGGATAATTGCTTGATCTTCAATGACATCTTTATATTTCAATTTCAGGATGCTTCTCCACCGACAAATTCCTGCAACTTAGATTAATAATTCACTGCACCCATAGGACTGCCTAGAGTGCTCATCACTTAACTTCGAAGTGGAGGTTTGATATTGCACATTTCAAGATGTTAGTGGATTATCTTTCAAGGTAAGAGTTTTTTGAAACGTTGGTAATGTAAATAATTCCTTTCATCGGATGTGACAATGTGAATGATTCTGCACGATGGAAATGAAATGAATCCATAAATTGAACGACAAAGGTGATCGATTTACAATTCAAAACTTAGTGTCTTTATGGGTTATATTAAAGAGTATTAATCAGTTCAATAATGAAAAACGCAGTTCGGCAAACAGAAACTTGCTGTTATGATTCCCGGATGTTAATTACACATTTGGGTAGGTATCATTTACAAGGTAGGAGGATTTTGAAGCATTAGTTTCTGATAACATTTCCTTTTGATAGATGTCACACCAATGAGACCAATGATGTGATTTCCAATTGATGAATTTAAGATCCTGAGTGATAAATTGAATCAGTTTTAGTACTTGGGTGATGGGAAAGGAAACTTTGCAAGCAGGGAGTATAGTTTTCATGCAAGGATACTGATTGCACGTTTGAGCAAGTAAGATGATTTCCCTTCACGATAAGAGGTATTTGAAACAATGATTTTTGTTCAACTTTTCTTTCATAAGTGGTCAACTCACTTTACATTTCTGCAAGATGAAAGTTATACGAATCTATAAAGTTGAAAGAGAATTAATATAATAATTTCCCTTGGATTGATGGGTGTGCGTAAGGGATAGTTTTCATTTCATTCGATGATGGAATGGGCAATTGGGCAGGCGGCGATGAGCACTGTAAGCGAGTCTCCACATCTGCTGAGATACCGTGTTTCCCCTCTCGGATAACTATTTTATTACCTATCGTTTTTCAGGCACCGAACGAACAACGAGATACATGTCTCCCTTGCTCCTAAAACATTCTCTTATTTTCAGGTGTATTCTTTCTGTAGGTACATCTAGCAAGGAAACAAGGCCGGGAGGACGGACGAGGAGTGAGCTAGGTTCTTTTTTACATTTGGGCAGGAGATTAGAAGCAACTTATAGAACGACCAAGATAGTGAACATCTATTTTAAGTGATGCAAGAGGATGTGAATTGAACGTATCGCTTGCCATGTAACTGATGGTTGAAGTGCAATAAAGTTTCTATTTTAAATGGTTGAAAACTGGGTTTTACTCCACTCCCTTCAAGAAATATTAGTAAGAAAAAAGGTTTAAAGTTAAATGCATACCCTTAGGTTTGACCGCTCTCCGAGTAAAGTTAAAGCACTCGTTAGGGTATTATTACCTCGAGGGCTTTCGTGAGAGCTCGACAAATTTCCATCGATTGCTTTCCTTTAAACTACCTATCATCAATAAGATTTTTAAAATTCATCTGAGTCGTGAGGATGCCCCGCAATGGTGCAAAAGATTTGGATAGGAACGCTCTCATATTTTAACTCATGCGTTACCAACGTGATGAACATTTTCGGCGATAAGTCTTGTACTAATCACGGAAACCTGTTCCACCATCGGGCTTAAAATTGCTTCCACATTACGAATCTTAAAGATTTGGAATAGAAGAACTTGCTCTACATTTATTTGTCACCGACACCTCTAAAGCTAAACGAGGAAAGGAGAAAATAGAACGACGGTCGTCGTCTTTTTGCCCCGAAATTGCTAACCGGAATCCGACAGAGGGCCAAGTATTCGTTCAGTTGCTCGGTCCGTCTCGCGAGTAAACATCGTGCTCGTATCTTGCGAATGGAGAAGCTTTCTCGTAGTGTACGTTCAATTCTCATCTCTCCCGCGGCCAGTGGAATCTTGAAGATTGCCCCTGGAGAAAGCGACAGTGATGTTGCGTTTAGTGGTCATTGGAGAACATATAGGATATAATCGATGTGGCAGATTTGCACGGGACTGCATTGTGACTTCGTCGAGTGAGTGAGGCGAGAAGCTTCGAGCGAGGTTCACGGAGAATTTTAAAGGTGAGACCCATCGGAATATTTTCCTCGTCTCTTTGCCTGCGTTGACAAGGATGTGCATCGCAATTTAACCTCCTGATTGCTTCGAAACGCGGAGTTTGGAGTGCCCTCGGCTGGGGGATATCTTGATCACCGTAAATAAGACCAGATGTAAACAACGGCGAACGAATGCTTCATTGTCTCAGCTGTATCGTTCACATGGACTCGTATATTATCGCCTGGACGCGAACTTTATTAAGATTCCGAAGCCGTTTCTACAGTCAAAGCGCTTCCTCGTAGCATCATAGTTTACGTGAGGATGATTTCGTCTTCAATCGTGTTGATTTCATTCGAGGAAAGGGAAAATAAGGGACTGGGTGTGGGAACGAAGTGAACGCGGCGAAGCCGCCATGGAAAGTGCAAAATGCATGGCGGCATTTCGAGGCGCCATTGTTACCGGTGGGAATCTAAAATTGAAAGAAGATTTTTCGAAATTAACTTGCGGTCCGTCGTAAACGATAAAATTTTCATGAAGACTAGTATTTATTATGTTTTTTTTTCCTACTACGTGAGTCTTACCGCACAGCAAGACCATTTTCATAATGTATCGAAAGCTTGTTCTTCGGAATTGAGGAAAACCGCCATTACTCGCCGTCGACGTAAAAGAAGAAAGAAATTTTGAGGTCATTCGATCGGTAATTGGATCAACAATTATTTGCCATGAAATTCATTAATACAGCGTCTGCACTGACAGCGGTGGTATTTCTCTCAGCCAATCAGAATCAAGAAAAATGTTTACCGGGAACTCAAATTAGATGAAATCTTCAAATGATAAATTAAAATTTGATTGATCGTTAAACGCGTTGCTGCTGCTACTTTCTGAAGCTAATACACTATCAGAATTGATCGAGAAAGACTTTTTTCAAGTATTCATCGAGTAAAAGAGCCCTACCATGCATAGTACCAAAAACAGAAATACTGTGGGGCTATAGACTTCTCTACTTCATAATGTAATTTGCACTATTTCTTGGCTTTTGAAGGGTAAGAGACGAGGATTGGCTGCTATAATTAACTACAAGTCAATACGGTAGCTTTCATAGCGAGCAGAAGTAGAGGAAGATTCTTTGTTTTGAATAATCGCTTGATTTTCAATGACATCTTTCTATTTCAATTCCAGGATGCTTCTCCACCGACAAATTCCTACTGCTGAGATGAATAATTCACTGCACCCAAGGGACTGCAAAGAGTAGTCATCGCCTTACTTCGAAGTGGAGGTTTTATTAACACATTTCAATATGATAATGGATTACTTTTCAAGGTATGAGGTTGTTGAAACTATGATGTCCGTTCAACTATTCTTTCAAAAGGAGTTAAAACCTGACGATGACTTAACTATACTACAAGATGAAAATTATATGAATGCATATGGTCAAAAGCAAAGTTAATTTACTGTCTTGATCAAATTAGATTTAATCATGTAATGTTTCATTAAAACTTGATAAATCGTTGATTATGTTACTGCTGCTTCTTTCTGAAGCTTATACACTGTAAGATTTGATCGCGAAAGACTTTTTTCAAGTATTCCTTAAGATGAACAGCTCTTCCATGCATACTACCACGAACAGAAGTAATTACTTTTGGTGCTACTTATTTCCTTACTTCATTATGTACTTTTCTTAAGACAGATAATTGTGCAGAGTAGGAGACGAGGAGAACTGCTAGAAATAATTAAAATCATTACGGTAGCTTCCATAGCGATGAGAATTAGAGGTAAATTCTTTGTTTCGGATAATTGCTTGATTTTCAATGACATCTTTATATTTCAATTTCAGGATGCTTCTCCACCGACAAATTCCTGCAACTTACATTAATAATTCACTGCACCCATAGGACTGCATAGAGTGCTCATCACTTAACTTCGAAGTGGAGGTTTGATATTGCACATTTCAAGATGTTAGTGGATTATTTTTCAAGGTAAGAGTTTTTTGAAACGTTGGTAATGTAAATAATTCCTTTCATCGGATGTGACAATGTGAATGATTCTGCACGATGGAAATGAAATGAATCCATAAATTGAACGACAAAGGTGATCGATTTACAATTCAAAACTTAGTGTCTTTATGGGTTATATTAAATAGTATTAATCAGTTCAATAATGAAAAACGCAGTTCGGCAAACAGAAACTTGCTGTTATGATTCCCGGATGTTAATCACACATTTGGGTAGGTATCATTTACAAGGGAGGAGGATTTTGAAGCATTAGTTTCTGATAACATTTCCTTTTGATAGATGTCACACCAATGAGACCAATGATGTGATTTCCAATTGATGAATTTAAGATCCTGAGTGATAAATTGAATCAGTTTTAGTACTTGGGTGATGGGAAAGGAAACTTTGCAAGCAGGGAGTATAGTTTTCATGCAAGGATACTGATTGCACGTTTGAGCAAGTAAGATGATTTCCCTTCACGATAAGAGGTATTTGAAACAATGATTTTTGTTCAACTTTTCTTTCATAAGTGGTCAACTCACTTTACATTTCTGCAAGATGAAAGTTATACGAATCTATAAGGTTGAGAGAGAATTAATATAATAATTTCCCTTGGATTGATGGGTGTGCGTAAGGGATAGTTTTCATTTCATTCGATGATGGAATGGGCAATTCGGCAGGCGGCGATGAGCACTGTAAGCGAGTCTCCACATCTGCTGAGATACCGTGTTTCCCCTCTCGGATAACTATTTTATTACCTATCGTTTTTCAGGCACCGAACGAACAACGAGATACATGTCTCCCTTGCTCCTAAAACATTCTCTTATTTTCAGGTGCATTCTTTCTGTAGGTACATCTAGCAAGGAAACAAGGCCGGGAGGACGGACGAGGAGTGAGCTAGGTTCTTTTCTACATTTGGGCAGGAGATTAGAAGCAACTTATAGAACGACCAAGATAGTGAACATCTATTTTAAGTGATGCAAGAGGATGTGAATTGAACGTATCGCTTGCCATGTAACTGATGGTTGAAGTGCAATAAAGTTTCTATTTTAAATGGTTGAAAACTGGGTTTTACTCCACTCCCTTCAAGAAATATTAGTAAGAAAAAACGTTTAAAGTTAAATGCATACCCTTAGGTTTGACCGCTCTCCGAGTAAAGTTAAAGCACTCGTTAGGGTATTATTACCTCGAGGGCTTTCGTGAGAGCTCGACAAATTTCCATCGATTGCTTTCCTTTAAACTACCTATCATCAATAAGATTTTTATAATACATCTGAGTCATGAGGATGCCCCGCAATGGTGCAAAAGATTTGGATAGGAACGCTCTCATATTTTAACTCATGCGTTACCAACGTGATGAACATTTTCGGCGATAAGTCTTGTACTAATCACGGAAACCTGTTCCACCATCGGGCTTAAAATTGCTTCCACATTACGAATCTTAAAGATTTGGAATAGAGGAACTTGCTCTACATTTATTTGTCACCGACACCTCTAAAGCTAAACGAGGAAAGGAGAAAATAGAACGACGGTCGTCGTCTTTTGGCCCCGAAATTGCTAACCGGAATCCGACAGAGGGCCAAGTATTCGTTCAGTTGCTCGGTCCGTCTCGCGAGTAAACATCGTGCTCGTATCTTGCGAATGGAGAAGCTTTCTCGTAGTGTACGTTCAATTCTCATCTCTCCCGCGGCCAGTGGAATCTTGAAGATTGCCCCTGGAGAAAGCGACAGTGATGTTGCGTTTAGTGGTCATTGGAGAACATATAGGATATAATCGATGTGGCAGATTTGCACGGGACTGCATTGTGACTTCGTCGAGTGAGTGAGGCGAGAAGCTTCGAGCGAGGTTCACGGAGAATTTTAAAGGTGAGACCCATCGGAATATTTTCCTCGTCTCTTTGCCTGCGTTGACAAGGATGTGCATCGCAATTTAACCTCCTGATTGCTTCGAAACGCGGAGTTTGGAGTGCCCTCGGCTGGGGGATATCTTGATCACCGTAAATAAGACCAGATGTAAACAACGGCGAACGAATGCTTCATTGTCTCAGCTGTATCGTTCACATGGACTCGTATATTATCGCCTGGACGCGAACTTTATTAAGATTCCGAAGCCGTTTCTACAGTCAAAGCGCTTCCTCGTAGCATCATAGTTTACGTGAGGATGATTTCGTCTTCAATCGTGTTGATTTCATTCGAGGAAAGGGAAAATAAGGGACTGGGTGTGGGAACGAAGTGAACGCGGCGAAGCCGCCATGGAAAGTGCAAAATGCATGGCGGCATTTCGAGGCGCCATTGTTACCGGTGGGAATCTAAAATTGAAAGAAGATTTTTCGAAATTAACTTGCGGTCCGTCGTAAACGATAAAATTTTCATGAAGACTAGTATTTATTATGATTTTTTTCCTACTACGTGAGTCTTACCGCACAGCAAGACCATTTTCATAATGTATCGAAAGCTTGTTCTTCTGAATTGAGGAAAACCGCCATTACTCGCCGTCGACGTAAAAGAAGAAAGAAATTTTGAGGTCATTCGATCGGTAATTGGATCAACAATTATTTGCCATGAAATTCATTAATACAGCGTCTGCACTGACAGCGGTGGTATTTCTCTCAGCCAATCAGAATCAAGAAAAATGTTTACCGGGAACTCAAATTAGATGAAATCTTCAAATGATAAATTAAAATTTGATTGATCGTTAAACGCGTTGCTGCTGCTACTTTCTGAAGCTAATACACTATCAGAATTGATCGAGAAAGACTTTTTTCAAGTATTCATCGAGTAAAAGAGCCCTACCATGCATAGTACCAAAAACAAAAATACTGTGGGGCTATAGACTTCTCTACTTCATAATGTAATTTGCACTATTTCTTGGCTTTTGAAGGGTAAGAGACGAGGATTGGCTGCTATAATTAACTACAAGTCAATACGGTAGCTTTCATAGCGAGCAGAAGTAGAGGAAGATTCTTTGTTTTGAATAATCGCTTGATTTTCAATGACTTCTTTCTATTTCAATTCCAGGATGCTTCTCCACCGACAAATTCCTACTGCTGAGATGAATAATTCACTGCACCCAAGGGACTGCAAAGAGTAGTCATCGCCTTACTTCGAAGTGGAGGTTTTATTAACACATTTCAATATGATAATGGATTACTTTTCAAGGTATGAGGTTGTTGAAACTATGATGTCCGTTCAACTATTCTTTCAAAAGGAGTTAAAACCTGACGATGACTTAACTATACTACAAGATGAAAGTTATATGAATGCATATGGTCAAAAGCAAAGTTAATTTACTGTCTTGATCAAATTAGATTTAATCATGTAATGTTTCATTAAAACTTGATAAATCGTTGATTATGTTACTGCTGCTTCTTTCTGAAGCTTATACACTGTAAGATTTGATCGCGAAAGACTTTTTTCAAGTATTCCTTAAGATGAGCAGCTCTTCCATGCATACTACCACGAACAGAAGTAATTACTTTTGGTGCTACTTATTTCCTTACTTCATTATGTACTTTTCTTAAGCCAGATAATTGTGCAGAGTAGGAGACGAGGAGAACTGCTAGAAATAATTAAAATCATTACGGTAGCTTCCATAGCGATGAGAATTAGAGGTAAATTCTTTGTTTCGGATAATTCCTTGATTTTCAATGACATCTTTATATTTCAATTTCAGGATGCTTCTCCACCGACAAATTCCTGCAACTTAGATTAATAATTCACTGCACCCATAGGACTGCCTAGAGTGCTCATCACTTAACTTCGAAGTGGAGGTTTGATATTGCACATTTCAAGATGTTAGTGGATTATCTTTCAAGGTAAGAGTTTTTTGAAACGTTGGTAATGTAAATAATTCCTTTCATCGGATGTGACAATGTGAATGATTCTGCACGATGGAAATGAAATGAATCTATAAATTGAACGACAAAGGTGATCGATTTACAATTCAAAACTTAGTGTCTTTATGGGTTATATTAGAGAGTATTAATCAGTTCAATAATGAAAAACGCAGTTCGGCAAACAGAAACTTGCTCTTATGATTCCCGGATGTTAATTACACATTTGGGTAGGTATCATTTACAAGGTAGGAGGATTTTGAAGCATTAGTTTCTGATAACATTTCCTTTTGATAGATGTCACACCAATGAGACCAATGATGTGATTTACAATTGATGAATTTAGATCCTGAGTGATAAATTGAATCAGTTTTAGTACTTGGGTGATGGGAAAGGAAACTTTGCAAGCAGGGAGTATAGTTTTCATGCAAGGATACTGATTGCACGTTTGAGCAAGTTAGATGATTTCCCTTCACGATAAGAGGTATTTGAAACAATGATTTTTGTTCAACTTTTCTTTCATAAGTGGTCAACTCACTTTACATTTCTGCAAGATGAAAGTTATACGAATCTATAAGGTTGAGAGAGAATTAATATAATAATTTCCCTTGGATTGATGGGTGTGCGTAAGGGATAGTTTTCATTTCATTCGATGATGGAATGGGCAATTCGGCAGGCGGCGATGAGCACTGTAAGCGAGTCTCCACATCTGCTGAGATACCGTGTTTCCCCTCTCGGATAACTATTTTATTACCTATCGTTTTTCAGGCACCGAACGAACAACGAGATACATGTCTCCCTTGCTCCTAAAACATTCTCTTATTTTCAGGTGCATTCTTTCTGTAGGTACATCTAGCAAGGAGACAAGGCCGGGAGGACGGACGAGGAGTGAGCTAGGTTCTTTTCTACATTTGGGCAGGAGATTAGAAGCAACTTATAGAACGACCAAGATAGTGAACATCTATTTTAAGTGATGCAAGAGGATGTGAATTGAACGTATCGCTTGCCATGTAACTGATGGTTGAAGTGCAATAAAGTTTCTATATTAAGTGGTTGAAAACTGGGTTTTATTCCACTCCCTTCAAGAAATATTAGTAAGAAAAAACGTTTAAAGTTAAATGCATACCCTTAGGTTTGACCGCTCTCCGAGTAAAGTTAAAGCACTCGTTAGGGTATTATTACCTCGAGGGCTTTCGTGAGAGCTCGACAAATTTCCATCGATTGCTTTCCTTTAAACTACCTATCATCAATAAGATTTTTAAAATTCATCTGAGTCGTGAGGATGCCCCGCAATGGTGCAAAAGATTTGGATAGGAACGCTCTCATATTTTAACTCATGCGTTACCAACGTGATGAACATCTTCGGCGATAAGTCTTGTACTAATCACGGAAACCTGTTCCACCATCGGGCTTAAAATTGCTTCCACATTACGAATCTTAAAGATTTGGAATAGAAGAACTTGCTCTACATTTATTTGTCACCGACACCTCTAAAGCTAAACGAGGAAAGGAGAAAATAGAACGACGGTCGTCGTCTTTTTGCCCCGAAATTGCTAACCGGAATCCGACAGAGGGCCAAGTATTCGTTCAGTTGCTCGGTCCGTCTCGCGAGTAAACATCGTGCTCGTATCTTGCGAATGGAGAAGCTTTCTCGTAGTGTACGTTCAATTCTCATCTCTCCCGCGGCCAGTGGAATCTTGAAGATTGCCCCTGGAGAAAGCGACAGTGATGTTGCGTTTAGTGGTCATTGGAGAACATATAGGATATAATCGATGTGGCAGATTTGCACGGGACTGCATTGTGACTTCGTGGAGTGAGTGAGGCGAGAAGCTTCGAGCGAGGTTCACGGAGAATTTTAAAGGTGAGACCCATCGGAATATTTTCCTCGTCCCTTTGCCTGCGTTGACAAGGATGTGCATCGCAATTTAACCTCCTGATTGCTTCGAAACGCGGAGTTTGGAGTGCCCTCGGCTGGGGGATATCTTGATCACCGTAAATAAGACCAGATGTAAACAACGGCGAACGAATGCTTCATTGTCTCAGCTGTATCGTTCACATGGACTCGTATATTATCGCCTGGACGCGAACTTTATTAAGATTCCGAAGCCGTTTCTACAGTCAAAGCGCTTCCTCGTAGCATCATAGTTTACGTGAGGATGATTTCGTCTTCAATCGTGTTGATTTCATTCGAGGAAAGGGAAAATAAGGGACTGGGTGTGGGAACGAAGTGAACGCGGCGAAGCCGCCATGGAAAGTGCAAAATGCATGGCGGCATTTCGAGGCGCCATTGTTACCGGTGGGAATCTAAAATTGAAAGAAGATTTTTCGAAATTAACTTGCGGTCCGTCGTAAACGATAAAATTTTCATGAAGACTAGTATTTATTATGATTTTTTTCCTACTACGTGAGTCTTACCGCACAGCAAGACCATTTTCATAATGTATCGAAAGCTTGTTCTTCGGAATTGAGGAAAACCGCCATTACTCGCCGTCGACGTAAAAGAAGAAAGAAATTTTGAGGTCATTCGATCGGTAATTGGATCAACAATTATTTGCCATGAAATTCATTAATACAGCGTCTGCACTGACAGCGGTGGTATTTCTCTCAGCCAATCAGAATCAAGAAAAATGTTTACCGGGAACTCAAATTAGATGAAATCTTCAAATGATAAATTAAAATTTGATTGATCGTTAAACGCGTTGCTGCTGCTACTTTCTGAAGCTAATACACTATCAGAATTGATCGAGAAAGACTTTTTTCAAGTATTCATCGAGTAAAAGAGCCCTACCATGCATAGTACCAAAAACAGAAATACTGTGGGGCTATAGACTTCTCTACTTCATAATGTAATTTGCACTATTTCTTGGCTTTTGAAGGGTAAGAGACGAGGATTGGCTGCTATAATTAACTACAAGTCAATACGGTAGCTTTCATAGCGAGCAGAAGTAGAGGAAGATTCTTTGTTTTGAATAATCGCTTGATTTTCAATGACATCTTTCTATTTCAATTCCAGGATGCTTCTCCACCGACAAATTCCTACTGCTGAGATGAATAATTCACTGCACCCAAGGGACTGCAAAGAGTAGTCATCGCCTTACTTCGAAGTGGAGGTTTTATAAACACATTTCAATATGATAATGGATTACTTTTCAAGGTATGAGGTTGTTGAAACTATGATGTCCGTTCAACTATTCTTTCAAAAGGAGTTAAAACCTGAAGATGACTTAACTATACTACAAGATGAAAGTTATATGAATGCATATGGTCAAAAGCAAAGTTAATTTACTGTCTTGATCAAATTAGATTTAATCATGTAATGTTTCATTAAAACTTGATAAATCGTTGATTATGTTACTGCTGCTTCTTTCTGAAGCTTATACACTGTAAGATTTGATCGCGAAAGACTTTTTTCAAGTATTCCTTAAGATGAACAGCTCTTCCATGCATACTACCACGAACAGAAGTAATTACTTTTGGTGCTACTTATTTCCTTACTTCATTATGTACTTTTCTTAAGACAGATAATTGTGCAGAGTAGGAGACGAGGAGAACTGCTAGAAATAATTAAAATCATTACGGTAGCTTCCATAGCGATGAGAATTAGAGGTAAATTCTTTGTTTCGGATAATTGCTTGATTTTCAATGACATCTTTACATTTCAATTTCAGGATGCTTCTCCACCGACAAATTCCTGCAACTTAGATTAATAATTCACTGCACCCATAGGACTGCCTAGAGTGCTCATCACTTAACTTCGAAGTGGAGGTTTGATATTGCACATTTCAAGATGTTAGTGGATTATCTTTCAAGGTAAGAGTTTTTTGAAACGTAGGTAATGTAAATAATTCCTTTCATCGGATGTGACAATGTGAATGATTCTGCACGATGGAAATGAAAGGAATCCATAAATTGAACGACAAAGGTGATCGATTTACAATTCAAAACTTAGTGTCTTTATGGGTTATATTAAATAGTATTAATCAGTTCAATAATGAAAAACGCAGTTCGGCAAACAGAAACTTGCTCTTATGATTCCCGGATGTTAATCACACATTTGGGTAGGTATCATTTACAAGGGAGGAGGATTTTGAAGCATTAGTTTCTGATAACATATCCTTTTGATAGATGTCACACCAATGAGACCAATGATGTGATTTCCAATTGATGAATTTAAGATCCTGAGTGATAAATTGAATCAGTTTAGTACTTGGGTGATGGGAAAGGAAACTTTGCAAGCAGGGAGTATAGTTTTCATGCAAGGATACTGATTGCACGTTTGAGCAAGTAAGATGATTTCCCTTCACGATAAGAGGTATTTGAAACAATGATTTTTGTTCAACTTTTCTTTCATAAGTGGTCAACTCACTTTACATTTCTGCAAGATGAAAGTTATACGAATCTATAAGGTTGAAAGAGAATTAATATAATAATTTCCCTTGGATTGATGGGTGTGCGTAAGGGATAGTTTTCATTTCATTCGATGATGGAATGGGCAATTCGGCAGGCGGCGATGAGCACTGTAAGCGAGTCTCCACATCTGCTGAGATACCGTGTTTCCCCTCTCGGATAACTATTTTATTACCTATCGTTTTTCAGGCACCGAACGAACAACGAGATACATGTCTCCCTTGCTCCTAAAACATTCTCTTATTTTCAGGTGTATTCTTTCTGTAGGTACATCTAGCAAGGAAACAAGGCCGGGAGGACGGACGAGGAGTGAGCTAGGTTCTTTTCTACATTTGGGCAGGAGATTAGAAGCAACTTATAGAACGACCAAGATAGTGAACATCTATTTTAAGTGATGCAAGAGGATGTGAATTGAACGTATCGCTTGCCATGTAACTGATGGTTGAAGTGCAATAAAGTTTCTATTTTAAATGGTTGAAAACTGGGTTTTACTCCACTCCCTTCAAGAAATATTTGTAAGAAAAAACGTTTAAAGTTAAATGCATACCCTTAGGTTTGACCGCTCTCCGAGTAAAGTTAAAGCACTCGTTAGGGTATTATTACCTCGAGGGCTTTCGTGAGAGCTCGACAAATTTCCATCGATTGCTTTCCTTTAAACTACCTATCATCAATAAGATTTTTATAATACATCTGAGTCATGAGGATGCCCCGCAATGGTGCAAAAGATTTGGATAGGAACGCTCTCATATTTTAACTCATGCGTTACCAACGTGATGAACATTTTCGGCGATAAGTCTTGTACTAATCACGGAAACCTGTTCCACCATCGGGCTTAAAATTGCTTCCACATTACGAATCTTAAAGATTTGGAATAGAGGAACTTGCTCTACATTTATTTGTCACCGACACCTCTAAAGCTAAACGAGGAAAGGAGAAAATAGAACGACGGTCGTCGTCTTTTGGCCCCGAAATTGCTAACCGGAATCCGACAGAGGGCCAAGTATTCGTTCAGTTGCTCGGTCCGTCTCGCGAGTAAACATCGTGCTCGTATCTTGCGAATGGAGAAGCTTTCTCGTAGTGTACGTTCAATTCTCATCTCTCCCGCGGCCAGTGGAATCTTGAAGATTGCCCCTGGAGAAAGCGACAGTGATGTTGCGTTTAGTGGTCATTGGAGAACATATAGGATATAATCGATGTGGCAGATTTGCACGGGACTGCATTGTGACTTCGTGGAGTGAGTGAGGCGAGAAGCTTCGAGCGAGGTTCACGGAGAATTTTAAAGGTGAGACCCATCGGAATATTTTCCTCGTCTCTTTGCCTGCGTTGACAAGGATGTGCATCGCAATTTAACCTCCTGATTGCTTCGAAACGCGGAGTTTGGAGTGCCCTCGGCTGGGGGATATCTTGATCACCGTAAATAAGACCAGATGTAAACAACGGCGAACGAATGCTTCATTGTCTCAGCTGTATCGTTCACATGGACTCGTATATTATCGCCTGGACGCGAACTTTATTAAGATTCCGAAGCCGTTTCTACAGTCAAAGCGCTTCCTCGTAGCATCATAGTTTACGTGAGGATGATTTCGTCTTCAATCGTGTTGATTTCATTCGAGGAAAGGGAAAATAAGGGACTAATGTCATTATTAATATATATATATATATTAACTAATTTATTATGATTTTTTTCCTTGACTTGAAAAGCGATTTACGCTTTGGTTTGACGAATGAATTGTTGATGCAAACGCTTGAGTACCCGTGAAGCGTATGGAAACAATGGTAAAGATCCACAAAGAGCAAACCTTTATGTTAGATTGAGGGCCTAATTCAAAAGGGGATGGGGCTATTCTGAACTGAAGAAAGGGGGGCTTCTTCGGGTCACAATCTTGCTTAGATATCACAGTTACCTAAAGATAGTTCCTTAACAGAAGAAACAACTGAAGTTTTTTTCCATCCTTAAGAGCTGCAATTTGAGAAAGCTTTCGAGCGTTTTTATAATCAAATTTTGGAACAATATTCCTTTTAGGTTATATAAGTATTATAAAATACCATATCTATTATACAAATTCTCAAATTCGTTTGGTATAGAAAAGCTTCGGTAACTACGTGCCGGGTAACTGTTGTACGTCAATATTTTAACGCGACATAATTAAAATTTTCACAAACTATTGTCTCAACAGTTTTCTCCAGATATTCTTACTCAGAATTTGACTAAGGTATAAACTATATATGAATAATGAAATTTAAAGTTGCCCTCGATAAAAATAACAATATTTGATAAGAAATTTTCTTAGAACTATTTTAATACATTTCCAACGAAAACTTCTATTTTTTAACATATCACACATCAATTAGTTCGTTATTTTTCATAAAACATATAGTTTTTTACATATTTATTTTTAAAAGCAACGGGCATCACTAAAACTTCAACTTAATTGCATATTCGACTTGCAAATACTTCTAGCACTGGTTGTAAATAGCTAAGAATGAAAAACAACATTCAGAAGTTGATATTTTATATTTAC
This sequence comes from Pantala flavescens, assembly GCA_020796165.1. NCBI lineage: Eukaryota > Metazoa > Arthropoda > Insecta > Odonata > Libellulidae > Pantala > Pantala flavescens. The sequence goes on from CM036889.1 coordinate 26,095,910, forward strand.
AGCTATAAAGAAAGTTATTATAATTGCTCATAATAATTGATTTTGCTCAGTACATCAAGTGAAGGAGATTGGACGTTTATTTAATAATTTTATTAAACTTCCAAATTAAGCCTTTATTATTAACATGCATTCATGATAAATAATGGACATATAGAAAATAATCAAAATTTGATAAAATAGTACTATTTCTGATTTTGTGAATGCTAATTACGAAGAATATATTCTAACGTAATTCATTAAATACGGCAAATAACGTATATTTTACTTTTATCAATTCCGAACACAAAAATCCTCATCGAAGATTAAAACCTATTAAAATTTTTAAGAAAAACTTTAGGACTCTTTTTTCTATAGTTGTGGAAGATTCTCCGACTGATTTATCACGTGTATAAATGCAAATATGCGACAGAAAACCTCGAAAATACCAATTTCAAAAGCTATCATTTATTAACAAGGGATTGGATAAAAATAATTCGCTGGAACCACACCCACCGTAAGTCGAATATTAGACAGCGGATGGCACTTTTTCCCGCAGAGTGAATGATAAACGGTCGTTATTGGGATGGTGAGCCAGGTCTGTTGCAACGGGGGCGTAATGCGTCATCAGATGATGAATTAAGAAAGGCTTAAAAATATGTATTGGGATGGAATAATAGTGTTATTAACTCTCATAGCTTCCTATTTTCTGATAGGATTTACCTTGATTATTTTCTAAATTACTAAACTATAACATTTTGGTATTATTAGTTCTATCACATGTTCCTTACACTCATAATAACTATTCATTTTTATGTCTCTTAAATTCTTTAGTCACATAATGGACTTCCGAAAGATATCTAAGATATATATTAATTAGCTTCATGCTTTTAATTCGACTTAATTAAGACTTTAAAATTAGGACAATTTATAATAAAGAGCAGGTATTGAATGGATATTAAAATTGCTAAGCGTTAAAAAAGATATTAAAGCAGTTAATTATTATCGATAACCACTTATAGTTATATGTTGTCAGTTTTATTGCTTGATAGTAAATTTAGATTCTATGAAAAGAAGTTGCCGTCCATGATACACTTATACATTCAATTTCATCATTGTAAACTTCAACTAAAATAAAGACAAATATAGCAGTGAATTCAAGCTGAAGACGACGACATAAATAATGAATTAGATTGAAAGTCTATGGGGGTACTTAAGCGATACTCTGTTATTATTTTATTTCAGTTTGATTAACTGATAAATTTTGTAAGAGATTGCTACTCATCATACATTTTTGCATTGCTATCTCAATAGATTTTAGTCTGGAAACTGTTCCAAATTTTCTCTATCTTAAATGATAACATGCAAACACTAACAAAAGTTTCTTTTATAAGTCACCGCCTTACTTTTTTCACAGTTCCTTTAACTGTATTATCTGTGAGAAAATTATTAAATACCATTACATTATTCATTCCAAAGTATTACGACCATTTCACGATTGCCTCATATGAACCTCATAAAGCGAGGGCGAAGGCCGAAGAGTAATTTATTTCATTCATTCCAGATTAGCGGCTAATTTAACTCCGCAACTCACTGAATAATTCATCTTTCGACCCAGTTAACCATTGCGGAAAATTTTCCTTTTCCATTTTCCCGGCAAAAATCCCCTCTTCGCATCTCGGATATCACAGGAGGGAGGGTTATTTGGTCGGGTGTGAATCTCTGCTTATTTTAGGCCACCAGCGTGTCTTGGGAGAGGGAGGAGGGGAAAGGGGTCGCAATCTCGTCGGTCTTCCGTCGGTGGCGCCACATGCGAGTCTCTCCCGAAATACAGAGAGCGCAGCGGCTTGTGCACGCGAACCAAGAGGTGGGGACAAAGGTGGGGTTGGAGTTAGCCTCAGTTAATAGTTCACCTCCGATGAACCACCATCAGTCCGCTTCCCCTATGAGGTTTTTCCCTCTGAGTCCTACCGCGTGAGAGATCCGAGAGCTAAAGATTATGACATCGCTGCCTCACTGTCTTTGGAACCTCACCGTCTTGGACAACTCTGATGTATTACAACCCACTAATTAGCTTCGTGCTCCAAGTGTCGCCTACGTTTGTTTTTCCTCCATCCGTTTTCCGGGCAGTTATTCCTTTGAGCTAGTGAGTGTTTTCAATCATCCGGACCCAAGAGGATTTCCTACAGTGGTGGAACTATAAAAATATTGTTTACCGAACGATTCCGTGGAAACTGTACTGCTTCCATCCGCCGCTCCTAAACCTTTTTCTAACCCTCACCTCCGACCCTTGAAGTTACCCGCACGCGATACCGATAACCGTGAGCAATTACCTTTCTGAAATTACGAGTCCCTTTGACCCCATTCCTTCCCCATGAACCGCTCTGGTTGGAGAAACGTGCTACTGGTGACCGAGAGGATTTTGCAGCGCTGGAATCGCCTTCTGGTGCAGCTCTGAGGACGACGGCGTGCTTAAGCGGCCATGGGAATCCCAACGGAAGCCATCCGATTGCAGGGTGAGGATCTTAAGAGACCCAGATTAAAATATAGTCATAGGTTTGGTGTGATATACGAGGGCATCCAACACCCACGTTCTGAGTGATCAGTTCAAGGGGATGTCGCCTAAGCTGTTGCCTGTTTCCGTAACCAATCGATCACTATTTTATGGTGCACTACGGCGACTGAGTTATGATTTTTAAATTGGTTGACGCTGTGCCAATCTTGCTCGTTTCCGTATAGAATGACCATTAAACGTTTATGGGTGGCCAAACCAGGATGTCCTTTTTTATATGTTTGTATATATTTAGAACGATAGTGTATGCATGATTTTATAATTAAGGTTCTGATAAACCGCTTTGAATTTCATTTCGCTCTCACAATCTTATTCATTAGGTTTAATTGGATGTTTAAAGATCATAGGCTGTATGACTGTGCCTCAAAGAAGCATAAAAATAATTATTCAAGGACTTATTTCGAAATTAGATATTCCTTGCTTAATTTGCTGGAGATAGCGTGATGCTGTCCCTTGACTCAACCGGCTTCATTTATCCGTGACTATAAGACGCAATCTTTAAAAGAATAGTGAAAATTTGACGTTCACACTTCATGAAGTTTTTCCAAGATAAATCCTCTAGAATGCTGAGAAGAAAAAAACGGTGCTCTATGTAAGATGCGGCAACAACTAGCAATAATTTGAATTCAATCTTTCATCGAATCCGATCCTAGATATCTTCCTTATAATGGAAATGCACCTCTTTGCTCCATTTTTAGTTAATATTTGAATAAATATATTTTTTCTCCAATACATGTAACGTTTAACTTGATTATTCTCCTATAATAGAATTAATTGTTTTAAAATTCTACTTGATACTTAATTATGTATTGTGGGATACTAGTTTCATGGCGATAAGGCCAAAATAAATTGTCGTGATATTTTATGTCGTCTTATAAAACTAAGAAGGAAGAATTAAATTTTAAGAAAATAAGTTCACCTCACGCCGAATAACGGAAAATCATCACCAAATCAATCCACAATTTGATATGATGTAAAGTCTTCATCAATATACAAGATTCGTTGGGTTTGAATAATATGAATTCGTTTCGCACTATAATATATTTAGCTTACTTTACGCCAAGGAAGTAACGAATTATAAGAGGCTGTTCCAATATGATCTGTTCCAATATTTTATCTTAAACATTTCTAAGTTTGTAATTAGGGTCACAAAAAATAATATGAGATATACGATGAAGATAAAAGAGAAACCAATACTTGACAGTTACCGTCACATCATAACTTCCTAGAGTTTAACTCATACCTACTTTCACCAGGATAAAAATAATTCAATTTTATGTAATTATCCTAATCCCAATTTAGCGTACGTTTATATTGACGATGTACTTAAAATTAGTTTTAGCATACAAAATAAAATTTACAAAATAAAATCACAAGAATTCATCACTGAATCATTCCGATTGCAGTCTCCAGAGCAACTGTGGTAGCAATCCACGAAAGAGGCCAAAACCCGTACTATTCGCGCATTTATTTGAAGAAAAAGCGAAAGCGATCATAAAACGGATCTTGATCTTTAGTTTATACGCGTGAGTGCACATAAACCCGAGATTAAGATGCGCACATGGGCAAATGTGCTCGCAAAGCGATGACTATCGTGGGGAAAATAACATTCCGGAATCTGTTACGAAAACCCTTAGTTAAGCGGAGGTGGAAGGGTCTCGGAATATTCTCCTAAACGGCGCAACAAGGTGGCGAAGAACCAAATCGAGGCATTAAGGAAAGCGACTAATGATTGAGAAAACACGTGGAGTTGATTGCATATCATTTCGAACATATAGACGAGTAATCTATTGAGGCAATCAATTTCTATTTCGTGAAAACCGGCACCATAACTTATAAAAAATAGAAACGGAAGCTGAAAATAACTGCCGGTTAACACAAAACTCGGTGATATTTATCATGTAGATAATTCACAGAATGTTATAGAGCTCAAAATTTCTGCAAGATTTCTGGAAGCTAAATTTCATTTTATTCATTTCAATAAATATCGTTTTTTGTTATCATGAATAAGTCACTGTTTTCGAGACTACATAAGTAAGATGCGCATTTATAAATATTAATTAATTATGAAAATGATAAATTCTGAAATATTAATTCTTTCTGGAAGCTGTTCTGGAAGTGTTTCTACCGACCATTAATTGCGATGACCAGAAAAAATTAATATATTTTCTATTTTAGCTGACCTCAACGAAACATTTCAGAAATAATCACCGACTTTTATAGTAAATTAGCTTGAGTATTTAATCATCATTAACTAACATTAACATAATGGTGTAATAACTAAAAAAACCTTGTGTAAACTCAATGATATTAAAACTTATTAGATATGCTGTACGAAAACATTAAAAATACTATTTATTAACGAGGAAGGTCATACAATACATTAAATTAGTAATTTACTTCTTCCGACCATTCATAAATAATATTAATATCAGCGTCTCAACTAAACTTACGAAGAAAGAAATATACTCTCCTAATGAATCCCTAAAAACTACTTGCATGGATGAGAGTTCTTTATAAATTTCTCTACTATAAATTATCTGGATATAGATTTAATGATGAATTCATTAATAATTAATTTTTATTTATCACTTATAAATGTGCTTAATACATAAATACTACCGGAGTTGCAAGTAGATGATAAATACCATTCATACTTAAATATTATCATATGGATAAAACAAAAGTTATTTTCTAAAGAGAATATACTTTAAAATGTAAAGATTACTTAGAATTCAAATTTTAGTGCTTATCTACAACGATCTAATTCAAACTGTTCTACAATTATTAATGAAAGTAAACTCATTTAATAGCTCACACATAAATATATATATGAATACGCATTTCAGCGAAATTAAATGAATAATGATGTTTTAATATATTCGCCGATGGAATCGTGCAACCATACCCATTACTCACGAATATTAACCCCACATCTCACGCGTTCGTGCACTTTATTACTCCCTCTTTTCTTAATTACTTCCTGCGGTCGATATACCACAAAATTAAGTCCCCAATTACAACGTTAACTATTTCAACCGGCGATAGAGATAACGGTATTTGTCAAACCATGGTGTGCGAAATCCTCCTGCAGCTAACGTTTGGCAATCTCCCGCCATTGAATAAAAGAGAAAACATCACTGAGATGATGCCTCTCTCTACTTCCCCGCTATACCGAACCGCACTGTAGCGGAACCTCAGAGTATTATTTTTCCGGATGATGAAACAAGTTTCCTCAAAAATATCCCCCTTAGATAAATATAAATACACACGTCTACAATTCTGTATCTCCTATGACTTCTCGGAGTTTTATCGCCGATTTTCCCTCCGACGGAAAAATAAAAGAGCATCAACGGCGTATTGTTATTCCTCGGGCCGCCCACGTCCCTGGCGGCTTCGACCAAAAGACTCTGACTTCCCGGACATGTGCGCACCACTCTCCGGTGACGGTGCTCTAAAAACAGATGCTGCTCCCAAGATCCTCCGGTTTGTCTGCTGATGCATTCACCATGATCCTCAATAGGAGACGGTGAAGTAGGATAATCGCTTAGGCTTCTCTAACCCACGGGATACCGAATAAAAAATAAACGGATCCACACCGAAAACAATCCTCGGCTGACGAAGGGCGGAACAGCCCGGGGAGAGAGAGTCCGTGTGGCCTGAATGCATATAAAACGTGTGATATGCGTGTATTTTTAAGGCGCCTGCTACATATCCTGGCTTTTAATGAGCTTCCGCGACCTTGGCTTAATCGGAACTATTTTATATAAAAAAACTACGAGTTTATAGGGGGAAAGATCTGAGGAGGAACTGATGGATAAAGTGTGGAAGATGTATACAAACTAGTGCGTAATTTGATAGCTCTCCGGTGCGGGTTCAAAAGCTTTAAAGGGAATTAAAAGGAATAGAAAATTAGCGAGACTGATAAATATTATCATCTGGAAATTTTCCAACCAATTTTATATTAACTAGAGTTAGGATGTTCGTCTGCATAGATCGAATTCTTTTATTAGGATGGTTCCGTTTGAAACTATAGTAACAGCTATCCATCAACTTTTTATTTGATATTAGGACTTGAAATTAATCGCTAACGGAAAATGTAATATTTTCAAAGAATACGGATTTAATTTTTAATAGACTTGTATCATGAAATTAACTAATTGAGAAAATTTTAACGAATCTCGAATAGAATTATAAGTAAATGACAAGAGGAGATAGAAAATAGGTAAACTTACTTAAATGTAATTTACTTACTAACTTAAAATAGGTAAATACTCTGAAGTATAGACCCAATTAATTCTAAATCCTTACACATAAAGATATTTATTCGATAATTTCGATTAGCTAAAATCAATTTGTAGATTAATCTAATACACTGAATTCTTCCTAAAAAATGATAGATCTCGGGTTCTAAAATTTTCTGTGAAAAAAAAATAGAAAAACTGAAAGGCTGATAATAAGTTACGGTTAAATATTAAAACATAAGTTTTATTTTGCTTTCAGCTACTAGTCATAGCTCTAATCATCTTTATATTATCTCGCATATTATTCTCAACTCGTTGCAAACAATAGTAATCCATGTCCAATTATTTTCCTGTTATATTTATCTCTCCAAATTTAAAACTTATATAGAGAATATGATATTAGGAAATATTATTTAATACAATTATATAACTGCAATAATGGTAAACGACGCAACAATTAATTTAATAATGTGAAAAATATTGCGGGCGATATTTGAGAAATAATGAAAACACTTTGACGAAACTACGCTCAAAGTTTGGAACCTTTTAAACGTGTAAGCACCCGATATAATCAACATTGAAAATTTCAACATAAGGGATTTTATTGTTAGAATTATATCATCATCACATCACTAAGGACAGTTACAAAATTATAGCTCTCATCAGTGATCAGTATCCAACACTGTTAAAGTTCGCATCCAGTTTCTCCCTTAGCGCATAAAATTTCCCGATCAATGGTCTTATTGACTATTCACTAGCACTGCTGCTATTTATGGAAACAAACGAAGAGGTCAACCGAAGATATCTCGGTTATCAGTGCGTGTTGGAGAGGCCAGGTGATTCCACCTGCTTCTACACTGACTCCTGGCACGCTGCCTTCCTCATACGGCTAATCCACGAAAAAGCCACAGTTTCGTTGTTTTATGCGGCAGCAGTTCATGCGAGTACTCTCAAAGGGGATGAAGGGAAAGTGTGTGAAGAATGAACGAGTAAAAGAATACTGATAGTGCTCTGATGGGTTCTTCTATTCATCCTTGTAATAAGTGAGAAGCTAATAATGTCCGTAAGAAGTTACGAATGTACATAGAAGTTTACAAACAAGCCATCGGAAGGGAAGTTCAGGGCAATGGATAACCGTAATCATTACATTTTATCATCAATGTACCATGTGTAGTACTGAGCTATGGAAGCAATGAAGTCTGAATTGAATGCAATCTAATTTGATAGAGATAAATTATTTAACAAACACCTTTAGTTACAATTTGATAAGGAAAGTTGGATTATGGGATGGAAATGATGATATCGTAAACCATGACATACTGTTACATACTTATACGTATACACTAGCGCAGGGGTCGGCAACCAGTGGCTCGCGAGCCACATGCGGCTCTTTGGATATGAAACTGCGGCTCTTTAGTTCCACACGCAAATATTATTTATTAAAAAAAAACAATGAAACAATTTTCAATCGACTAACGAGGATTGGGCACCATTTCTCTCTCAGCCCATTGTACTCGATTTAAATTTTACAAGGGGTCAAAGTTGACCAAATTTCGGGAAAAACGGCTGTTTTCGATTTTTCGCAAAAATCTTCAATTTTAAACCAACGCTGAACCAAAATGAATAAAAGGATCGGATAAAAAACTATTTCATCTTATAATCATGTTCTTTATGCTTTACAGTACTCAATTTAAATGATCACACTCGAGAATTTGCCTACTCTACAGTACAAAATGGCGGACCCCTATTTTGGATGTGATTTTTGCATAAAGCGAGGAAAATAGTTGTGAGGGACATCGATGTACTTATTGTTACTTATACCACAGTACTTGTGGAAGCTTCCTGCAATAGGATCTGAAATAAAATCCTGCGCTTTTTTGCGCCTTCGAAAAATAAAACGATTTTTCTAAAGCCATGCAACGGCAAAATCCGCGCGGCGGACGGCCGCCCTCCGTGCCTATCGAAGTTTCCAGATGATACACGTACGTATCATCTGGAGTATCTACGTACAGTTATAAAAAAAATTAAAGATGAATTTGCTGACAGATTTCAGGTATTTAAAACCAACAAAACCACTATAGCATTCATAGTAAATCCTCTAAACACAAATAGTGACGAAATCCACATTGAGCCATTTGGAGTTGATACTTGATCTTTAGAAATACAATTCATCGATTTAAAAAGTAAAGCTTTGTAGAGTGGAAAATTTACAGAGTTGAAAAGCAAGTTAGAAGAGTTGGAGGTCCAGAAATATAACACGAAAACACAACAAAAATGGACAGCTTTAAAAGAATTGCCGCGAGTTGAGGCACTTATATTCGACGCATGGAATAGTCTTCCAGATTGCTACAGTGAGGTGAAGAAGTTGGCATTTGGAGTACTGACAATCTTCGAATCGACATATTCGTGCGAGCAAGCGTTCTCTTGCATGAATATAATTAAAAGTAAAGTAAGAAGCCAACTAACAAATGAAAATTTGGAGTCGTGTATGAAACTCAAAACAACAAGTAAACCAAATTTATCCGAACTTTATAAAACTATGCAAAGCCAACGCTCTCATTGAATTTGTTTGTTTTTATTTTTAAGTAGAAGTTACATTGTTTAATAAAGTTCAATTTTTTGAAATGTATGTTATTGTTTGTTTTTATTTTCACATCGATAGGACATGTGCTTGCAGAGCAGCACTTTGCCAATTTCAAAAAAGTTAAAATATGGGTTAATTAATGGTTTAACTCACAGGAGTTACAATTCTTTTAGAAACTTATCCATAAATTTCTTCAGAGATGGCCAAGATGTATAGAATCGAATGGTTAATACTTTGATTAAATAAATTTTAAGTAAATACTTGAAATAACGTGTTTTATTTTGCAATAATCCGGTAAAGACTTTTACACACACCTGATATATTACCTAATTTGTTATAAAAAACACTACTTATATAAGAATAAATAGATATTTTTCTTACGAATAAATAGATTCGTTTTTTATAAAAAAATATGTATGCGAGTGCTATTTATCGTACGTAGCCCGAGACAATTAGAAATTCACGATACTTTTTCAACAAATCTCGTATTGTTGGCAAGGAAAATTTTTGTGGCTCTTTAAAAAATTTGATACATTGTAAATTGTAATTTTTGGCTCTTCCGACTCAAAAGGTTGCCGACCCCTGCACTAGCGTATCAGAGACAGGAACCTTGGATTCTAAAATTGAAAACCCTAATCAATTTGGACATGCAACATAAAATTCTGATATTTGTACTAATAATAAATAATTTTGGAGAGTTTTGAACGAATATCATACGACTCTATAAAATTACTAATAGGAAGAGCTTAATTTTCTACTTACTCTTTTCCCGGATGATTGCAAGAAGTAGATGGGCATTAGCAACCGATCTGAAATATAGAAAGAAAACAAAATATAAAGAACAGTTTTTCTTTCTTCTTTCGTTAATACCAAGTATACTTTTACTAAAAATAATTATTTAATTAATAAACTGTATGTATACATTAATAATGTATGTAAACACACACAAAATATTTACTATGCTTCACATGGTGGTTTTCTGGGGCAACAGTTAAAAAGTAACCATTTAGTTGATTTCATTTAATTTCTGTGAACCTCAGTATGATTTTCGCTTTTCAATGTTTCTTGTCGTCAATGACCGTTTGTGCAGTTGATAAATGTTTTCTAGACAATGAAACAAAACATCCATTTAATTTCTATTCACCATGTTTAGAAAAAGACAATATTCGATCAATACTTTATTGCAATAATATTTTACTCAAAATATCTCGTTCAAAAGCTGCAGAATTTTAGTGGAGCCCAGAATGCATAACGATATAAACACGGACGGAATACCCGATTCAGCCTTCTATCGACGATACTATTTACTTGGCCGCCTGCCATCCGTTTATCAATTCCTGAAGGATTCACCAACATCTTAGTCTTAAAACAAGACTAACCCTAATACAAAACGCCGCCTATTTACAGTGGCACGCGCTCGTCTTAAATCCGCGTGAATATGATAACTGCTAAGGCATCGCCTGCAGCCTCGTACATTGCTTGGAGTGAGAGAACGCACGTGGAAGGCACAAAAAATACCATTTGAAGGATCAGGTTTGTGAAGAATTCTCGGCTCTCATCCAAGGATTTAAAATGAGTAGAAATGGACTCAGACGACCTTTTTGACCTCGAAGGTTCAGCGTCCAGTTGGTCACCAATGGAAAGAAAGGCCTTTCAACAACTATCCTTCCAGCAGATTTTGTAACCCATTCGGAGAACATGCACATAATTTTCTCCTCAGAAGATAGTCTATCGTTCAAGGAGATATGGAATTCGGATCGAGATAAAAGTAACCTTAACTCTCGCGCAAATGTATGAGAGTTTGTGGCAATAAAATTTATGAATTTCTCTCCTCGAGATAGGATTTTAAGAGCACACGCCTTAACCTGCTACTCATAATATGATACGAAAATTACCTTTATTATTTTATGAGGCCACAAATATTGACTCTATATAAGGCTACTTTTTCAATGAAATATTAAAAGCCAACATGTATATGACTTTTTATCAACCTACACATTTTTCATTAATTATACTTATATAGTATCGAGAAACATAGGAAAGCATTACAGTCAGCTATTTAATTAGAATTTTAAAATATTGAGTGTGGATTCCATATAATACGTGAATAAATTTATATCTTAAAGGTAAACCAAATTACATGCTCAAGTAAAGAATGTACGCAGCCATAAATTCATAACATTAAAAAAATAGTAAATCTTAAGTAAATTGAGTGTAGTGTCCTATGTTTCAGATTCAAAGGAATGATTTAAATTTATAGAAAATGAATAAAAGTAATTCTTTCAGTCCCATGCTAGAACGACAATACATTAACTGAGAAAGCAAGAGGAAAACGAAACTTTGTAACTTCCACAAGAATTGAAGTGTCATAACTGTAATATCATTTAAGGTGCAATTCTATAAACGCTTGATCACATTAATTTTGAGAATGAAACAATTATTCAGTTATGATTTTTTTTAGGATGAACATGGTTAGAGATTAATTTGTTACTTTGAAATACTAAATAGTTGTCCTAAACTCAAAGGTAATCAATTATGAACATTTCCCAAAATATTTTCATTTGCATTTTGAAAATAATTGATTTTCTACACTTTGAGTTAATGAATATAAATATTCGGGTAGAAGCTTTGATGACATCTATCGCAAAAATTATCTATTCTCTTCAGACCCTATATATAATATATATAACCACATGATATTAGTATCCTATGATTCAAGCGAAACGTTGGACAAAGCTCCTATGCTTCGATCCGCACAATTTATTTTCAGAAATAAAGATAAATTATCTCTCACTAATTCTCAAGAATACCAATCTTACTTCGTGATTCTTGCATTAAAAATTACAAACTTCTCCACCCCATAAAAATGTACATGTAGGAGTAAATGAAAACAAGATAACATACTACTAACACGAATTTTAGAATATATCATAGATTTCTAAACTTCACCCATAAATTCCATTACCGTCAGCAGATCATTCATTTCAGTTACTCATCGGTTTAAAAGTATATTTATCGTTGAAGTATTTTAATTTAATTGACATTCAAGTTTTATGAATAGATGTTTTTCTTGAGCAAGGTATTCAAGACTTTTTCAAAGCTCGACAATGCCATTGCTTAAGAATGTTTTTTTTTTCGCTTTGAAAACACCACTTGAACACGAAGTGAATTGAATGCACAATTAAAATAATGGATAACACTTCTGAATTCCAATAAATATTTGCTCTTGACACGGTTACATCCTGTAATACTTTTTCGTTCATAAAGGTCATACTATTCACGCTAGAATACATCTCATTCCCTAAAGCACGATCTTGTACTAGAACCTATTGGCGAGGAACATTTCTCATTGGATTCACGTTTCCAAATAAGGAAAGAAATCTTGAAATAGAAGTCGCTTCGCTTCCATACGTCATTTTGTAGAGCACTCGCCTAATTAGATAAACTAGCGAATTTCTCATAGCTTAAACCGTGAGAATACTGCAGTAGAGAATTCTAAAGTAAAATTGTGTCATTACAATATAATTCAAACCGCTATTCTCCTAATATGACCAATATCAAAATCTTTACCGATCCAAAGGGAGGCATCAATTGACAAGAACATTTCGTAGTAACATTAAAGGTAAGAATAGGAAGTTTACAACGTTATATTACGAGGTTTAAAGTTCTTGATTCTATATGAAACGTTTATCCAAATTAATTTTAGACACTCAAATTCATATTAAGAGAGCGTAACGGAGTAAATGCCGTAATTTTATCGCATGACTTTTAGTGACATCGATTTTTATGATAGCTTTTAGATAGAAACAATAGACGTTCAAAAACAGCATCTTTAAGGCATATACTTTTAACGCATCCTACCGATTCTCGTTGGAGTCTAAAGCAAAATGTATTTCACCGAACGCTACCAACGGAGACATCTATGCTGCGGTTCATAAACCTTATCCGATAAGAAACGAACCTTTAATTCGGATATAGCGCGGCAAATTCATCAAAAGTTTCTCTTTGAAAGCATCCATTTTTAATTTAGCACTCGATCCATCTTACTCACACCCGAGTAAAACTACTTTCGACCCCTGCATCTCCGCACCTCATCTTTCCATCCCACAGCTCCCCCCGCAGGCACACAAGTAAGCTCTCAGCGCAGAATCCTGATGAGAAATTTTTGGTTGTTACGAACGAAGAATTGATCCCTTGCCTCTGTTTAGCAAATATTTAGCGAAAGGCGTATCTTAAGACTGCAATTCAGTCGAAATTGGTTTGAACTCGAAAAATTTTAGTGCAAGACCTGCCGCATACTGCAGAAAAGAGTAAATTTATACGATATAATTTTAAATGTTTCTAAATCTTTCAATAAACAGATATTGTCAGGTTAAGAAAATTTACTCTTCTAGTAATAAATCCTTCTCGATTGAAATTAATTATCAGTTGAGTTATTGGAAATTGACTCAGTTTTACGCTGATAATTCTTTTGTGAATATAGTATTAAAAACGTTTAAGTTTTTTCTAAATGATACATTTTTCTGAATTAAATTTCCTCTACAATCATACATTAAACATTTATTCTACAAACCGATATACTTTACTTGAATTTGATATTTTCTGGGCAAGGAACGGAAGCCGTCAGATCATTAGTTAAAACTTTCAATTATATATCGCATTAAAATCTCTAAATAAATGTCGATATTTACTTTCATCTTATTAAGAATCATAATAATGATTAATCACTCCTTTAAGGGAAATCTTTTATGAAATTTTGATGGACTTCATTTAAGGTATAAGAAAATTCTACCACCGTTAAAAACTCGAGTATCTCCCTTAAGTGCAATTAATGTGATAAGTATAAGACTTTTATGATCAAAGTCACGTTATAATTCCAGTAGATAATAGACTAAAATTGAGTTTACTGCGTTATTATCGAAATATAATCTCCGGGATTAACGTTTATTTTTCCTTTTTCCAAATTACTGGAATGACTTGGCACGAATTGCTCTTGGCACAGTGTCTGGAAGCACGATGAGAGAATAGGCAATTTCCGTGAAAAGATATGAAACTAAAGAAGATGTTAAAATATTCATGTTTTAAAATACGATACTTTTCAGCTATTAACTTCATCAAACTTCAGAAAATAAATCAAAGAACCGTAAGAGCAACGCTTAGTATATATAGTACGAGTAAAGGTGCGCTTGCTGACAGCAAGCAATCGAAAAATATATCTTTTAATAAAACGTATGATTTTTCGAAAGAGTATTCGGATAAGTCATTCTAACAAAAGGATATTTTCGTAGCGTACCTTGCACTGACTTCGATTTCCCATGCATTTCTTACGGCAGGATAATTACCGCCCTGTCATCGAACCAAGGTCATCCTACGAAAAACACTGTCATTTCTCGCTTTCATATGATTGACATTATAAAAACTCCAAATTTCAAATGGAAATACCTTAAGGAAATTCCTCAGAATGAGTCCTTAACACCCTAAACATTTTTTACGAAGTTATAGTTAACGCCCCATAGAATCGAACCAACGACCATTGATGACAATCTTTTGATGGATGCTTTTATTTGAGAATGGTCCCTTTTATGGTTCTGTGAAATTTTGAGCCTCTGCGCGGTTGGGAAGTGTCATAAAAATCTTTCGGAAATATGGTCAATGCTTTCCTTACCGGAAAAATGGAGATTACGGGTCTCTCTGGAGTCGAACCCATAGCATGTAGGCAAGTGCTGATTTTTTCCAAAGTACAATGTAAACGTATCTATTTGTGTAGAAAGTTTGAATGATCTATATATCATATTAAGAGAGCTACGATTTTTTAAAATTTGACAATATTTCATCTCCTGGCATCGAACCCATGACCATTTGTATATAAAAAATAGCATTTTTCCGTAGATACTAATAGTAGCAATAGCTCCATGAGATCTCATCCTTCTAGCTTTATGGGAAGTATTTTAAAAAATTATTTGAAAAACGACCCCATGCATTCTTATTGAGAAAAATCAGACTTTGGGGCCTCCCAGAATCGAACCCATGACAGGTAGAGTGGGTTTTAGATTTTTTCCTGGGTTAGGTTTAGATGGCCATTACGCAGAAAAATCAGCAAGCCGCTGGCCCCTGCGGTTTGGGCCAGACATTTGTATCCTCAAATTTTTTTTACCCCCTAGTTATCTATATATAATAGATATGTACTTGAAAGTTACGTAAAACATTAAAAATATTTATAACAGGAAATAATAGTTGAGTCTGAAAAAAATATGAAGACTTTAAAGTTCCTTTAATACTTAGAAGAGGATATATTTTATGGATGGATCGGAAATATTTATAATTTATTTTCTAGCATTTCTTTATAGAAGAAAACAAAAATTAACCTAAATATTGAATTCAGTCGACGACAAAGAACGACATAATTTGTTTTTTGCGAAGGCTTAAGTTCTGCAGCTATGATTACAACAAAAAAACACTCCCTCGCCGCAATTTTATTTTCAATAATAGAGAAAATTTCATTGAAACTATACTAATTATCTAGTGATTATATCAATTAGAGCTAAGTACTCTCTTCAACGAAATATTGTTCCGAAAATCGCGGATGACGTAATCCCACAAAATATTTGTGTCACCCCTATAAATATAAAACGCGCACTTGAGCGGACTGAATTTAGCTAAAGCCCACCGAATTAATTACAGCACCCAAACATGGTCATCGCGGTCACTGAGCTTTTCCCAAGAGCAATGAGACCAACCGTCGATAAAATTCCAATTCAAATATCGCGGCAGACAACAATGGGGAAGAAAACCGACGAGTTTCACGCAACAATAACAGTCCAATTACGCTCACAAAGGCGATTTACCTTATTCGGAGGGATATCGGGGCAAACACCGTTTCTGGAGAATTTCCTGAATTACCTACCAGATGAAACGGAGGGTTTTGTCAGTTTGACTAACGCCCTCTAACTAGTTATAATTAAATATAAGAACCAAAAAAGAATTAAAGTTAAAAACTTTAAAAATCAATTGCTTGTAAATTTAACACTTAATAATTCTTTATCTATTAGCTTAATGTTCTATTATAAATATATTGAGCTATTTTTTCTTCTTTTTTATCGGATTACGAAAATCTTCAGTATCATGCAAAAGAATACTCGTACATGGAAAGATTTCAACGACAGCTACAGGATAAACAATCGAATGTGGAGGAAAATGGAGCTGTAGCAAAAGTAAAAAGAGTGAACATTCCACCACATGTCGAATGAAAATGATACTGGAAAAAAGACGGAGGAATTTGTATCATACAATGCCTGAAGCACAAAAAATATTTAGGCGATTATTTAGAAAATAAACCAAAAAAAGAAACTTTCAAGTAGTAGCTCCGACGTAGCGTGACAATTGGTCAAGGAAATAGAGTCATTTAGGCAAAATCGCGATCAATTCGCACACGTGATTGGCTGAGGAAAAGCCAAACGTATAGATGGTAAATTGGAGCACAAACACATGTTACGGAAACACTCCACCAAATGCTCCAATCAGACGGATAATGAGACAGTCGAAGAGCTCAAATAGCTGCTGCACCGCCTTGAGCACCGGAAGTCGAAACATGCACCAATTTTCATTCTCCGCTTTCACTTTCACCATTTAATGCATTAAGTTTTCTGCTCCTTTAGTTTTGCAAAGATGCGTAAAATAGAACGGAACTACGAGTTTCGGAGTTAGCCTCCCTTTCTTTCACAAGAAAAGATAGCATTTGCATCCTTGTATAAATATTTAGTTCCACAAGCGAATGAATAATGTTCTCCTATCTTCGTGATGAAATGATAAGCATAGCAGTTTCGCTGGCCTATTATCCTGGATTTAATTCCCGATCATTTGGCATTTTCCTATCAAGAAATGGATCTTTGCGTTTTAACTCATTAAGTACTTCAATCTAACTTTTCTGTGTGTTAATATAATTAAAGAAATATAAAATTGAATAAATTATTAAATTGAATTATGTTTGGCAATACGAGTTCACCCATTATAACCCCTAGTCTAAGGATTTTAAATAATTCTAACACCCACTTAACCCCCTTAAATTAACCCAATAAATTAGGTATAAATTCAAAACAGAGGTACAAAACAGATCAGAAAGAAATTTGGAGGTCAAGAGATAGAATACGGACTAATAGGAGAGTATAAATATGAGTTTGCATATAATGGTAATGTTCAGAAAACGGTTATTCTACCACAATTGCCACAATACTTTGAATATGTAAAAACCGTGGCTTCATTTAATGCTCTTTTATTAATGAAAATAAACTGTAATTTTCTTAGATACTGAGGAAATGTTCGTCCCGTTCAGTGATAAATTCTAAATGGCGTTAGAGGGCGTTAAATTAACGTGGAAGATTAAAGATTATTAATATTATAATTTATTTCTGCATATAATTAGATTCAGAAATAAATTATAGATAAAAAACTACGATATCACTAAAGCATCGTTTACTATTTGCTATTTACATTCATTATTATAAAGATTTGCGATGCAAGCAAAACAATAAGCTCATCGATGTACGATATTTGCTTCATGAAACACGTTCTGGAGCTCAAAAAACGTGAAATCTTTTAAACAAATTGTACTTCTATGAAGAACTCTTATTTATCGTACTTCACAGCACTCTTGTAACACAGAACGACATGAATTTTCGCATTCCATTATATTTAATGATGCAAATCATCTCCTACATGATTGCAGCGATCATATGGAATAACTATAAACCGGCTGCTACTCCTTGACCACAATGCAGCCAATTTAAGGAATTTATGAAGAACGGATATTAATAAATTATTCTGTTTCCAAATAACGAGAAAAACATGCCCCACTTCAGTCGACGAGAGATGTATCGCTCAGAGCGAATTACTTTGACAATCTATAACTCACAGCCAACAACTTTCTTCACTTCATAGAAAGCAACAGGAAATGGTAAAGAAAAATCATCAAAACGAGAAATCGCTACTGATTTGTGAGGACATGAGAAACCTTGTTCGTCTTTATATTTCTCAATGATTCTTTTTTTTGCTTCATACGTTCATCAGAAACTTGTTAAAAATAAAACGAGCGACAGAGAAATATTTTAAGTATTAAATATTTTTAACTTTACTGGGACAGCCTTAATCATATACACACAGGATTTCATACAATGCAATGCCCTAAATTTAATAACAACAATCTTCCAATATTTTATCGAGACTATCATTAACAACTAATAATTCTAACAATAAAACTGCCAATAGAATAAAGATTAGAGCGGGTAACAATACGGTTCATTTTCTAAATACAAATTCTCTGAGGAATAATAATGGTAAATATATTAACATTAAATAAATAATTTAATATAATAATTTAAGTATTGAATATTACAAATTTTCAGTTCTGAACGCCTCTTATGTCTTCACTTTTCAATTTCATCTATGAATCGTAAGAAACAGAACAAATATGGAATCAGAAATCCTTCTCATTTAAAACTACATAATTCCATTTGGCGTACGAGTGTTTGAGTATTTGTCCTACATATCAATCATCAAAAGAATAGAATCTATCGATCAAGCAACTTCTACCGACGTGTTATAGTGGTTATGAATACTCTTAAATATTTTTCCTATCACTTCTACTTATCTCTGACGGGATAAAAAACCAATTAAATAAAATCGGGAAAAAGTTACTGCCTGAAAACGAATCACGTGATGCAGGCTTTCACATACCTGATGAGTTGTTAGGTGAGAATATGACAAGCTTCCTTTCATTTTCATTAATATTTTCAACGTATCCATAGCGACTAATCGGCACAGGTATATAATAAACACACGTATAAGAAGTTAAAGTTAACTAAAGCAGACGAAATTCAAAAAAGGTCTACTTAAATTTTTGGTTTCCAAACTACAAAGTCACTGCATTGATACTTAAAAAGTAGATACAGTATATGTTTTCAAAATATATAATAAAAATTAGTTTGGATGTTAACCCACCGGGGAAGACTACTTTCAGCTACTAACTCACTCTATAGTCGGTATAAATCAATGGATTACTTCAAATATTCCTTAGAGTACTCATAATAAAAGAAAATTATCTTTCAATCGATAGTCAAAGACATGATGACAATGGTATGACCGGTAGTGGCAGGAATGACCTGTAATAATGGATTGGGTTAAAATATGACTTATGATAATCGAATTATGAAACGATCGATTTAATTGGGAATATAATAAATAGTTAAAAATGACGATAGCCCGATTTAGCGATGATACTCTCACCTTTAACTTCTCCACCCATATTAAGGATAATAAGACTTTCAATGGAAAGAAGCGATATTTATTTATTTATTTATTTTATATCAGAACTACAAATAGGCACCAGGCCAGGTGGTAGCTCTACATTTAAGGGGAACTTAGTAATACTGCCTGGCATTCGCCCTAGTCGAGAGGGAAACCCCCCAAAACCTCCCGAAGGCAGTACATCAAACAAAGTATACTAACTAAAATGAAAAAGAAAATGTTACATAATATTTACAAAATAAGATTATACACGGTCTACAAAACTAGAATTATTTAATCCTCTTAATCCTATTCACAAATACATTGCAAGTATGAGGAAAAGGCTCCAATAACTCTCCAGGCAAATTGTTCCATTCAACTATTCCCCGATTTAGAAAAGAATATTTACAGACATCCGTTTTCTGTTTCAGAGTGGCAATTTTATGTATATGATCATTTCTTCCAAGATATTCCGGTTTCCGAAGTCTGCTTTTTAACTCCTTCAACGAAGGCTTTCCTATCACAGCTTTAAATATATTTCCTAACCTTTTGTTTTTACGCCTAACTTCTAACTTTTCCCATCCAAGTTCCTCAATCATTTTATTGACGCTTTCCATTTTTCCATACTTGCCCAAAACGAATCTTGCTGCTCGCCTCTGTACATTTTCTAGTTTAGCTATAAGCCCTTTTTGATGAGGGTCCCAAACGCTGTCGCTATACTCTAGTATCGGCCTAACAAGCGATAAATATGCCTTCTCTTAAACTTCCCTACGGCAGTTTTTCAGGTTTCTTATTACAAAGTTAAGTGTTTTATTTGCCTTACAGGCTATGTTTTCGATATGATTTGTCCATTTTAAGTTATTACTGAATGTGATCCCTAAATATCTAATGCTCTTATCTGATGGGACGCGCGAGTCTCCTATATTATAATTGAATTTAATTTTGTTTCTATTAAAGTTTATTAATTTGCTTTTGTTAGCATTATATTTTAATTTATTTTTAACAAGCCATGAGTTCAAATCATCTAGGTCGTTTTGTAATACTAAGCAGTCTTCCGGGTTTCTTATTGTCCGATAAATAATGCAATCATCTGCAAACAAGGGAACATTCGAATTGATATTTTTTGGCATATCATTTATATGAATTAAAAATAGTAACGGACCAAGAACGCTTCCTTGAGGAACGCCTGAGGTTACTTTGACCGCTTGCGAATATTGTTCGCCGATTTTAACTTTGAAGGTCCTATCGATAAGGAATGAATGTATCCACTTATTTATTCTAGGATCAATATTTATACGCGAGATTTTTTCTAACAGGATACTGTGATCAACTACATCAAAAGCTTTGGATAGGTCAATTATTTACATTTACATTTACATAAATACCCCGCAAACCGCCTTATGGCGTATGGCAGGGGGTGTCAATACACCAATCTCTCTAACTATTTATCTATCCTATTAATTCTTCTAACACTATCCGGGAAAAAAGACCGATGATAACTTTCCGTACGCGCGATAATTTCACGTAATTCCTTTGATGTTTGATTCCGAAAATTACGATCGCTAATTACGGGAATTATGATGTCGCGTATCTCGTTGTATAAATCACCGTTTCTAAATTTTTCAAAAAGTTTTAATCTATATTCGATTCGTCTATCCTCAAGAGATGTCCAGCCGAGGGTTTTAATCATCTCTGATACACTGCTATCGAACCCGTAGTCTCCCTTAACGAAACGAGCCGCTCTTCGCTGTACGCGCTCTAGTTCTAAGGTTAAACCCTTTTCGTGCGGACTCCACACCGCGCAGCAGTACTCCAGCAGAGGACGAACTAGTGAAAAGTAAGCCACCTCTTTGACTTTCGACTGACTGCCTCTAAGGATGCGGTTACATAGCCGCGTCATCCTATCAGCTAATCCTACAACGCTTTGAATGTGCGTTTTGAACGATAAATCACTACTGAAAACGACACCTAGGTATTTGTAGTGGTTCACGAAATCTAATTTAACGCCGCTAATCTGATAGGGAGATATATTTAAAGAATTTGTAGGGGAACGCGTCATGGTCATTGCTACGCATTTCTCTACGTTCAACCCGAGCTGCCAGTCTTCACACCATTTGGAGATAATATCCAGGTCACGCTGTAGTATCGAATGATCTTCCGCGGTTTGTATTTTTCTGTATATTAGAGTGTCGTCCGCAAAGAGCCTGATGTTACTCTTTACATTGTCTACGATATCATTAATATAAATTAGGAACAATGCCGGCCCAATAACACTGCCCTGGGGAACCCCTGATGTAACGTTTACTTCGTCGGAAATAACACCATCCAAGACAACGCGTTGGCATCTACTTGTTAGGAATGACTCAATCCACCGAATGATATGACTGTCAATCCCATACGATTCGAGTTTCTGCAGTAATTTTTTGTGTGGAACTGTATCAAATGCTTTTTTGAAATCCAAGAATATAGCATCGGTCCTAAACCCTTTATCGGCAGCCTGCAAAATGTCATGGTTAAGGAGGGCTAACTGACTCTCACAGGAACGGCCTTTACGGAAGCCGTGTTGACTTTGAGTAATCGCTGCATTTGCACTGAGGAAACGCATTAAATAACTGCAGATAATATGCTCGAGTATTTTACAAAATATCGAAGTTAATGATATAGGTCTGAAATCGTCCGGTTTAGTTTTACGTCCTTTCTTAGGCACTGGAGTAATGAGCGCTTTCTTCCATGATGCCGGAACTATACATTCATCTAACGATTTATTAAAAAACGCGAGAAGGAGGGGAGCTAGCTCATTTGCGAGTGTAGATATCACATATGCAGGAACGCCCTCCGGACCTGGGGATTTCTTACTGTCGACCTGCGATAATAGATTTCTAATTCCAGTAACACTTAATTCCAACTTGCTCATTTTGCTGGTGACGCGGATTGGAAAATCTTTAACGCGACCGTCATCTAGTGTGAAACATTTTTTAAAGTGCCTATTAAGAATGTTCGCCTTATCTCGGGTATCTGTTACTGTGCCTCCATCATCGTCAATGAGGTGGGAAATGGTTGACTGTTTGCCTCTGGCCTCACGAACGTATGACCAGAATTCTTTAGGATTTCTCTCCAATGATTCGCGCAATGTTACGGATCTGTACGCTTCGAATTCGCGGCGGGCTTCGTTCTTGGCTTTAGTTTTTGTTTCTAAATACATACGCCGATGATATTTGTATTCGTCACTGTTCGTTTGGAATGCGTTCATGCGCGAATGTAACATCCTCTGTTTTCTTTGGAGAGAACGTAATTTCGGTTTTACCCATCGCGGTTCCTTTCGATCTCGTACTATTTTGGTCGGAACAAATTTCGAAGTACCTTCACGGAGGATACGGAGAAACTCTGACCAGCTGTCGTCTACGGTGTGATTTTGAAGAAATCTAACGTATGAATAACTTTTTGCCTTAATGAAATCCTTAAACGCGTGAAAATTTGCTTTCCTAAAAATGTATAACGTACGAGGGGGCTTCGTAACTTGGGATGGAATTACTTTAAGCACTGCGGTTATTATTTTATGGTCTGAAATGCCTTCGTTAACTGCTATTTTATGAACGAGGTGAGGATGGCTTGCGGCAAGAAGATCTAGTACATTACCCTTACCGAGGGGAGTTATTCGAGTCGATTCCGTATTAACCTGCTCCAAAGCGAATACTGAGAATAAATCAAGTAATTTCCGCGATGCAATTCTATCACGACTATTGTTAGCGACGGACATGTTAGACCAGTTAATGTTGGGAAGATTAAAATCTCCTCCTAGGAAAATGGGTGCGTGCGGCCTACTCTTTCTAATTTCATTTAGCGACTCGTGTAGGGCCTCGATGGCATCGTCGTCATCGTCAGGAGGACGATAAAAGGAGCAAAAATAATTTTTTTTGCCTCGTCTGTCCAAAACTGAACACCAGATAATCTCAGAGTTTTCTCGATTTTTAGTATCTTCTAGTTGACTAACTAAATTGTCTCTAACAGCGATAAATACACCTCCACCTATCCTGGTACCTCTGTCCTTTCGATACACGGTGTAGTCGGGGGGAAAAATTTCGCTCGATGCTATTTCTTCCTTAAGCCAACTTTCGGTTCCTAATATAATGTCCGCGCAAGAGCTCCTGGTAAGGTTAAGAAATTCTGTCTGTTTGTTATATACGCTTCTGCAATTGACAACTATAATTTTTAAGTCTCTAATCTCATCTATTAAATTCTGTTTTTTCTCTGGATTGACGTTTACTTTCTTAGAAGCACTATCTACAGACCGATTTATGTATTTATCCCCTTTTTTTATGTTACTAGTACTATTCTTACTCGTTTCAAAATCTATAGTCTCTAAAACTACGCGAGGTGGCACTTCTACGCTATCGTCTAACCTAAAAAAACCCTATTTCCCTCAAATATCCTATTAGCCACCATCTCCGCCGCCCTGGCAGTGTAATGGACGCCAGAACGATCAAGGGGACTCCTACATGAGAACCGCGTCATTATTACCGCGTCTATTTGCACTGATTTATCGTAAGATTCTACTAAATCTTGATTGAAACATAAGAGTTGGGTTTCGCAAGAATATTCCTTCCTAAATCCGTGCTGACTATCAGTTATCCAATTTTCTTTGTTCCAAACCTTTCTTATATAATCAGCTATGATCTTATCGAAAATTTTGCATACAACGCTCGTTAAACTAATTGGCCTATAGTTATTCGCGACTTTTTTGTCTCCCCCTTTATGGATTGGTATAACTATAGCGGATTTCCAGTCATGCGGAATTTTAAGGTTATTCAGCGCGATCGTAAATATTCTATGGAGATAGTATGCTATTGCACACCCTCCAATTTTAAGAGCTTCCACTTGTATGTTATCAGGACCTACCGATTTTTTATTTTTAAGTGATGAAATTCTTTTAAGGATGTCGTTGAAGCCTATATTGAACCGCGAATATTGCCTCCCTTCTTCCGCTGCTTGTTTTCGATCAACTAAATTGGTCGCGTCCTTAGGTACGTAATTATTTGTGAAATTTTTTGCAAATTCGTTAGCAATATCGCTTTCACTCATATACTCTTCCCCGTTTCTTCCTGTCAGTATCCGAATGTCTTTCCTGGCTTTACTTCGTTTTCTCATGTAGCTATAAAAATGGTTGTTATTTTTACCACAGAGAACTTTTTCTAAGAAAATATCTTGTGCTTTCATTTTCTCGGTATTTAGCATTTTACGTATATTTGTATATTTCGAAAGGTGTTTGTAGCTAATTAATCTCCTTTTGTGATGCTTACGCGCCTTAATCTTCAGTTTTCTAATCCTTTTATTATAATATTCTGGATCACTATTTTCTTTTATGTTTTTCAACGGTACACAAGCATTAAGCGCGGATGTTAGGATCGACTTAAAATTACTCCATACTTCTTCAACGTTTTTTCCTCTACTGGCCCATTAATTGTATCTTTCCCTCAAAAATTCCTGAAACGCGAAGATGTTTGCCTTGTTGTACGCATATACCGTCCTGCTTGATGAAGTGGCAACTGTCTTAATGTTCCAAAAAATTTCCATGTATATACCCTGGTGGTCACTTATCCCTGGAAAGACCTCAAGTTCACTGAATATCTCAGGAGGTCTCACAAGAAAAACGTCTATCAGGTTTTCATTACGGGTTGGACAATGTACGTATTGAGTGAAGCCACCTTCTCCAACGATTCTGTTTACCAAGAGCTGAGCTGTACTCAGAACTCCCTCTTGTCCTGACCACTTAACTTCAGGTAGGTTAAGATCCCCTGCGATGATGGTGGGTTTCATTTGTTCCCTTTCTTCACAGGTCATTTCCGCGATCCTTTCTAATATTCCAAGATATGTCCCTATATCATAAATATTTTGCGATACTTAGAAAAATTTCCAAAAGATCCAAAAAAAAAAGACGCCAAATAAGTCTAAAAAGACAGGCTTGAACCAGGTTTTCCAATTTAGTCTATCCAAATCTAAATTATCCCCGTTCCTTTCGTGTATCTTCAAAATGCATTTTGATTAAAAGATTTTATGATTACTCAAAATGTTAAAAAATACCTAAGGACCAACCGTGAACGTTAACCTTTGGAAAAGTGATTCCAATACCAAATCAAAATAGTAAATCATGTTCACGAAATAATCTCTCAAACCGTAAGTAAAATTGTACAAATATATTCAAAGTTAAAAAGACCTGAAACACATCTTTATACAGCCATTTTAACATCTTTAATGTCTACATTCATCGGAAGAAGTGCAAGCCATGAATTTCTCCTCTCTCTTAAGAAATCTTCGATCCCTCTTATCTATACATTTCTCGAAACGTCAATCCGAACTATCGCTTCAATTTCTCCGAGTCATTCGAAAAAAAGGCATTGATTTTCATCTTTGAATTCCGTTTCCTTGCGATTGTGACTCCAACGGATGTGCGAATACATTTAATGCTCAACGGAGCACCTTTTATCTTTTAAATATCAAAACGAACATAGGCAAGTGTTCCATCTTTAAATGAGAAAAAAACGGACTAACATGACAACAGAATACCAATTACTCACATACAAATCACGAAAATCATCTCCATGGTTTGAGCAAATTGTTCACAGTTAACACTTATTTTTATATTAAATATATAAATAAAAGGAAAATGTTGATTATAACTTAAATAGGACGCTCTGACATAGTAAAGCGAGTTGAAGCTTTAGTACATAAGGATATGTTGAAACTATACCGTGATAATTAATTCTCAATTCAGAAATTAATAAAGAGCTTTTCATTTGAAGAAATATTTAGTTTTAATATTTTGTTTTATTGATGAAAAAGGAGTTGAAAAATTACTATTCTACACAAGTAATAGCATAAAATCGAGAATTCATTTAAACTAAAATAATAAAATAAGTTCCCCTTCCTCATGAAGCAAAAGTCATCGAACGAGGAAGTCAAGCAAATTACGTAAGCATTAATAAATGCCGCGTGCCTTAATTTTCTACAAAGAGAGCTGAAAATCAAAAAAGATTTTTCTTTGATTTACGAATGCTGCGAAATATTTGGGTCGCAGCTTCAAAAAAAATACAGTGAGAACTCCGCATGTCCATCAGCTTCACTTTAACTTAAATCGATGGAATAAAAATTTTGCGGTGAAACTTTCCGACCTTCCGAGATCCATGAAGAAATTTCGGTGTTTTTGGGTCCTTTTGCGAGGTGTTTTTAACAAGGTTGGATATGGGGATTTCGGCTCTTAAAATATTCCACATCACGCTTCGTGCACTCTTCGGAACAAAAGACGCCCACATCGAGCGAATAACCCACGCGAAAATATTAGAAATGTTTTTTTAGTGGATTCGGAAGGGTTGACCCCCACCGAAAATACATCGTCTAGGATACGAAACAAGGGATTCCGTACTTTAATAAGGAAACGACTATTCCTAGGAATACCCATTTAAATAGGATATCTCGATGCTTTAAAGAATGGATAAAATTCGAGAAGTTGTTTGTGGGAGAAATGTACTAAAAGGAGGATAATACGGAATTTTATCTTGATCGTATTATTTCCCATAACCTATTTGGATTGTGAACATCATCTTGTTTTTATTTAAATACAATAATCTGTAATATCCTCCTATAATGGTCGCTATGGCTACGTAGAGATAAGATATAGATCATTACGTAAGTTAAACTTCAAAATAAATACGATTCAATCATATTAAGTAACATACGTTTCAATCTTATTGTAATTTTTGATCAATTGGAATCAATATTAAACATTTTATATTTACGTAATGGCCCACTAAATCTCACTCAGGAAAAATTCAGAAATCCACCCTACCTATCATTGGTTCGATTCTAGGAGGCCCCAAAAATCGATTTTCCCCATTAAGAATGCATTGGGCCGTTTTTCAAATGATTTTAAAAATACTTCCCATTAACCTAGAAGGATAAGATTTCATGTAGCTATTGCTACTATACATATATACGGAAAAATGCTATTGCTTACGTGCAACTGGTCATGGGTTCGATGCCAGG
This sequence comes from Pantala flavescens, assembly GCA_020796165.1. Taxonomy (NCBI): domain Eukaryota; kingdom Metazoa; phylum Arthropoda; class Insecta; order Odonata; family Libellulidae; genus Pantala; species Pantala flavescens. The sequence goes on from CM036889.1 coordinate 26,123,601, forward strand.
TGGTGAATTATTTTCAGATTTTGAAAAATCGTAGCTCTATTAATATGGCGTAAAGATCATTCAAAGTTTTTACACGTATAGGCACGTATTTAATGTACTTTAAAATAAATCAACAGTTGCCTATGTGAATTATACTGTCATTATTGGATTGAGTATGATTGACTTTATAAATATTCCGAATATCAAAAGGAAATTCATTCAGGAAGTACCTCAAAATGTGTCCTAAATTCCCTATGCATTTCAAATGGAGATATAGTTAACGCCCCCTAGCATCGAACCCACGACCTTTAAGGACATAATTACGATCGCTGTAATGTAAGAATGGTCCATTCTATGGTTTTGTGAAAATTTGAACCTCTGCGCGGTTGGGGAGTGTCATAAAAAGCTTTCGCAAATATGGCCAATGCATTCCTTATGACAATAATCGAGTTTACGGGACGTTCTGGAATCGAACCCGTGACACGTAAGCAACTGTTGATTTTTTTCGATGTACACTATATACGTATCTTTACGTGTAGAAAGTTTGAATGATCTAAATATCATATTAAAAGAGCTACGATTTTTCGAAATTTGAAACTTTTTCACCTCCTGGCATCGAACCAATGACCAGTTGTAAGTAAAATACTACATTTTTCCGTAAACATATATATTAGCAATAGCTACATGAAATCTTATTCTTCTAGGTTAATGGGAAATATTTTTAAAATCATTTGAAAAACGGCCCAAATACATTCTTAACGGGGAAAATCGAGATTGCGGGACGCTCTGGAATCGAACCCGTGACACTTAGGCAGGTGTTGATTTTTTTTAAGTATATTATATACGTACCTGTAAGTGTAAAACATTTGAATCATCTATCTATCATATTAAGAGAGCTACGATTTTTCAAAATTTGAAAATATTTCACCTCCTGGCATGGAACCCATGAGCGATTGCGCGTAAAATATTGCATTTTTTCGTAGATATATATATTTTTGGGCCTCCTAGAATCGAACCCATGATAGGTAGAGTAGATTTCCGAATTTTTCCTGAGTGAGATTTAGTGGGCCATTACGTAAAGAAATCGGCGGCTCCGTGGCCTCAGCGGTTTGGGCCTGACATTAATATCCTATATATATGTTATATATACGAGTAAAGGTGCGCTTGCTTACAGCAAGCAATGCAATAATTTATCTTTAGTGAATAATAAAATTTTTCGAAAGATAACTCTGCTCAAACGTTGCTAAACATAAAGTAAAGGGCATTAACGCAGCTGAAAATGCACTGAATACGATTTCCGATGCATTTCTTTCGGCAGCTAAAATCCCGCCCCGGCGTCGAACCAAGGTCATCCTGCTAAAATTACTGTAATCATTCGATTGAGTATGGTGGACTTTATAAACACCCCGAATTGCAAAAGGAAATTCATTCAGGAAGTAACTTAAAATGAGTCCTAAATTTCCTAAGTATTTCACATGGAGTATTAATTAACGCCCCCTAGCATCGAACCTACGACCTTTTACGATAATCTTAGGATAGCTTTTATATGAGAACTGTCCCCTTAATGGCTGTGTGAAATTTTGAACCTCTGCGTGGTTGGGAAGTGTTGTAAAAAACATTCGGAAATATGGCCAATGTAATTTAAACGGGGAAAATCTAGATTACGGGTAGCTCTGGAATCGAACCCGTGATACATAAGCAAAGGCTGATTTTTCTGTAATTACTATTTTTATGTATCTATATTTGTAGAAGATTTGAATGATCTTTGTACGATATTAAGGGAGCCACGATTTTTCAAAATCTGAAAATATTTCACCTCTTGGCATCGAACCCAGGACCGATTGTACGTAAAATAATACATTTTTCCGTAGACATATATATTAGCAATAGCTACATGAAATCTTATTCTTTTAACTTAATCGGAAGTATTTTTAAAATTATTTGAAAAACGGACCAAGCATTCCTAACGGGGAAAATCGGGATTACGGGACGCTCTGGAATCGAACCTATGACACGTAGGAAAATGTTAATTTTTTTCGAAGTATATAATATACATACCTATAAGTGTAAAAAATTTGAATGATCTAAGTATCATATTAAGAGAGCTACGATTTTTTAAAATTAGAAAATATTTAACCTCCTGGCATCGAACCCATGACCAGTTGTACGTAAGCAATAGCATTTTTCCGTAGATATATAAAGTTGCAATAGCTACATGAAATCTTAACATTCTAGGTTAATGGGAAGTATTTTTAAAATCATTTGAAAAACAGCCCCATGCATTCTTAACGGGGAAGATCGAGATTACGGGACGCTCTGGAATCGAACCCGTGACCAATAGGCAACTGTTGATTTTTTTCGATGTACATTATATACGTATCTATACGTGTAGAAAGTTTGAATGATTTAAATATCATATTAAGAGAGCTACGATTTTTCGAAATTTGAAACTTTCAAAGTACATTTTATATGCATCTATTTGTTTAAAAAGTGTGAATTATCCACGCAGCCGCCGATTTTTTTACGTAGTGGCCAACTAAATCTCACCTAGGAAAAATTGGGAAACCGACCCTACCTATCATGGGTTCGATTCTAGGAGGCCCCAAAAATCGACTTTCCCCCGTAAGAATGCATGGGGCCGTTTTTCAAACAATTTAAAAAAATACTTTCCATTGAAATACAACAATGAAATTTCATTTGGCTATTGCAATTATATATATCTACGCAAAAATGCTATTTCTTACGCGCAAGCGGTCATGGGTTCGATGCCAGGAGGTGAAATATTTTCAAATTTCGAAAAATCGTAGCTCTCTTAATATGATACATAGAGCATTCAACTTTTTTACACTTATAAGTACGTATATAATATACTTCGAAAAAAATCAACAGTTGCCTATGTCTCACGGGTTCGATTCCAGAGCGTCCCGTAATCTCGATTTTCCCCATTTAGAATGCATGGGCCGTTTTTCAAATAATTTTAAAAAATACTTTCCATTAAGCTAGAATGATAAGATTTCATACAGTTATTGATATTATATATATCTACGAAAAAATGCTATTGCTTACGTCCAACCGGTCATGGGTTCGATACCAGGAGGTGAAATATTTCCAAATTTTGAAAAATCGTAGCGCCCTTAATATCGTACATAGATCATTTAAAATTTCAAAACAAATAGAAACGTATATATTGTACCTTGAAAAAAATCAACCTTCGCCTAGGTGTCACGGGTTCGATTCCAGAGCGTCCCGAAATCTCGATTTTTACCGTTTAAAATACACTGACCGTATTTCCGAAAGCTTTTTATGACACTTCCCCACCGCGCTGAGGGTCAAAATTTCACACAGCCATAAAAGGGACCATTCTCACATTAAAGCGACCGTAATAGTATCGTAAATGGTCGTTGGTTCGATTCTAGAGGGCGTAAACTATAACTTCTTAAAAAATGCAAAGGGAATTAAGGACTCATTTTAAGGTACTTCCTGAATGAATTTCCTTTTGATATTCGTAATATTTATAAAGTCAATCATACACAAGCCAATAATGATAGTATAATACGTTGGATGGCCTTGGTTCGACGCCAGGGCGGTAATAATGCTGCAGTAAGATACGCATGGGAAATCGAAATCAATGCAATGCTCGCTGCGAAAATGTCATTTACGTTATGTTTAGAATGGCCTTTCAGAATATATTTCGGAAAATCGTACATTTTATTAAAAGATATATTATCACATTGCTTGCTATCAGCAAGCACACCTTTACTCGTATATATATATATACATATATATATATATGATATTAATGTCAGGCCCAAACCGCTTTGGCCACGGAGACGCCGATTTTTTATATATATCTGTATATATATCCCCCCGAAGCGTCTATATATAATAGATATATCCCCCCGAAGCGTCTATATGTATAGATATAAAAATGGTTCCTTCCAAGCGTAGCAAATTGAATACTAATTTTCCTCAACCCCATAGGTCATGTAATCTAACGATAGAATCGCTAATTATTTCAAGTTGCGTACATTCACAAATAGGATTATCTAACATTAAGCTTAACGTTGAATTATTAATTCCTTTCACTTTGGTTGTAATTGATTAAAATATTATTAAGATTTTCTCGCGTTACCATAAAAATCATTCTTTCAGAACCTATTAGACTAAAATCCTTCCAAATCAGGCCGTATTACGCAGTTGCAATATTATCCATTAATACAAGGAGCAGTAAAACACTTCTGGTACCAAAATGATAATTAAATTTAAAAGGTAAAAATTGTATTTTATAATTTCCGTCGTTTTCGTCATATTTTTTCAAGAACTTTTCACAAATCCGACTCGTAGTGAGCGTTCACTTTTATTTGTAATCCGATCTTAAGCGGTAGCCATTAACGTCATCAGCAACACGACAGATATCGCAATATTATCGAAAAATGAACCTTTCGAAAAGAAATTTCTCGTAGGAGTTGCGCATACGTATTCACGTACATTCGAAAGGCTGATTTCGTCCTTTTAAACACATCTCTAGCACGGTTTGAGAGTTGAATTCATCGAATGCAATTGCACTCTTCTTCATCCCCAAGGTTGTTGGCTACGTAAGCTTCTTTTCTCACCTCACACACGATCTGAGAGAAAACAAGAGTGGATTTGGAATAACTTCGATGAGACGTACTAACGAATCTCGTCCGCGGAAAAGAGGTTTCAAAAAACACTTCAATTTCAGGGAAAAACACTGTAAAGTCGGATTGAGTTGGATCGTCGGTGAAAATATGGATCTCAGCTGAGAGCTCTTCGAAAACTAACACGAGTACCCGATCGTCGTGTGAAAGGTAATGGCGGAGAAATCACGCCTCGACTGAGGCTTTCTCCCCGAATTCGAATATTAGATTTGGATTGATCGAAAAATCATTTTAATTTTATTCGTCTCACTTAAAATACGAATTATTTCATCTTCACAGTGTTGTACGTAATTCAACGCTAAGTGATGATGTCTGTTGAATAATTAAAATAACTTTAAAATTACATTAGCTACAATGGTTCGGGTTAACTTCTCTCACTTATGACCTGAAAATTCGTTGTATTATTTTCTTCTAATTAACTAAAATATTCAAAATCGATTTTAAACATTATTGCACAAGATAATCACATAATTACACTCGTTTAATGATTTGTTGTATATTTTACAACATCTATCAATATGTCAATCCATACTCGAATTATAGAAAAAAACCACTCCCAGTACACGCAGAAGAGAAATAAAAGTTGAATAAGGATATTTATTAAAATAAGTCTCTCGTTTCTTAAATTTAATTTTATTCGTGATAAGATATTCGAGCAATCTGTTCAATGACTAGTTAAAGATGATGGTGTAAATTCGAAAATCGAATCGAACTTGTGAACAGGGAAAACTTAACTAAAACTCTAATATATTAATACCTGATCTTTGTATCTTATTTAAAAAATACTACACGGCTGAGATACTGGGATTTTTTAATATTTTATCTTTTTTCTCTTACATTTACCCCAATTCTACAGTCAATCACGTTAAAAAAGTATCCCAAATTTTTTTGAAAGGCTTCTTTTATAGGATAGCTAAGAGCTTTTACGTTACACTTCATCGATTATAATGGTAAATACTTTATTTATGTGAAATATGTACCGAATAACGAACTTTTTGAGTATTGTCAGGATTTTGTCATGAATAAAGATGAGATGGCAGCACTTCAAAGGAGACCACGAGTGAAATGGGATGCATGGAAATGCATTCATACGAAGCAGCAATAAAATATTTGAAGGTATTTCAGTAGATCATCCATCGCTCATTCCCATCATCCATTTCATTGACACCATATAACCTTAAATTTTAGAGAAAATTCCTTTTAGGAAAAATACAGAAGATATAAACTTTTGAAAATTTAAATTCACTTCATTAGTATTCACTGAAAACTATTTGAGAGAGAAAAATTTGAGAGAGAGAAAAATTTGAGGACAGCAACAATACTTTTCCTGTTTTTTATTAATAAACTTATTAAGAAAATTATTTGTAACAATTTAGAACAGTCGTAGGTAGTCCTTTCAAAATAAATAAAAATTCTAACAGATACATTTACATATGTCTATGTCTATGTAGATACCCTGCGAGCCACCTTTCGGTGTGTGGCAGGGGGTGCATGCACCGTAAATTTATTTCCCTAGACGGTTATTTTCTCGTATTGTTCGAGGGAAAAACGAATTTTTAAAACGGTCGGTTTTCGCATCTATTTCCCTTATTTTGTTCGCTCTATCTGATCGACCTATATAGCAGGGAGGTCGCATGATCTGAACTACGTCTTCCTTGAAGGTTTCTTCTTTGAATCTATTTCGCAAATCTAATTTGCGCTTAGATCTTCTTAGTTCTAATGGTTCCCATCCCGCATCCTTGAGCAATTTAGTTACGCTTATCGATTTATCGTAGCAATTTTTAACAAAACGTATCGCCATACGTTGGACCTTTTCTAATTCACTTATATTACTTTTATCGGCAGGATCCCACACACTACAAGCATACTCGAGGTGTGGTCTGACTAGCGCAAAGTAACATCGCTCGCGAACTTTTTCTACGCTCTTACCGACTATCCTCTTAACGGAACCGAGTTTCTTTAAAGCTTTTCCACATGTATATGGAAGAGATATTCACCAATTCAAACTTCGAGTTCTATTAGAGTGGATTACTTATTGTTCGTTAAAGATTAATTATCATCACCTACTCAAACGTACTTTTGATGAAAGAGAATTATTTCTTAGGATATAATATTTTGAGAAATTTCTCACTTTAGGCGAAACGGAACTAAGCAATTTAATTCATTTAAATCGCGTAGAAGGGAAATAATGCAATCAAAAATATGGAAAATCCCTAAGACGATATAAAAAAGAAGCTTTATCGCCACGTCTCACCTGTCTGCTCTCCCGAAGGTATCTTCGACGCATCATTATACAGCACGAAATCCCTCTATAAAAAAGAAATCTTATATTTATTTTACTTAATTGCAGCAATATCTTTGATAAAAACTTTGCTTACATGATTCTCAGAGGGATGGTCATCAACTACCTTTATTTATATTGAGTAAAATCAAAAATATTCTAAACATGCGTGAATGAGGGATTTCATACGAAAACTTTTACATCGTAATTTCACCAATGAAAAATTCATTTTAAGAAGATAAAGTGGGGATGAATAATTAATATAAAGATTAAGATAATTTTCATGGTAATTAAAGATTAAGTCATTCCTTCATTATACAGGAAAGTTAATTAAATCTTTTTAAGACAAAGCTTTAATTCATACCATCAACTTTCAAACTCCCATAGTATGAATTATGGACGTATAAAAGTTTTGCTAGAAAAAATAACCAAAATAGATTAAATAAAAATTTAACTTTAAAATTTTACAATAAAAATAAAATATTTTGTTTCGTTGGTTGAATTGAATACATCTTCCGCTTTTTAAAGAAAATTTCATGAATATATTTTTTCTCTTGTTTTATTGAAATATCGCCACTTAATTAAGAGATAAAAATATTTACAGAGATACCCTTTAATATCTTTTCATTCCCTAACAACAGTCTTTTCTCGTATCCAATTATCAAGATACTCTTTTCTCTTCGAATGAATACAAAATTTTAAGAAAAGAAAACTTCTTTCCCTTATAGATGGCCCACAAAGGGATCGAACCTTTTATAAGATACTTTAATGAAAAGAGAATCGATCTTCTCTGATCATAGGATTGTTTTGATGAATTCCAACCGCGTTCATTGAAAAGTTAAAAATAAATTTAGAGAAAATGCTGAGGAAAAAAATCGTTAAGAAATGAATGGCAATTTTTCGACACTCAACCTATTAATTTCTTTTGATTGATTCAGAATTATCTTCAAAATATTCATGATTACTTCAGAAAGAGAAAATTTTTAAGCGAAAGAATACTCCGAAATATATTCCTATCAACCCTTTTAATGCTAATATTGCCTTTTCTTTGAGAAGTATCGTTTGAAAAAGTACTCTTGCAGAATTAAACGAACTGCATTCTTGACGAAATCGATAAGGAGGCAATACCTACATGAACAAAGATTTTATACTATAATGATAAATTTTATCCAATAAATGAATAAAAAATATTCAATTAACTATGAATAAATTTAACGGTGTTAACTTTCTCTTAAATTTGTAAAATCTAGAATTTATTTTATATAAATAACATCCCATGATAAAAAAGATAACGTTTTTCCTTCGAAAATATACTTCGCTGAAAGAGCTGACTTAAACAATCCCATATTAGTCTCCTTGGCAATATCTCTCGATAATTCATCGAATTTGCCGAAGCAGTCGACTGAGAACATTTAACGACAGAAAGAAAAGTGAATTTTAGCTTCTCCTTAATCACCCTTTCGGGATTCAAATGAAAGGGGAACTTCGCAAGAAACTGAACATTTCCGCGAAGAGTGAAAGTGAGTCCACATCGTGCCTCGAAAAAGTGCCACTTAAATTACACCGAGAGGAGGAAAGTCTTTGCACAAAGTAATATCTGCGGATATTCTCATCCGAACATTCGAATTTGCGGTTAAGCTGCGGGTACATTTCTGCAACCGTACCTACACTATAATCCTTATCATATTAGAGTGCTCAATACATTTTCATTACAATGTAAATATAAAATGTGCATTTCCTTCCACTCTCAAGTGTTTCTATCTATTACATTACAATGTAAGTGAGAGGAACAAGAATCTTGTTTACTTATTCGCTTGATAATGTCTAGTTATTTTAAGTGAAATTCACAATGACAAGTCGATATTATAAATCTAGAAAAGTCTAAAATTTACTCACGACTATGGGACTTTTCTCCGTTAAAAGACATTAAATCCTTCCCATTGTTATTAACAATGACTATATACTGAAAAACTTCGTAATTTACTCAGATTATCTGTAGAAATTACAAAGTTTTTCATTTTACGTTACAATGGCTTTCCATGAAGTCAAGCCTTCTAAAATTGATTTCGTTATTAACTCTGAATCTTATTCTTTGACTACTTTCACAAGTTCTTTCTAAATTATGAATTCGGTTAAATAAAAAATTCACCTCAACAAAAATCCTAAAAAAGGAGGAATTTAAAAATATGAATATCGGTAGAAAGTATAGTAAAAATTTAGGGCCATTAGGGACATAAATACGTCCATTAAACTAAAAAGGATTTTTTGGATTATTGGAATGAGTAAAACATGGAAAAGTATCAACAACTTAATTGTAACCAAACAATGTCATAAGTTGTTCAAAATTGGCAATTTTGCAGTTGAAAGGGTGAAACGCCGACCTATACCAGTACCTGTCATTCAATTCTTTTTAAGTGATAATATCTTTTCGGCAAGAGAGGATTTCAAAGTTCCATTCTCACCCGAAATTGTTTCATAATAGAGGTTATCGTCGTGAGAATCTCCGGCTATAAATGACTGTTTGGAAACTGAAAGTTGTCGGATAAAATTCCTCGAAGAGATGAAGTCATCTACAGCTGGAAAGCAAATGGTTTCCATAATAAGAAATACATACCCATTTAGACCTTCCTTAAATATATATTAGCATAATTATCCTATAAAAAACTACCCATTCTTTTATTTCTCAATTTCGAGTAAAAAGAAACAAGGAACTGCCTACGTGTCACGGGATCGATTCCAGAGCGTCCCGTAATCTCGATTTTTGTCATAAGGAATGCATTGGCCATATTTGCGAAAGGTTTTTATGTCACTTCCCAACTGCGCAGAGGTTCAAAATTTCACACAGCCATCAAGGGGACCATTCTCAATTAAAAGCTATCCTAAGACAGTCGTAAAAGGTCGTTGGTTCGAATTCTAGGGGGCGCTAACTATAACTTCATAAGAAATGCATTGGGAATTAAGGACTCATTTTGAGGGTACTTCTTTAAGGTATTTCCATTTCGAATTTGGAGGGTTTATAAACATAATCATATATAAGCGAAAAATGACAGTGATTTTAGCAGGATGACCTTGGTTTGACGCCGGGGCGGGATTTTAGCTGACGAAAGAATTCGTATTCAGTGCATTTTCAGCTGCGTTAATGCCCTTTACTTTATGTTTAGCAACGTTTGAGCAAAGTAATCTTTCGAATAATTTTATTATTCACTAACGATAAATTATTGCATTCCTTGCTGTAAGCAAGCGCACCTTTACTCGTATCTATTATATATAGACGCTTCGGGGGGATATATATAACATATATATATATATATATATATATATATATATACGAGTAAAGGTGCGCTTGCTTACAGCAAGCAATGCAATAATTTATCTTTAGTGAATAATAAAATTTTTCGAAAGATAACTCTGCTCAAACGTTGCTAAACATAAAGTAAAGGGCATTAACGCAGCTGAAAATGCACTGAATACGATTTCCGATGCATTTCTTTCGGCAGCTAAAATCCCGCCCCGGCGTCGAACCAAGGTCATCCTGCTAAAATTACTGTAATCTTTCGCTTGAGTATGGTGGACTTTATAAACACCCCGAATTGCAAGAGGAAATTCATTCAGGAAGTACCTTAAAATGAGTCTTAAATTCCCTATGTATTTCACATGGAGTATTAATTAACGCCCCCTAGCATCGAACCAACGACCTTTTACGATAATCTTAGGATAGCTTTTATATGAGAACTGTCCCCTTAATGGCTGTGTGAAATTTTGAACCTCTGCGCGGTTGGGAAGTGTTGTAAAAAGCATTCGGAAATATGGCCAATGTATTTTAAACGGGAAAAACCGAGATTACGGGTCGCTCTGGAATCGAACCCGTGATACATAGGCAAATGCTGATTTTTTTCTAATTACATTTTGTATGTATCTATATTTGTAGAAGATTTGAATGATCTATGTACGATATTAAGGGAGCTACGATTTTTCAAAATCTGAAAATATTTCACCTCCTGTCATCGAACCCAGGACTGATTGTACGTAAAATACTACATTTTTCCGTAGACATTTATATTAGCAATAGCTACATGAAATCTTATTCTTTTAACTTATTGGAAAGTATTTTTAAAATTATTTGAAAAACGGCCCCATGCATTCTTAACGGGGAAAATCGAGATTACGGGACGCTCTGGAATCGAACTTGTGACACGTTGGCAAGTATTGATTTTTTCGAGGTATTTAGTGTACTTTCCTATAAGTGTAAAAAATTTGAATGATCTATGTATCATATTAAGAAAGCTAGGATTTTTCGAAATTTGAAACTTTTTCACCTCCTGGCATCGAACCCATGACCGTTTGTACGTAAACAATAGCATTTTTCTGTAGATACCAATAATAGCAATAGCTATATGAAATTTCAGTATTCTAGCGCAATGGAAAGTATTTTTAAAAGTTATTTGAAAAACGGCCCCATGCATTCTTACGGGGGAAAGTCGATTTTTGGGACCTCCTAGAATCGAACCCATTATAGGTAGGGTCGGTTTTCGAATTTTTATATATATATATATATATATATATATATATATATATATATATATATATATATATATATATATATCTATACATATAGACGCTTCGGGGGGATATATATAACATATATATATATAGGATATTAATGTCAGGCCCAAACCGCTTTGGCCACGGAGCCGCCGATTTTTTTCCGTAATGGCCAACTAAATCTCACTTAGGAAAAATTGGGAAACCGACCCTACCTATCATGGGTTCGATTCTAGGAGGCCCCAAAAATCGACTTTCCCCATTTAGAATGCATTGGGCCGTTTTTCAAATGATTTTAAAAATACTTCCCATTAACCTAGAAGAATAAGATTTCATGTAGCTATTGCTACCATATATATCTACGGAAAAATGCCATCGCTTACGTGTAACTGATCATGGGTTCGATGCCAGGAGGTGAAATATTTTCGAATTTTAAAAAATCCTAGCTTCCTTAATATGACACTTAGATCATTCACACTTTTTAAACAAATAGATACATATAAAATGTACTTTGAAAAAAATCAACAGTTGCCTGTGTGTCACGGGTTCGATTCCAGAGTGTCCCGTAATCTTGATCTTCCCCGTTAAGAATGCATGGGGCAGTTTTTCAAATAATTTTAAAAATACTTCCAATTGAGTTAGAGCGATAAGATTTCATATACCTATTGCTAATATATATGTCTCCGGAAAAATGTAGTATTTTACGTACTATCGGTCCTGGGTTCGATGCCAGGAGGTGAAATATTCTCAAATTTTGAAAAATCGTTGCTCTCTAAGTATAATACACAGATCATTCAAACTTTCAAAACACATAGATACGTTTATATTGTAAATGGGAAAAAATCAGCACTTGCCTATGTGTCACGGGTTCGATTCCAGAGCGTCCCGTAATCTCGATTTTTCCCATTTAGAAAGCATTGTCCATTTTTCCGAAAGCTTTTTAGGACACTTCCCAACCGCGCAGAGGTTCAAAATTTCACACAGCCATAAAAGGGACCATTCTCACTTAAAAGCGACCGAAATTATGTCGTAAGTGGTCGTTGGTTCGATTCTAGGGGGTGTTAACTATACCTTCGAAAGAAATGCATTGGGAATTAAGGACTCATTTTAAGGTACTTCCTGAATGAATTTTCTTTTCAAATTCGGAATGTTTATAAAGTCAATCATACTCAAGCCAATAATGACAGTGATTTTCGTTGAATGGCCTTGGTTCGACGCCAGGGCGGTAATAATGCTGCGGTAAGAAATGCAATGGAAATCGAAATCAAATCAATGCACGCTGCGAAAACGTACTTAAGTTAAAGCTTAGCATGACTTATCCGATTAATATTTCGAAAAATCGTAGGTTTTATTAAAAGATATATATTTCCGATTGCTTGCTGTCAGCAAGCACACCTTTACTCGTATATATATATATATATATATATATATATATATATATATATATATATATATATATAGGATATTAATGTCAGGCCCAAACCGCTTCGGCCACGGAGCCGCCGATTTTTTTCCGTAATGGCCAACTAAATCTCACCTAGGAAAAATTGGGAAACCGACCCTACCTATCATGGGTTCGATTCTAGGAGGCCCTAAAAATCGACTTTCCCCATTTAGAATGCATGGGCTGTTTTTCAAATAATTTTTAAAAATACTTCCCATTAACCTAGAAGTATAAGATTTCATGTAGCTATTGCTACTATATATATCTACGGAAATATGCTATTGTTTACGTACAAACGGTCATGGGTTCGATGCCAGGAGGTGAAAAAGTTTCAAATTTCGAAAAATCGTAGCTCTCTTAATATGATATTTTGATCATTCAAACTTTCTACACGTGTAGATACGTATATAGTGTACATCGTAAAAAATCAACAGTTGCCTATGTGTCACGGGTTCGATTTCACAGCGTCCCGTAATATCGATTTTTCCCGTTTAAAATACATTGACAATATTTCCGAAAGCTTTTTATTACATTTCCCGACCGCGCAGAGGTTCAAAATTTCACACAGCGATAAGAGGGACCATTCTCATATATAAGCATCCCTAAGATTGTCGTAAATGGTCGTTGGTTCGATTCTAGGGGGCGTTAACTATATCTTCATATGAATTGCATAGGGAATTTAGGACTCATTTTGAGGTACTTCCTTAAAGCATTTCCATTTCAAATTTGGAATGTTCATAAAGATCATAAGGTCATATATTAGCGAAAGATGACAGCGTTTTTCGCAGAAAAGCCTTGGTTCGACGCCAGGCGGTAACAATGCTGCCTTAAGGAAAGCATGGGAGGAACATGTCAAAGAATACATGCGCTCTGATAATTTCGTTGAATATATTAATGAAGACGAAAGTTTGCTTTCCATTAAATCTTTTTTTTTCATTAACAGATTTTTTATTACATTGCTTGCTGTAAGCAAGCACACCTTTACTCGTATATATATATATATATATATATTATATAGTCCAGAAATTTGTAAGGAAAAAGCAACTATTTTGCGGTGGGCGGCACATTAGTCGAAGTGCTGAACTTTCTCGACTCCAACCGAACCCATATGTTCCCGAAGTTAAATTGTCCGACGGATATAGCGCACTCCATCTTCGGCTTCTATCGCCTTTAAGACTGTCCCCAAGTTTAATGGAAGTTCGAATCCACGGTCAGAGGAAAGAGCGTCTTCCACGACTTTTGATCTCGTATCAACTTTCCTCTTTCAGTTGAATTGTGTCGAATTACGAATCGTGCCACATAAATCTGAAATGAAAGATACAGACGTGCCCCGAGTGCACCTGCCGGTTAGAGACTTAGGGTGACATCTAACACTCGACTAACATCCGTCGAACCGCATGGTACAATCATCATTCCGTGAATGTACTAAAAATAAAATTGTCACAAAAATTGTCATTCCATAAATAATTACGTACGTATTTTGATTCCCATTCATTTTTCCGATACGTAATCAAACGTACTTCTTACTCAATTTTACAATCAATATTTCCGAATTAAACTTGGAGTAATTTGAATCGACAAATTCATTGGACACTACTTATCATTTTATACACTCTACGAGCATACTTAGACATAACTATCTAATAGCAAGAGATATTCATCAAAGTCACTACTATTTACCGCAACTTATGCCCACTGAGAAAAGGTTATCAAAGAATATAATGGAGACGTCGTATTCATGCATACACGTGTGAAGACACGTATAGAACACAAAGTTCCCTTCTTACATTTCCCGTTTTTGTGAGAACGCAGGCGTAAAAAATTCTCACGAAATTTTTGACGACATGTACTCATGTTTAACAGTTAAGAAGGCGAATCTGACCAATTCATTTTTACTAATCCTAAGACTTTGGCGAAGCACGTGCCGAGGTAGGGGTTGTTAGGAGAGGAAAAGACGAAGGGTTGCGCTGACAGCACTGGAGGAGGCTGCCATGGACGGTGTGATGGGGTGAAGTGAAATGTCCATGATATTCTAACGGGTCCGTGCAGTTCGATCGACAGTCTAATTGAACTAAATTAGAGCCTATTAACAATTGAATAGATTATATCCTTCTTTAATTTGCGTTAAAATTCATTTTAAAGAAATACGCTCGAAACACTTGCATATTTGAATATTATAAGAGAATTAGATTTTATGGACAAACATTCCATTAATTATAAAGCGTAATGCTTTCAGTTAGAAACTGAAATATTAATCGCATTAAAGGTGATACATTTATATGTACTTATTAAAGGGCTATTAAAATATGAATATCCTACATTTCTGAGTGAGCCAGATTATGTGCTTGTCGTGAAAGCATATTCTAATTACTTGGCACACGTATATATTTGTGATGCAATGGGGATCAATCGCTGCAGTAATGAGTATTTATTCCGTAACACGGCTTTAATTTTTCCTTGTTCTAATTCTACGTTTTATGACGAAACCAATTATTAAGTTACCGCTCCATTATCAGTAATACTCCACCCTATTATAATGCTTCCATGAGTAAGGGAAAATATTTACTTCCCTCCCACGCTTTTGTTAGGATCATCTCCAAATAGGATAGACCTAAATAATGAACATCCTCCCTTCGGATATTGAGGACGAAATGATGATTATTAATCGTTAATCGAATCGTTAATTCAGATAAAATAGAAAAATGCAACGATTTCTGATGAAAATAAGTGAATTTTTAAATTGAAGGCTTCATTTAAAATCGATTTGAAAGGATACGTAATAAAAAATCTCAATCTACGAGAATTCATCCTTATTGAGTTATTAAAATACTGAATTTACTCTTCCACAGAAATGGCAGTATCAGAGTATTTCTAGCAGAAAAATGGCTTTCCGAAATATCATTTACAGCCGCTTTTCTTGCACTCTTAAATCTTTGTCCAAAGTATAATACTGGATTTCTACCATCACTTAAGATCAATCATAGAAAAAAAACTTACTTAAACTGTTCCAAAGGTGTTCTTAAGATACTAATTTGAAGCCGCATCAGAGATTCTGTAAATTATACATACTTGGATACAAAATAGAAGATCATGCTAACTTACTGGAGTTGTCAACGAAATATATTTATTTTTCCGGGTGTGTAGATGAGCTAAAAAAATAACGCTTGACATTTTGTCATCATTATATAAATTAAACTTCCTAAGATCCAAAATATTCTATAAAATAAAAATATCTTCAAATTATTCGCAGATAGAATATTTTAAACTATTTAGATATCGATACTTCAATTTTCAAATCGTAGATGTGATTTAGCTGAAAAACAGACTTCGTGAGAGAGACAAATACATTCTGATTTTACAACTTATTTCGTGAAGTATTCTCGAATTTATTTCCCAGAGATTTGGAACAATCCCGGACAATCTCAAAATTTAATTCCGTTCGAAAACCTCTTGGCGCTTAATCCATTATGCATTCTGGTCGACTAATTGAGAGCTGATGGTGCATCGGAAGATGTGCTGAGATAAGTTTACTCCTTGGTCCATTCTGTGGAGAGCGTAAAATGAATAAAGGAAATCCAGCATCCTATGTGGATGAGTTACTGCGTCCGAAATATCTAGTTAAGAGTTTGAAACTCCCTTAGGTTGGCCGAGAGTAGCACACCAGAGAGTAAAATAATGAATTCACTAACACTAACTAGATCCTTGCTATCAAATACCCTTCTTCAAGAGTGAGATTAAGTTGTGCATCCAATTCGAAATGCGTGATAGAGGATTAAATGAGCAGAAGACCAATTGATGTTACCGTGAATTATAACCGCAGTTTTTTTAATTCTAGATGATTAAAATTAACAGCTTACAGTTAGTTATCAATACATGATCAGAACGGCGGAATTATTAGGTGGTAACATCCTCCCGTTATTCTACATTTCTGCTCTATAAAAATCCTCAAATATCTCCAATAAGGAAATTAGTACAATATTAGAGAAAAAAGAAACATTTTCCAAGAGATTATTCTGAGCAATTAAAAAAATATTTTTACTCAAAGTATTGCTGAAGAAATTACGCTAATGTTGGTTCTTTTACATGGCTTCTCTAACTTGATGAAATTGGATGAAATATAATAAAAATTTAAATTAAATTAGATATATACTATTGAAATACAAATAAAAAACAAAGTTTATCCTTTCGGAAAAGATATTTTTCTTTTGAAACAATTATTTAAAATTTAAAAGTTATTATCAGTTGATTAAGACAATATCGATATTGAATAACAACTCATATCTAAAATAATAAACAAGTCATCATACAATAAACTTATATCAAGGCTTTGATAAATAGTCGATATCCATTCATAAGTAATTACGTAGAACCTGTTGCCGAGGTAACAGAGAAGTCAAGATTCGAGAAACGAAAAACTTTCGAATAGTGCTTTACTGTAGGTTAGGGATTAAATAAGACTTGACTAAGCATCAAGTCAGCTTTTTTCTATAAGTAAAAATGATTCCAATCTGAAATATTTAAAACAACGATCAGGTGTTTTCTCAAGAATGGAATAAAAACTAGTAAAAGTCAAAAAAATTATTGGCAGTTTACAGCAGTTAATCATGAATAGTAACGATTTTTTTACGGCCTATTAATTTCGAATGAAATTAAATAATTTTTAAAAAAACAACTACTCTAATATACAATCACTTTAAGACTCATTAATAGGATGAACGAGCGGTATACAGCTCTATCACGTAAGGTATAGTACACGAAAAGTACTTGCCTTAGTAGCATCCCAAATTTGACTTCTGGAACAAGAAAAGTAAGAACCGCATTTTTTCTTTATGTATCTTTCCGACAAAAATTTATCACGAAAATTGTATTCTGATAAGCTCCATTCCGTGCAAGGGCACCTCGATGAAAGGAAAAGCGAAAAACCTCCGTCGAATTGCAGGGAACGCACTTTCATTGGCGCGACGAATGGCGTCGTTCAAACGTAAACAAATCCGCACCGCGACTTACTTCCCTTCGCATTCAAGCATATGTTCCGCGGAGCGTTACACGTGGTAAGAGGGTTAATTTCCCTTTTCAAACTTTGGCGAGATTCGTTGGCACTTTGAACCTGCAAAATAGTTCCACTGAACTATCACTTTCTCCTAACCTACATTAAGTCGAATGCAATTTAGTGCTCCTCTGATGCAGGAAGATGCAGCGAAATAGGCGAATTATCGACCCCCAAAAGTGACGGGGTGGCATTGGATTCCGAATCGACGGCGCTCCTAAAATGTATGCTCTCCGATCGTAAAGTAACCGACGAAGACACCACGCGCGAAAAAAACCCTATATTTTCTTAACTGCAAAAGTAATAGAACTAAAATTTTTGGAAGCAGCAATTTTCGCTCTCATTCACTATCAAATAAATCAAATACGTCAGCGGGGCACTGTTGGCATTTGACTCGCGCACCGGGCCGAAGGGGTTAATCACGCAACCGCTGCCGCTGTGTCTCAAAAACAATTTTCACCTAAATTCCTGAAATGAGAGTATATCCAAAAAAATGGCAAGAAATTGCGGTTAATTACTCACCTTCTCCGGGTTTTATCCGCATTAATGAAGGAACACAAACGAGCACAACACGCACTGACACTTAACACCCTCCATACCCTCCGTACTATTGGAATCACTGCAGATCGGGACGCGAAAGTGTGCGTCCGCATTGTAACATAACGCGTTCGGGAGAATAACATGCCATTTTTAAAGAAATAATAGTCATCTCGCATTAAAAATCATCCCGCCGTACGACGAAAATTATTTATTACTTTTTCCATCGCTTTCATATTCAATCATTGCTTCAATCGAGAGTTATCACCTTAAATGTCACGGCGCAGCGATACCATCGTAAAAAGCAGTTTCTTCCGAGCGAAGAATGTGACGTCAGTTCCCTTTCATCATGGCTGACACTTGGCAACGTAAACACGGTGGCATAGAAGAAATACGTCCTTATTCGGGTAAGTGGAGTTGTCATCCTCATTGAAACCTAATGTTCATTATTTAGTCGCATAATTATTTTTCCTGAGTTATTATTACTATTATCTTACACCCTCGCTGAGTTCGCTACTGATTGTTGTTGAACGCTCGTTATGCACACTCACGTTGGTCCGTTTGAATTTTGTTACTTGTTTCTACGGTTCTAGATCTTTCTTTGTTGTAACAATCGATCGTAAACCTCATTATTTCCACATGCATTCTGTTTTATTTGAGTCTTCAATACAAGTTTTCATGTCGTAAGTCTTTGCACGTATTATAAGTAACCATTTGAATAGTTTTTGGAACAGCTGAGTCCCTTTTTATCAGTATTGAACCGATTATTTGTTTATAGTTGAGATTTCTCTCTTAATTTCGTTTTCTGTGATGTGATTTCTTCAAAAATTTTCTTATTTCTCTTTATAGAGTATGGTTCATAAATAGCATCTTGCATAAATTGTTCATGAAAATTAAAAATAATTTTGCAAATCATCTGATTTTAGTAATTGAATTTTATGTATGTATTAAAATGGATTATTTTAATCTTTTTCATATGAATTGATCCATCTTGAAACATTCTGAGCATTATTGTACTGAGTGATAAAATTAATTTGTGTGGGTTTAACTTCTTGTTTCTTAATGAGTACAATTACAATGTTATTCAGTAGACATTCAAGGTTGCTAAAATCAAAGCAAACTGGAAGGTTGATTAAAACAAATATTTTTGATAAATAATTAGTACAATGTAGATTTTTCAAGCAAAGCTTACTTTTTGACATGGACTTGAGAATTGCCTCTTCTCCTCATTATTTAAATGTATGGTCTTTTTTATTTATTAAAGTTTTATATCTAGAATGTAGTTACAAGCATGTGCTTATTGCAATTCGAAGGAAAGTTTTTTCTTTTTAAGTATCAGAATTTTCAATGTGGTATTTATTTCTAGCTTAATTTTCTCTATTTCAATATTAATCATTCAAATTCTCAATAATAGTTTGAGCCCTTGATATTAGCATCTTTATATATCTCAGTGATTAATTAACATAATCCTTCATGATCTATGAATTCATAGCTGATTTTAAGAATATCCTAGTACAACTTAAAGGAGCCTCAGCCATCTCAATCTCACTTCAGTTTTATCATCATGATCTCTTGTAATGGATTGAGCATTTATTTGTCCTTCTGTCGAATTTATCCAATTTTTGAGTGTTAAATAATATTTTGAATTCTATATTTTTGGGGGAAATTTAAGAAATTATTTATTTTTCTTTATTTAATTATCTTGATACAGATTTATTATTTTGATGGCATTATAATTTCCATAAATATTGCCTTTTTTATCACTGTTATATCTTGTAAAATCATTCTTAATCTTCTCATCCACTCCTCAGTTTTATGTTGCATTATAAAATTATCCTCAGTGACTGAAAGATTTATATATATATATATATATATATATATATATATATATATATATATATATCCTCTAAATGCTGTTCTTCAAAGTGGAAAAGCCAATCCAAAGTATTCATTCGATCAAGTTCTTAGTCTATTAAATTCTCTAAAAAATAAACCCAGCGTGTATTAAATATTAGTTTATTCAAGTAATTCGTTGAAAATTGTGCCTAAGCTTTAATATAGCAAGTTGCATAGAATTTAGGATTTTATCAAGAAGTTGCATCACAGTCAAACTTTAGTTTTTGGAAGTATTGCTCTCTCAGTGCGACCAATAATGCTTCATTTATGTAAATAAATCAGCTTTTCCCAATGTAATCATTCTTCCAGAAGGTTTATGGTGTTTTTAATGCATCCTTATTCATTTGTGAATATTGGCTACTGACAAACTTCGTTTTTAAACACTATAAATTAAGCGTATCACAGAATTTATGATACATTAAACATTTTGCTTTGTTCTTCGACTTGGTTCTTGGACAAATATTTCGTTTATGAGGTTAAGTTTTGGAAATAGTAAGTTCAAGGTGGGTTGGAATTAACAAATTTTTCATTTTCTTGCAGGTGATGGAGAGATTGCTAGCGTTATTAAATCTTCAGGAGGAAGATCTTTCTCATACAAATGCTATCAATTATCTTCACTCTATTCAAAGTGTTGATTGACTTTTCCTACAAATTATCTCTTGAATGCATTAACCCATTTATGCCGAAGGTAAAAATTTTTGAATCTTTGTCTGTTATTCATATATATTAGTTTAAAAAAATTAAAAAACAAGAATTTGAAAGAAAATTTAGTTAAAGTTATATGGTTACAGAGTTACATGGTGTTCCAAAAATGGAACACTAGGCAAAAGCACTACCTAATACGTAAAATGTACTCTTTGGTATGTTAGTCCTGTGAGCACTTTATTTGAAGGGCAACATTGCATTTTTTACAGCAAATAGTGGTATATTTGTGGCATTCTACAATTTTTTGGTTTTCTTTGATTGTTTTGCGATTACATGATTCTGGCCATCATAACGGGAGTCAATATTGCGTTTCTAAGAAGGTCTTCCCAGTTTGGGCCGAATTACCATGGGTCTTCAGATAATGGCATGTCACACAGCGACGGAACTCCAAAAGATCCATTGGCTTTGGATCGTAAGTTTTATGCAGCTGCCAAGCATTTTGTAGAGCTAATTCGAAGCAGAACAAAGAGCTTGAGTACCACTTCTTGCCATGAATCGATGCTCTACATTTGTCAATATTTTCATCCTCTCTGACTACTCTTCCCATATATTTGTTATATACTTTTATAATATTTCGCTGCTGCACTTGGATCTTCTTTTTATGTTTTTGTGAATAGCGAATGACAAGGCACAGCGGATTGACGCCAGCCCCAGATGATGCAACAGTGACAACACTGCTATCATTCAGCATCCATATTGACTTTGCCATCAGTTCAGTAAGCAAACGCAACCCTTTCTTTATTTTTAGAGCATCTTCTGATTCCAATAGGGTTTTGTCGATTCGATTTTTTCTCACTGTGCCGGTTGCTTGATGACCAAAACTGAGTGTATCAAAAAGTGCAATGTCCAGGGTGCTCCTTTGTGAGTACTTCAGTAAATTGTAGGACAACGGATGCACCGACACCATATTCCTCATAACTAGTGTTTGGGTTTTTACCTTGATATGGTTGAAACCAACAAATATAACCTAGGCGTGTGGCACCACATCAAAACTTGTACCCAAACCAAATAGGCTTTCCATGAATAAACTGTTTGCGTTCATGACGACTGAAGTAAGGAATCATGGACTCGTCAAAACTGAAGCATGTTTCGTTTGGTACAAATAGGATGTATCTCTCTTCTGGATCAGAATCATCTTGAACAAGGTACTCAGGGGCATGCAAATAATCAGGCAGATTATTTATTGTTCCACCTTCTTCATCACCAGAGTCCTCATCAGAAACAGGAGTTGTTGCATCTTCAGGAGGTTCTATGATAATTGCATTTGCTTTTATGTCATAATTTTTCTACAACAGGTCAGCTATTTTGTGTAGGGTTAATGTTTTATGCAACTTGAGACTTAAAAGTGGTGAAAATTAAAAAACAAAGGAACACTCAACTTTTCTATCCTCTAACTTGTATATGAATAAAATTTTCTGTATTTTCTGATTATGACATGGAAGAGTGAGTATTCAAGTATTAATAGAAAAAAATTAAATCTATAGAAGATAAATCACTTAAGTTGTAATTAAAGTTTATCGAGTGGGTCTTGAAAAATCGACTCAAAAAATAAAGCTAGGTTTTACAACGTCCACCTAGCTCTGTGTTCCCTCAGTGACTAATTCCGTGAATTCAGTGATGCTATGCATACCCTTACAAAGAAGGCAAGAAGTTTTCACCCACTTCCCAGAATTCTTGTGAGCGATAGGATATAAAATAACTTTGCGTAACTACCGTTCCAAAAATGGAACGCTAGGCACAAATGGGTTAAAGAGCAAGTTTTAAAAAGAATTTATTTACTTTATGGAAATCATTATTAATTACAGCTATTCTTATGAATAAATATTATGAGAATTAATATTAATAGAAGATGTTTTCTATTAAATATTTGTCCTTAATCGAATTCAGAGTACTCACTATTTCAGAAATTATCTTCACTCTATTCTCTAGTCAAAGTGTTTTTTTTCCTGATTCAGATTTATTATCTAAGATATTAGAGGAATAAATCAATTATTTTAGGAATAGCAAAATAATAATTATTAGCAAATATCATTAGATACTTATTTTAACATAAAGGGGGTAGTGAAGGTAAGTGAACTATTATAGTTTATTGTATTAGTGCTGTCTGCATACTGTGGTAGTAAAGTTTATGATCAGGTACAACTGCTTTCTAGGGCCACGTGGGTCAGTCATGTCTGAATTTTAAGGTAGCAAGAAATCCAAAAATAGAAAAAATGACCAACTTGACAGAATTCAGTGATAATCGTAATTATGTGTGATATCCACAGTTAGAAACTTCATAAAAAGGACTCTAATATGTAGAGTATAATTTTTATAAATTTTTCCTGATAGCTTTAGATTATAGATTTCATAGCCTTAATTTTTCTCTATTTTTTTATTCTTGTAATTTGAGCAACTCTTTAAATTGATCACCCCATTAAATATGCCATTGCTAATTCATCATGACGCTTTACCAAGAAAACAATTTTTATAATCAAACTGATCAAATAAAAAAAGATGAAATTCACAAAATCTAGATGTATAAAAAACATGTTAGTCCTATTTTAATAGAACCATTTTCATTGAGTTTCTCTACTACTACGGAAGGTATGCAATAAACTATAAACTTGTAGAATTTTCTTATCACTTATTTGGTCTTGGATTTCTATTTCTTCTGGGTGTAGGATGATCCAAAGCAGAATAATCTAAGAATAAATCCATTGTCTTTCCTTCCCTTTCATTTTTGATTGGGATGTGATAAAATTGCAGAAAGAAAGATATTTTGGTTTATTTACAGATTATTCTGTGTTTTACTCAATTTCTATTCCTTTATTTCCTTGCTCTGGGACAACTTTCTCTATAGCATTCTACCACTTCAAGCAATGCGGTATGCTGCAACAACTCTAATGTCTGCTTTCCAAGGAAGGAATGGCACAAAGAAAGGGCAGTAGGAGAGTAGCATAACAATGGTTGGCTGGTATGGGTATTAGAAGTGAATAATGGACTTTTCAATCTTTCAATATCTTTCATTTCATATGGTTCAGTAAATCCTTCCCTTTATTATATTTTCCATTCTCCTTATTTTTCTATCTTGTATTTCACTAGGAGTATTTTAAAACTTTCCTTTAAAACTCTGATTTTTATCTACCCTTTTGAAAAATAAATTTATTTTTCTTATACTTCTTGTCAAACCAATCCCTTGAAAACATTTAATACACCATTCTCAAAAATGTTTCAATTTTCCCTATTTTAAATAATCTACAAGTTTATCAAAGTAATAGACATTTTTAAAGCAGTGAAATACAATACTTTTAAGCTTCTTTTTTCTGTTACCCATTGTCATGAGTAATCCATCCACCTTTTAGTCAGTATTTTAAAACTATTACAAATTCATTATTGTTCATTAAGTTCTTGCTCTTTTATGAACAAAAGGTTCAAAGGTTGGGAAATTATGCTCTTATTTAACACTATTTTTCTTTTAATAGAGAAATTATTACAAATTTATTGATCAACTTGTAACTTTAGTCACACAAACAGAATTTTAAGTTCATAAATTTTTTAAATAAATTGTTTTATTTCTTTCTAGCTCAATGGGATTTATTTCACTTTTCTATCTTTTTATTTCATTTAAGCAATCTAATCTACAATAATAGGAATATTCTCATTCCTTGCTTAGTTTTGAAAATCATTGATACTAAATGAACAATTTTTCATTATATTGAATATCTTGGTATGATTTAATATATTTTGAACTTGGTTGTAGTTTAAAAGTGATTTAAAACTTGATGGAAATATTAACTCTTTAATATTATTCTCCCCTCAAAAAGAATTTTAATGAACATAAATGTGAAAATTGATAATATCGATTGCATCATCATGTAATTGAAAGTCTTTCAAATGAAAATGTTACTATATAAGCTCTATTGATTTTGAAGTAGATCATAATTTGAACAGGAAAATAATGAAAAAGTATATAGTTTCTTCATTATTTATTGATGGATTTTCACAACATCTTGGTCACCTCCATTGATTAACCAGAAAGACCATTACACTCTATAAGTACTATGGATCAAATGGGTTACACTATTATTATCAGTTTCCTTAATTTGATCTATGTGTAAGCTCTAGGGTAGTATTTCAAGCACAATGAAGAAGACTGAAGGTAATCCTTACTTTTATGAATTTAGAATTCTTCCTTAGCAATTTATTACAAGAAGCCCTTCCCAGCTCTCTACAAAAGGAACCACTAGCTGTAATACTACCAACTACACTCTAATAAAATTCCATTGTTAGTGACAGATTGACACTAATTTCATTCAATGTATCATTAATATCACATTATATATATTATAATTCATGAAATCGAATTTATGCAGTACATTTTGGTGATACTTTTATAAAAGCCAATTTCTTTACCCAAAAAAAGTTACAAGGTACTATTTGAATAAGGACAGCATTCTTGATATTTTAAACACATGTATATGTGCATTATGTACATAGAAAAGAGAATAAAACTTAGTTGAATAGTTTTCAAAAGTTTATATTAAATAGCAATTGTGATTCAATATATATTCATAATGTTTATACCACAGGAACTAATGAAGTTTTAGAAGTATTACTTTTTGTTAGTAATTCTTAATTGATGCGTGATGGTATTAATTTGAATCTTTTCTAAATACCTCCAAATTGTTTTCACATTTATATCTTGGAAATATTCCAAGCATCTAAATGAAAACTGGCTATTTCTCTTTCCTAATAATGGTTTATGAATTACTTTTATTGCTAATATTGAATTTAAACAATTTGAAATACAAGCATTAACATTTTACTGTTTAATTATTTTTGGTGGTTGGCCTAGATTTCCTCTGTATTACAATCATATCCTAGAAAGAAGTTAAACGAATAGTTCTTTGAATCTCATCAATGAAGGACCTGCAAGAATTTATGATGGTTTAAAATAAATTTAGATTAATATATTTATGACTCCTATATCAGAATATGTATTAATAACATTATTTACTTTATAGCATATTCCAATGGAATTGCTCAAACCTGTTTCTGCGCATCCTCATCTCACAAACTATGCAGGAATTTGGTGATATTCACAAACCAAATGTAAAAACAGATGGAACAGTTAATGGGATGCAAGGTAAAGCTGAGGTTATAAGAAGAGCAGAGGGACTTGGTCAGTCTTTCAGGGTAAGATGTCCATGTCCAACTGAGAGGAAGCCGTGATGATTGATTTCATCTAGTTGCAAATTATTGTCTTTTCTATCATGTACATGTGCCTTTCTAACTTTTAGTAATAAAAATTGTAAAATAATAAATAAATCTTGTAAAACTGAAATAAATATCTATTACTTTATGAATTTATTTTCAATTTTACGTATACTCATATTTCTGTTTTTTGAGTAAAAATTATATAATTATATAATTTTTAAAAAACTTCCTATAGAATAAGATCATTTTTGTGAAGACAATCACAGTGAATTATTTTGCCATAGAACTAGTCTGAGTTATTTCTCAGGGTGTGGATGATTGTGAGCATCTTTTGGTAATGTATGTCCATGACATGGCTAAAAAAGCCTATTGCCCAGATCACCTTCAAAGAGGTGGACATAGTTGTTTTTGTCTTAAGTGATAAGCTTAATGTCTAAAGCAATATTTTTAAGGTATAATAATGTTACATACATACACTTCCCGGGAACGTATAACTACCAAATTTCATGTGGCTATAGAAAGTATACATAACTATACAATAATGTTCTCAATTATCCATAAAAGAGTATGGGTTCGATGCCAGGAGGTGAAAAAGTTTCAAATTTTGAAAAATCGTAGCTCTTTTAATATGATATTTAGATCATTCAAACTTTCTACACGTAAAGATACGTATATAGTGTACATCGAAAAAAATCAACAGTTGCTTACGTGTCACGGGTTCGATTCCAGAGCGTCCCGTAAACTCGATTATTGTCATAAGGAATGCATTGGCCATATTTGCGAAAGCTTTTTATGGCACTTCCTAACCGCGGTTCATAATTTCACACAGCCATTAAGGAGACCATTCTCATTTAAAGGCTACCCTAAGATAGTTGTAAAAGGTTGTTGGTTCGATGCTAGGGGGAGTTAACTATATCTCCATTTGAAATGCATAGGGAATTTAGGACACATTTAGAGGTACTTCCAGAGTGAATTTCCTTTTGAAATTTGGAGTGTTTATGAAGTCAATCATATTCAAGCGGAAAATAACAGTAATTTCCGTAGGATGGCCTTGGTTCGACGCCGGGGCGGGAATAATGTTGCCGTAAGAAATGCATTGGAAGTCGAAATCAATGCAAAGCTCGCTTCGGAAATGTCCATTTACGTTATGTTTAGCATGGCCTTTCAGAATAATATTTCGAAAAATCTTACATTTTACTAAAAGATATATTTTCACATTGCTTGCTGACAGCAAGCAATGCAATAATTTATCATTAGTGAAAAATTAAATTTTTCGAAAGAGTACTGTGCTCACACGTTGCTATACATAAAATGCACTGAATTCAATTTCTTACGGCAATATTATTCCCGCCCCGGCGTCGAACTAAGGCCATCCTAAGAAAATTACTGTACTATATGTCACGGGTTTGATTCCAGAGCGTCCCGTATTCTCGATTTTCCCCGTTAAGAATGCATGGGGTCGTTTTTCAAATAATTTTAAAAATACTTCCCATTCAGATAGAACAATGAAATTTCATATGGCTATTGCTAATATATATGTCTACAGAAAAATGCAGTATTTTACTTACAATCGGTCCTGGGTTCGATGCCAGGAGGTGAAATATTTTGAAATTTCGAAAAATCGTAGCACTCCTAATATCGTACATAGACCATTCAAACGTTCAACACGTATAGATACATACAAAATGTACTTGGAGAAAAATCAGCATTTGCCTATGTGTCACGGGTTCGATTCCAGAGCGTTCCGTTATCTCGATTTTTCTTTTAAGGAATGCATTGACAATATTTCCGAAAGCTTTTTATGACACTTCCCAACCGCGCAGAGGTTCAAAATTTCACAGAGACATATAAGGGACCATTCTCACATAAAACCGACCGTAGTAGTATTATAAATGGTCGTGGGTTCGATTCTAGGGGGCGCCAATATAAATTCATAAGAAATGAATAAGGAATTCAGGACTTATTTTCAAGGTACAGTGGTACCTCGAGTTACGAGCAGCCCGACATACGAGTTTTTTGAGATACGAGCTGGAGCTCAGGTCATATTTTTGTTCGAGATACGAGCCCAAATTCGAGATACGAGCGCAAATTCGTGTTTCTGGAGCGTCCAGCTAGTTGGAGCGTTGAGTCGAGCATCATCCAAGAAAATCTCTCACTCACTCGCACGTGTTACCCGCTTGAATCGAAGTGTATCTTGTGCGCTGTAATCATTTTTGCGTGATTACTGAACTTTTTTACAGTTCAGAAAGTGCAGCCAAGAAGGCAGAAACAAGTAATAATTAAAGTTACGTTAATGTTAAGGTTAGCCTAAGTTTAAAGTTAAGAGCATTGTTTTAAGTATTTTCTTTTATTTGTAATAAATAAAGTGTTGTTTTAGTTTAAAGTTACGAAAATAGTTTTAAATTTTAAAAAAGCGCCGTTTACGTATGTGTTTAGATTGCCTACACTCCTTCCCACCTCCTCGCCGTTCACCTTCGTTAGCCGAACTTGTCCGTCACCAAAGTAAGACTATTATTCTAAATAACTCTTTTATTTCTTTGTTTCATAACTTTGTTACGTATTTCTTAACTATACATGTTTATTTGTTAATTAAAAACATAACTTTATTCATAATTTACAATGTTTTGGGGATTTTTCATAGATCCGGAACGGATTAAAGGCATTTACATTACTTTCAATGGGGAAAAATGATTCGAGATACGAGCAATTTGACATACGAGCAAGGTTATAGAACGAATTAAACTCGTATCTCGAGGTATCACTGTACTTCCTAAATGATTTTCCTTTTGAAATTCGGGATGTTTGTAAAGTCAAACATACTCAAGCGAAAGATTACAGTAATTTTAGCAGGATGACCTTGGTTCGACGCCGAAGAGGGAATTTTGCTGCCGAAAGAAATGCATCGGAAATCGAATTCAGTGCATTTTCAGCCGCGAAAATGTCCTTTACTTAGCATGATTTATCCGAATAATCTTTGGTAAATTGTTACGTTTTATTAAAAGATATATTTTCCGACTGCTTGCCGTCAGCAAGCACACCTTTACTCGTATATATCTATTATATATAGACGCTTCGGGGGGATATCTATTATATATAGAGGCTTCGGGGGGATATATATACAGATATATATATAGGATATTAATGTCAGGCCCAAACCGCTTTGGCCACGGAGCTGCCGATTTTTTTCCGTAATGACCAACTAAATCTCACCAAGGAAAAATTGGGAAACCCACTCTACCTATCATGGGTTCGATTCTAGGAGGCCCCAAAAATCGATATTCCCCGTTAAGAATACATTGGGCCGTTTTTCAAATGATTTTAAAAATACTTCCCATTAACCTAGAAGGATAAGATTTCATGTAGCTTTTGCTACTATATATATCTACGGAAATATGCTATCGCTTACGTGCAACTGGTCATGGGTTCGATGCCAGGAGGTGAAATATTTTCGAATTTTAAAAAATCCTAGCTTCCTTAATATGACACTTAGATAATTCACACTTTTTAAACAAATAGATGCATATAAAATGTACTTTGAAAGTTTCAAATTTCGAAAAATCGTAGCTCTCTTAATATGATATTTAAATCATTCAAACTTTCTACACGTATAGATACGTATATAATGTACATCGAAAAAAATCAACAGTTGCCTATTGGTCACGGGTTCGATTCCAGAGCGTCCCGTAATCTCGATCTTCCCCGTTAAGAATGCATGGGGCTGTTTTTCAAATG
This sequence comes from Pantala flavescens, assembly GCA_020796165.1. Lineage (NCBI taxonomy): Eukaryota > Metazoa > Arthropoda > Insecta > Odonata > Libellulidae > Pantala > Pantala flavescens. Next base: position 26,153,642 of record CM036889.1, read on the forward strand.
ATTTTAAAAATACTTCCCATTAACCTAGAATGTTAAGATTTCATGTAGCTATTGCAACTTTATATATCTACGGAAAAATGCTATTGCTTACGTCCAACCGGTCATGGGTTCGATGCCAGGAGGTGAAATACTTTCGGATTTGAAAAATCGTTGCTCTAATAATATGACATATAGATCATTCAAACTTTTTACACGTATAGACACGTATAAAATGTACTTTGAAAAAAATCAGCAGTCGCCTATGTGTCACGGGTTCGATTCCAGAGCGTCCCGTAATCTCGATTTTCCCCGTTAAGAATGCATGGGGCCGTTTTTCAAATGATTTTAAATATACTTCCTATTAAGCTAAAAGAATAAGATTTCATGTAGCTATTGCTAATACATTTGTTTACGGAAAAATGCAATATTTTATGCACAGTCGGTCCTGGGTTCGATGCCAGGAGGTGAAATATTTTTGAATTTTAAAAAATCGTGGCTCTCTAAATATCGTACATAGACCATTCAAACGTTCAACACGTATAGATACTTACAAAATGTAATTGGAAAAAAATCAGCATTTGCCTATGTGTCAAGGGTTCGATTCCAGAGCGACCCGTAATCTCGATTCTTCCCGTTTAAAATACATTGGCCATATTTCCGAATGCTTTTTATAACACTTCCCAATTATAAAAAATCAACAGTTGCCTATGTGTCACGGGTTCGATTCCAGAGCGTCCCGTAATCTCGATTTTCCCGGTTAAGAATGCATGGGACCGTTTTTCAAATAATTTTTAAAATACTTGCCATTAAGCTAGAAGAATGAGATTTCATAGTGCTATTGTCATCGTAAATTTTTACGAAAAAATGCTATTTTATACGTACAACTGGTTATGGGTTCGATGCCAGGAGGTGAAATATTTTGAAATTTCGAAAAATCGTAGCACTCCTAATATCGTACAAAGATCATTCAAACTTTCTACGTTTATAGATACGTGTAAAATGTAAATTTAAAAAAATTTACAGGTTCCTATGAGCCATGGGTTCGAATGCAGAGCGACCCGTAATAAACATTCCTGAAAGCATTTCATGACATTTCCCGACCGCGCAGAGGTTCAAAATTTCACACAGCCATAAAAAGGACCATTTATACATAAAAGCGACCGTAATAATGTCCTATATGGTCCTTGGTTCGATTCTAGGGGGCGATAACAAATATTTCAAATGAAATTCATAGGGAAATAAGGACTCATTTTGAGGTACTTCCTTAGGGTATTTTTATTTGAAATTTCTGGTGTTTGTAGGGGTTATCATACATAGGCGAAGGATGACAGTGATTTTCGTAGGATGGCCTTGGTTCGACGCCAGGGCGTGCATAATGCTGTCGTAAGAAATGCATGGGAAATCGAATTCAGTGCATTGTCAGCTGCGAAATTGTCCTTTAGTTAGCTTGACTTATCCGAATAAAGTCTTTCGGAAGATCATACATTCTTTTAAAAGATATATTTTTCGATTGCTTAACCTTCACTCGTATATATATATATATATATATATATATATATATATATATATATATTATTTGAAATACGGACCCATGCATTCTTAATGGGGAAAATCGAGATTACGGGACGCTCTGGAATCGAACCCATGACCGGTTGGACGTAAGCAATAGCATTTTTCCGTAGATATATATAGTAGCAATAGCTACATGAAATCTTATCCTTCTAGGTTAATGGGAAGTATTTTTAAAATCATTTGAAAAACGGCCCAATGCATTCTTAATGGGGAAAATCGATTTTTGGGGCCTCCTAGAATCGAACCCATGATAGGTAGGGTCGGTTTTTTCCAATTTTTCCTAGGTGAGATTTAGTTGCCCATTACGGAAAAAAATCGGCGGCTCCGTGTCCAAAGTGGTTTGGGCTTGACATTAATATCCTATATATATATATATATATATATATATATATATATATATCTGTATATATATCCCCCCGAAGCGTCTATATATAATAGATAAATCTAATTTATTATTATAATATATATACATATCATTATGAAACAGAGTTTCTATACCTCTCCCGCAACATTAAAGGCAAGAAGGCAATCAAAGTATGTATTCCTTTGAAAGTACAAGGTTATGATGCAATATATCTATGGAATATATCTATAATTTCAAAAGTGATTACTTCTTTTGTTAAGAAATTTTTAACGAGACTTTTTGACGATGGAGTCGATTTTCTTTATGGGGGTTACAAATAATAAAAACTACAGCACTAAGGAAGTTCCATGAGCTGGATTGAAAGGTTTTGTATTGTAAATGAAGTATTCATAAAGATATGCATTCACGTTGCTAGTTCTTCACCTACGTGTATCGGGACATTTGTACAGGAAAACGGAGGTTAGAATTGAGTCAAAGTAAAGGAAAATAAGGATTTGATGAAGAAGGTACACTTATCCATTCCCTCTGCCAAGAGCTTATTGAATTATAGTTTCCTTCCAGCAAAGTTTGATGCTTAGAAACGTCACCCACCGATGGATACAGCATGTATGACTCAATCCTCTGGATGTTCTAACTGGAACTTTTTTATGAAATACCAGAGAAACACGAATGTTGCGAGATACTCTTTATGTCTCGTTACAGATATATAGAAAGTCGTTTGTAAATTCGTCAGGAAATAAAAAGAGTGCGAATTTATGTAGAGTTTAAAAATATAAGATATATTTACCAAAAAAGAACTCGTCCTGTTAAATAATCCTGTTTAATACGATTTGCGATTCAAAGTTTGAAATTTATCTAATAATAATATCCAAAAATTTCATCATTTTACATTCAACCCAACGATTCTTATTATTTTGAAGTTTTTAATTTTCATTTATTCTAACGAAGTGAACATTAATATAATACATACATTAATGAATACATTTTCAAGAAATCTATGAGCTGATATCAGAATGAAATAAAACATCGATTACAAGTACTTAATATTACTTAAGAAGTACCTAATACTTTCAAATGATGCCAAAGAAAAAAGAGAATTCAGGGTAATTTTCATTCGATGAATTCCAAATTGACAGTCCAATACTAGCCAAAGAGATTTAGCAGTAAAGGTTTGAGAAACTGAAATTTCACAACAGATCTTTGTCAACACAACGTATTACTTTCAAATAAAGGCATACATACGTAATAATGCACAATTACATAAAATTGGTATAAAAATTTTAAAACAAATTAATAATATATTGTTTTAGAGTTTACGCGTAAATTCTTTATTCATTAATTTATTTCAATTTTTTTTAATATCTCACCAATCTTGCGAAACAGCGCTCTCATATCATTTCTTGAATAAAATCTTTAGTCGCTCGGTTGAATATCGTAGCATGTGTGTCAAGCGCCAAATGAAATGTTCTAAATCTGAAACTATTCATTTTATAAAGCAACCAGTTTTAAATTGTGGATCAGGTCGTTTCCCAAGAAGTAGCTTGCTAATGTGCCGTGCATTTACCACCGTAAAATAATTTAGCGATATCCTAAATCCATCCCAGAAATTGGGCAACAGAGATATTATTTTATATAAGTAATAAATCGTTGTTTGTTTCTTCAAGATTTAATATTTAATATTGAGTGATCGATCATAAGATCTTTCAGAGCTATTTCCTGCAGAACTTAAGAAGTAAGGAAAAGGGTTTTTCTCCTGGTGATTACAGCAAATCGAGTAGCGAAAAGTATTAAGCCAAAGCTAACAGAATCGTCTCGTAGGGATTTAGGGTAAAGAGTATTAGGGGAATCAATTTGGAAGGTGGTGGGAGGAGGAGTACTGGAGGGAGGTGAGAGTATATGAGAAGTCGACCTTCCAATTCGCATAGAGAAGGTTGGAGGCTCAAAGAAGGCGCATTATCCAAACAGGCGACAACATGAAGATATCGGTTAGAGTAAGGGGAGACTGGCTACAGGTTCCATGCAAAGATGGTGAGTGACACTATATTAAAGATTCGATTAATGTTGGAGCTATTTGTTTGCAATTTTTCGTTTTCTATCCTTCATAATTACTTCATCCTGATACTTTCCTTGTATTGATCGACAAAATTAAACTCCATCAGCCGAAATTACATATTAAAATTGCGTATTATTAATTTCCTAAAACGTTGTTTGAAATAAGAAAAGGAACGTATACAGAAATTATCCCTTTATTCACATCAAAATTAATAAAGCAGTTATCCCGAACGAACGTGTCCTTCACGTTATGCAGAAAAAAATCATTTATTCTTTATTATTATGAAAAAACCCAATTCATCAATTTTTATGAGAATTTTCCATATAAAAAATAGTTTTATAAAAAGTAACCCCTTCCTGCTTGAATTAGTACCATTGAAGCGCTTCTAGTTCAGGAGAAATATTTATTAACTTATTAAATAATTAACGAAAGAAACTAATGCAAATAAGGTAAGAATTTATTTAACGAAATAAGATTAAAACAGAAACAATACGTTGTGAATCTTTTTTCGTGGGTTTCAGTAAATAAGCGCTATTACAAGAAACTATGGACTCGCAAACATTGACGAGAGTGGGAACATAATATTAACCAAATTAAACTATTCCCATCATTTTAGATCGCAAAATATTGTTACTGCAACCTTTATATCAACAGTTACTTTCCTCTTAGATATAGTTCTAGATGCTGATTTAAATAAAGAATTTATACTCTGCAAAATATAGATTTCGTTAGTATTTCTGGTATATTAAAATGTTTTCCGGTTTATTTTATTTATTTTTTCATAAGAATTGCTTATATTTGATTTATTGAATTTGGAAGCGGATGAAAATGAATGTCCTTAGGTCCCATGATTTATCATAAATCAAATATTTTATTATTCGGAAAGAGTTTAGAGGAATGAAAAGTTTCTCTTTCGGTATCACGACTGAAAGGATAGCCATTCTCCAGAAAAGCGTTCAATGCTCAATCCACATTCTTTTACCTCATTCTTACATTGACGATCCACTTATTTATAGTTTTATTGGATAATTTAAAATGTTAAAGCCAGATGCTTAATGCTTATGAGTTAACTTATGGTGAGTTATTATCTTCAATCTAAGTGAAAGTGTATAGAGCGAATTTAATATACTTGTTTAGGGATTAGAAATCTTACTTTTGACTAGTTTCACTCGATTAAAATCCAAAGAGACTTTTATCTTTCCGAGGTCGGGTAGAGAAGAAATTTAGTCGTGTTTCTTACATATATAGTGGAGAATATTAAGATAAATTGTCGTCGAGATTAAGACCTCTCATACATAAGATCTCTCAGCTAAAATCACAGGGAATAAATAGCGAATTTTTTACCTCCTGTGCATTCGAATCAAAATTAAACATTCCTCGCCAAAATGGCTTTGATGCATTGCTCATTTGCATAATGGCAAGAAAAGAAAATATTTTCTAATATAAGATCTTTACTAGCTTCACGATGTTAGTATTGACTACATAAGACAGAGTTGAAAATAAACAAGAAGAAATTCATTAGAAAAACACCTTAATAAAAGGTCATTCAAAACCAAACTCTATCTCTTAACTTAATCTTTTTATTTGCTAAAAAAAGGAAAATTAACTCAGCAATTATTTATCTTAGATGTAAAGAAACTTATCAAGGTATACCTAATACAGTGAATTAATTTAATGGACACTGTCGGTATACCTAAAGAACAAATTTTGAAGCATCTACTGGGATATCATACAATTATCATTCGTTTGCGATAAGGTATTTATTTTAAATGGAAATAATACAATACAATGAACTAAATAACTTTCATAATATTAGTATCTTTTTTAATATTTTTAATTATTAATATTTTATTCCTCAATGAATATTTGAGTTTTTAATTTATCAATTTTTGTTGTGAAAAGGTAACTTGATAAAGCAACTAAATAGAATTTAATGGGAGAGAGGTAAGTGAATTTTTGCCGTATTTCAAACTCGATTGAAATAGAAGTATATATTGACTCAATATATTTCCATTAAATAATGCAATCTGTCTTTCGTTTCCTCCAGAAAAGCATTCAAAAACGAAAGAGAAGTTCGTTAGTACGATATTGTGAAAGTATACTGGATCGCGAATAGAAATATTCGTAAAAACTGTATCACAGGGGGAAATATTGACTCGTTAATATAGGCCATACACGTTAGCTGCAGCGTAAGACGCGTTTAACACCTTAACGCAGCATTCACCGGATTTTGAAATAGGTAAATACAATGTCTCCGTAGCCGACGGAGAAACTTCCACGTGAAATAATAAGTTATGAAGGTTATGGAAATATCGAAAAAATACGAAAATTAATTATTCACTGACAAAATTTCAATCGTTACTCTAAGAAAAATTACCTGATATTCACGAAATGTAGTTTCAGTCATTCATAAAATTACTTCTACTAAGTTAAAGTCTGCGATATCATTATCAGTAAAAAATAGAGTAAATCATTTTCAGGAAGAGAATTTTTAACTAAAAAAACTGAGGCTGGAATTTACGAAGGAATGAGAGCAAAATAGAAAAGTTTTTATCGGGTCACTCAATTTTTTGCGTATGTATAGCTTATAAATAAAATTTAAGGAGATAAAAACAATTTGATAGCAGTATTTAATAATCTTTTTAACAATGCGAAAACGAATTTATAGAATACATTTTAATTTCAACATTTTCCAGTTATTTTCTTTTAATTTGGCGATCGCCTTAACTTTCAAATTATTCGCTGCCTTTAATTTTCGGATATTGATTTTATTTATCTTAATTTGTCTTTAAATTTCTGTTTCTTCGAATTATTTTACTGTTCTAAGCTTAAGAAAATATGTGCCGAATAATAATCGTATCCTCGTATTTTATTTATTAAGTAAAATCATCAATTCTCTTGTTGAATTTTACCTTATATATTTATCAATGCACTGGTGTACATCATCTATGAAGTTATTATTCACATCCTCAGTATAAACAGATCAAAACAAATTTAATTCACTCAATTCATTTTCATTGCATGGGAAGTACATTGTACCATCAACCAACTTTAGCCGTAAATTTGGTAGATTTCTATACTTCATCTTACTTTATTATTAATGATCATATTGTTAAATTTTTTGAATGATTATTTGTTCGAAGCTTTGCGAAAATTTTAAAGTACAGCATTGACTTTGACATTTCATTTTAACTAATTTTAAGTAATCGTGAAGACTCGAGCGATTGCATCTTTCGATAGCGTAATATTTTAATGTTTTGATTTTTCATAATTTGTCGAGAATATTATATATCAATTATTCATGAGCAAATAACACAGTTTATTTATAATGAATGAGACCGAAGATTTTGTGGGACAAGATTCGCCTTTTAAAGGATTTTCGATCGAAAGATTATTAAGAGCATGTAATTTTTATTATTGAAGCAGTTTTCTCTATCAATTTTATCACAAAATTTTATATTAATAAAAATATGGATGAAAATATTAATGAAATAAGAATGAAATATATATATTTATTTATTTAATTAAATTTCATGATAAAATTGATAAAGGAAACCGCTTCAATAATAAAAATACATTTTTACAATTATTTTAAGTAATGAACATCCCTTTTCACTTTCGTCTTCAAGAATATTTATGTTTTACAAATCTTGATTTGTTCTGGGTGAAGTCAATAGCTTGGCTTCATTTCCACGTTAAAGCAGTTTCCCGTCCTCTTTGGGAAATTTAATGGGGGACATCTTCTAGTAAAGAATTTAATAAGTGCTTCCAATGTACTGCCGGCGGCTAATGGTATAAACTTCTAACGTCATATCACCTAAGCGAGAGCGTTTGGAAGGATTGATCCACCAATATTTTGCCGTCCTTCAACCGGACCACTTTATTTTACGAATTCCATTTGAGGAAATAAATTTAGAGTTGATATTTTCTGCAGAAAGTTCCGTCGCTCGAAAAGTCGCAGAACCCATAACTTATTGGAAAGGGAGTGGCAGTCGTCCTTGGAGATGTTAAAAGAAGCGGTTGGAGGAAAACGGTAAACAACAAGGGTGGTGATTGGTGGAGGGACGAAGCCTTGGGTAGGTGTGAGTGCGCTCAATGAAATCGGTTCAAATTTGATGGCAAAAATGAACGACCATCCTTTCGAGGCCGAATAGTTGTTATACGGAACAGGAATTCCAGAACTTTCTTCCCACTTATACGAAAGAATTCGGCAAGAGTAGCCATCTCAATCTAGTATTCATATTCTTATTTCTTGACATCTGCATATCTAATATAATTTTAAAGTTGTCAATTAACCGCGAAAGAAATATTGACGTAATTATATTTAGCATTTGCTTTAATCTAATTTGTTTTAATTATCATTGTTTTTCAAAATAGTGAGTTAAAGTAAATTCGATTCAAGCATAAATGGATTTAGTGCATTAATGCAAATGAAATGTTTGCTCTTCGAAACTACGAAATTGAGAAGGGATTAAATCATTACTTATAAGCTTTCATTATCGGATGCTAGTAAGTTGTCATTTAAAACTAGTTAATATGTTTATCGGTTGTTGCTAATTCACTATCTAAAACATCCTTCATGATTCCTTCTAATTGAGTATCATGGTTTTGACCGATCTCTCTGATAATTGTTTATTACACTCTATGAGTAAATTTATTTCCGATGTCACTATAAATTTGTTCCACATAACAAGTTTTTTAACGTTTATTTCCTTCTTTCAACTTAATTTATTATCTTTATCATTTGCGAAGACAATGTTCAAAATTACGGTAATACATGAGGAAAACATCACATATAGCTTACGGCAGACAAATAAGCGAAGAGCCGGAATTGAGAATTCATTTCCGCGAAATTTATTTCTCAAATATTTTACGAATATTTATATTGTAATTCAAGTCCTCGATAAAGCGTATTTTTAAAAGGTAAGTACGTCAAGACTACATTTTGATGTAAAATAAGTCCAAACACAGATTTAATAGACTCGTGCATAATTTGAGACTATTCTTGATATCTTCTCGGTGTTTATTCGAACGAATCCAACTGATTCTCGAAATTTCTATCAGGGAAAATAAATGTCCGGTGGCTGGGTGAGGAGGCCCTGAAAAGATACCAGAGATTGCGATGGGGTGGAGATGTTGGACCTCTGGATGAGGAGGGGAAAGTTAGGGAAGAAAAGGTACAAGAAGTTCGGAAAACGCGCGGTGGTGTCATCCTCGATCCAGATGACCTTGTGAAGGATATCCTTGATGATAACGATTTCGTATCTGTGGGTAAGTAGTTAAAACGAGCTGCGCTTAAGGGAATTAAATTATGCGACCATGTATGAGACCGTGCAGCCAATTACACAACGGTTTGCGGCACCACTGAGTAAATAGCAAGTATCTTCATACATGGTTATTATCTTGATGTATTTAAAATATAGCGCGCCGTTAGTAATAATGAATGAATTTATATAAAATGCTACTTGAAAAGTAAGATAAAGATATAATGAGGTAGAAGAATAGTTATTTAATTGGCGACTTATTCTACGAAATGCGTTATTTTTTAGTGCTGACTACAGATCGACCGAACCCAGCAATTGCTCCCACTGAAATGAATTATGTCACCGAACAAATGTATCCTTTTTATAATACACTCGAATAAAGTGGTTATGTTTTCGAACTAATTTCCTTATGTATATAAAATTTTTCCGTCTATAAAAAAGAAAGAATTTCAAAAATTTAGCCTTTGAATATTTATTTTTACTCATAATTTTTGAGATTTAAGTTATAAGATATTAATAATAGTATTATTCACTTAACGACTTGTACAGCCCAGGAAAATATGAGCCACCAGATGAGGTAAATATTGTTAAATAAATAGCATAGAAAACTCATTATTACAATAAAAATTTAAAAATTACCTCAAAATGTAAAAAAATCATTTTCTTTTCAGTACATTTTACTGGACGGAAATAGTCTATCTCCCGATGACCTACTCAACCTTGGGAGAGGAAGATATAAAATAAAAGTATAACCCCTTTTTCTCACTTTAATCTTCATCATAAAAAAGATATTTACATATGCTATGATATATATGATATGATTCCGCTATGAAAATAGTTATAATGGCGGGAAAAAATTTCAAATCATTCAATTATTGCGTCATATTCGGAAAAGAACTACTTGAAAATAGCCAAAATTGTATGTTATTAAGCAATTAATATTTCCATGTTAATTTATTAATATTAATCTATGAATATACAAATAATAATTATAAATTTGAAATAGGTAATATGAATTACTAAAAAAATATTATTTTTTCAGCTTACAAAAGAATCAGAAGAAGCCGTACAGAAGTCTAGAAACTTGGTAGAAAAAATTCTTCAGGAGAATAAAGGTACTGTATTCCAAAGTATCTTAAATTACTGTATTTCTTACGAAAGTATATTCGTTTAATAATGATGAATGAATGTTATCTCCTTATTAGTTTTTCTAGAATTTTGCATTTCAAGCAAATTTGCTCCTATTTCAGTTGTTTACGGTATAACTACCGGATTTGGAAACTTTGCAAGGACATCCATTAGCTCCGAGAAACTGGAGTGAGTGTCGAAAAATAAATAAAATCTTTCAACGCATCATGCTCGAATTCTTCAGGATTTTGAGAGCATTCTTTCCTCGTTTTAATTTTCTATTTCAGGGAGCTGCAATGCAATTTGATACGTTCTCACGCAGCTGGCGTAGGTTCGCCTCTTCCCCCAGACCGCACTCGTATGCTGCTAGCACTTAGAATCAACGTACTAGCCAAAGGAAACAGTGGGATATCTCTACATACTTTGCGTCAGCTGATAAATGCTTTCAATGGTAAGACTGATAATTTAAAACTTCTCAGATATGCATTAATCGTGACATATTCTTCAGTATAATAGAGATATTGAAAATTATGGAAATATAATCATCCCATAAAGGTGATACACCGATCGTCAGAATAAATTTGGATAAATATTTACTAGTAATATTTGTGGATTATTAATCATTTTCTATTATGTGGTATATATTACATCAATTCCTAAGGAATCCTTAATTTGAAGCTGTTTTTGACTGAGAGACTAGGTAAATTCTTAACTTCTTACGCTATATTCGCTTGATACTCAATAAAATTTTATTTTATATCACAGATTTCTATTTTTAAGTTTCAAAATGTAAAGAAATAATATATTGGCTAAATACTGTTGGAACAGAATCTCATTTCCTATCCATTAATTTACCTAAGCTAATAGATATAGTAATAAAAACAACTTTGTAGATTTCAAATGGCATTCCACGAAGTCACGCCTTCTCACATTGATTTCATTAATAGATATAGACTACGAAATTCAATAAGTCATATTTTCCTAGTATTAGGTAGATTTGTAAAGAATCAATGAAACCGGCGTAATTCTATCAATAAAATGATCTTTTACAGAATCGTGTCTTTCATGGGTACCAGAACAGGGCTCTGTGGGTGCGAGCGGGGATTTGGCCCCTTTGGCTCATTTAGCACTTGGCTTAATGGGTGAAGGAAAAATGTGGAGCCCCGATACCGGCTGGGGAGACGCAAACTATGTGAGTTACGTATTTTATTCCTAATTAATTATCGCAAAATTTTTCCGGAACTGCAGCTCTTATAATGTCAGATAATTTCTCTCAATGGTATTCGATTTTCGTAGGTTATCTTAATTTCATGATTATATTAACAAATTTTGGTGGACATTAAATTGACGATAGAAACGAACAATATTAGAAACGAATGAATTATGAAATAAGAATATGAACGATTCACATTATTTATATTCTTAAATTTCTTTCCAAGAACCCAAAATTAAAGTATTAATTTCAGAAGTATATAGTCTAAAAACATACACAGCAACTCCCTCTCATATTAATTACTCTTCTGAATTAAAGAAGAGAAGGAATAGATAATTATAAGTGTTTCATTATACGATTTAAGTGTTTCCATCTTAATCTAAGTTTTAGATTGAACCATTGCTCACAATCTTTTGGTCTTATTTCTTCCTGTAGAATGTCGAGAACATAACATTTTATATCTTCCTTTAATGGATCAATTTGATTATACTAATACATCCTTTCGCTGAATTTTGTTAGATATGAATCTATCCTCGAAATAAGATGTTTTCTCTTTTTACATTTTGAATGATCAACTTTCCCAATTAAATTAATTTCTAGGTGTTGGAGTCACATGGCTTGAAACCTATTAAACTTGCTGCTAAAGAAGGTATTGCCCTCATTAATGGTACTCAGTTAATAACTTCTTTGGGTGCAGAAGCATGTGAAAGAGCAGAAAGGCTTGCAAGACAGGCCGATGTTGTAGCAGCACTGACATTAGAGGTTCTTAAAGGAACATCTCGTGCATTTGATTCTGATGTTCAGAAAATACGTCCTCACAAGGGACAAGGTGCGGTTGCCAAGAGGCTACGTGCTCTACTTCATTCAACCACTTACCCATCGCAAATTGCAGGTACTATTTTAGAGATAAAAAGACCTTAATTAAACTTAATTTGTAGTTATTTTGAACCAATTTTTGTGCTGAGTGAATCCAATTTTCAGAGAGCCACAGATTTTGCAACAGAGTCCAGGATGCTTACACTTTGAGGTGCTGCCCTCAAGTCCATGGAATAGTTCACGACACAATTGATTTTGTCCATGGCGTGATAACGGTGGAAATGAACAGCGGAACTGACAATCCTGTATCCTTTATGAAGAGGGGGAATGGAACTCCATTCCCTAAGAGTTTGCTTATTTCCATACATCATTAAAATCAATAGTAATTAAATATATCATATAGGAACCGTAGAAAAATTCAAATTATGACTAATGGATTGTTTTGCGCACCCCGTAAATTGTTCACGCAGTTATTTATTTTCTAATAACATTTAATGATAAGCAGGAGTTCGTCAGATTAAATGAATATCAAAGTTGATTGATGATATACATAATGCTTGTACGATCTGTTTTAATAAATTTGATTTAAAATACATTAAAAATTTTCAATGTGAGCATAGCAAAAATCTGAGAAATCGCATTCCAATTTACGTCTTTTTTTAAGAAATGTTTATTTCGTAATGTTTTATTTTCCTATTTAAGACTAAAATAGTTGCAGAATATCCACCCTCGGTAACCTGATACATCTCTCTAGCAGATTCTTCTCCTTTATAAAATATTTTTATTTTATCAGTAGAGTGATATTTATGTTACTAGTAAGGTATTCTTATTTAAAGCCCTTTTCTTGAAAACTAATGATAAAAATTGTGAATTCCATTATTTATTAATTTACAGTAGCTAAAATTAAGTTAACTAATTGCCCAGATTTTTAACAGACACGAAAAACTCGGGTAAGACCGTAATTGGAATTAATCAGTTCCTATCTTGTTAGATTGCTCAGACTTGAGGGATACTTTTTGGGTATGACCATAGTATATTTTATTATTTCAGCCATGTTCCCTTTCCTTGCAAATTAAGGTGAAAACCTTAACTAATTTTTGATAACTCTCCATCATCTGATTCCTCAAAATAAGTCATCATGGTGAAATATACATTTACCACAGGAAGGCATGATATTTATGTATTCATGTTTAATGAAAGTAATCCAAGATCCACATTCACTATCATTATGTATAAGTAGTTCACTGAAGAAAGGCAATGCAAATGAAATAATCTATAATTTTACTCACAAATGTGTCCAATGACCATGAAGTTAATTATTTATTATTCCAATTACAAGTTATTCTTTTGGTAGCGGTAGGACTAATGGGGTAAGGGAATTTTACAACAAGACTTTAAATTTTCTTCTTGTATAATTTCTAGAATACTCTACACTATCCCCTATTCCATTCCTTTAAAATATCTTTTCATTCTAATCTCCTTTCATACTGTGGAATATTTCTTGACATGTAAACAGATTGTATTTGCAGATAGGGGTGAAATTATTTCAGCAGGAAATTTTCATGGAGAATATCCAGCAAAAGTTTTAGATTATTTGGCAATTGGTGTTCATGAACTTGCCTCAATGAGTGAAAGGCGTACTGAAAGACTAGTAAATCCAGGTAAAGATATAACAGAAAACAACAATAAATCTTTTAAAAATTTGATGATCATTAACAGAGTTTTTTAAATCAACAGCTCTGAGTGAGCTTCCTGCATTCCTTGTCCAAGATGGAGGTCTAAATTCAGGATTCATGTTGGCTCATTGTACGGCAGCATCTTTAGGTGAGATAAAAAACTATTAACCTTGTTTATCAATAATAATATTGATTGGAGCATTTAATAAGTTTTTGAAAATATTAGATACAAAACAAAATATAATTCCTAAAACAATTAATTGTATAAGCTACTTTTTAATCCAGTTTCAGAAAACAAAGTGCTATGTCATCCTGCATCTGTTGATTCACTCAGCACAAGTGCTGGAACAGAGGATCATGTATCAATGGGTTGCTTTTCAGCAAGAAAATGCCTCCAGGTCAGTATTTAAGGAGAACATACAGTAAATAAAACAACAGAAAATAAATTAATCAAAAGTAATAATAAGTAAGGCAATTAATAAGCATTATGACTAATTTTGATGGAGTGCAACCTATGCACATACCCAAAATTTACCAACCAATGAGGCTTCCTTAAGAAAGATCTGATAATTATTTAGGGGCATCTCAGTTGGCATTAAAGTCTAGGAAAACAAATTTATAGAAATTTTTTACAGAAACTTTTCTATTTGTAGGTTGTTGAAAACTGTGAAAGAGTGATTGCAATTGAGTTATTGGCAGCATGCCAGGCTATTGAGTTTCTAAGGCCGCTAAAGACCACAACACCACTAGAAGAAGTCTACAAAACTGTTAGATCTGTGGCAGGGTAAAGTATTCCTTTTTATTTGTTTTGAGAGTGAATTATATCATTCTACATAGCTTTTTAACCATTTATCTAGATATTTAAATTTTCTAGCAAAGTAAATCCTACCAACAGTGGGTATTTACATTTTAGTACAGGCCATTTTATGAGGTATAGCAAATTCATTACATAATACAATAAAATAAGGTATTCTTTCTTTATTTTCAAAAAATATATTTTCTGAAAATTTCAAATAAAAGCTGACTAAAATTTTGGTAAAAACAATTCAAAAACTGCATGACATTTATTGAAATCATACCCAGATAAGCGGTTAATAAAAAGCTAAGTGGTTCATTATTTTCAATTAGCCCAAAATTTCCATTTTCAATTACTAATTATTAATTTAATTTTTACAATCAGCCTATAAGCAATACATTATTATTGTTGCAAAATGAGTAGAGTATCATACAGTAGATTAAATTAATGAATGTAATGGAATGTCAAAATCAACCCCAAAAGAAAAGATAATTTGATGTCGCAGTTTTATATCAGACATAATTACAATAAAGATTATAAAATGTAGTAAAATAAAATTATTTTGAAATATTTTAAAATGGTAGATTTACTGTCTGGGATTAAAAATATTTCTACAAAGATTAAACACCAACAACCCAAATATTTCATGATATCATTCAAATTATAACATCAGGTGATGACCAGAACTGCTAGAAATTGAAAACTAAAAACATGTAGGATTAGGAAAGGTGCATATATAACTATACATAAGTAGCTATGCAACCTCATCACACAAACAGAAGTGAAAAATTACAACATGACAAGGACTTGAACCCAGGTCCCCCCTTTCCAGGCAGGTAAGGGGTGCGAACTACTGCATCACCATGCTATATCAATTATACATCTATTTTAAGAGTCCCACTTATGCCGCTATTTTCACTCCTTTTTAATCAGAGTACAAACGTGTAATTCCAAGTACTAATTTCAAGCAAAATTCACAAATTATTATGGAATATACTTTTTTAGTTGGGTTTAAATAGATGATCATACTACTTACATTCACACTCCTGCTGCTATAGCTTTATTAATTTTGGCAGCAAGTTTTTCAACAAACAGAAAAAACAATAGCTCTCAGCACTGCCAGGATTTATTATTAAATTTTTCTATGCCATGAATGCATTTATGTTTTTTTTATATTTCAAATTCTAACAACAAATTTTATTTCAGCTGCATGTTAGTGAATAATTGAAACACAATCATATCAGTAAATATATCATTATTTTAGTGGATACAGTTACGGTATCACTATTACAGTGAAATTAAAACAATACAGGATCTAAATTACAAGCAAATATGAAATGAAACTATTTATAATCAAGAACATTATTTTTATATGAATTAACAATACTCAGCAATACAATTTAATAATACAATATACTTGGCTTAAATATTAAATTTTTGTTGAGTTCATTCATCTAGTTTTAAACATAAATGCTTATTCAAGCTGATTAGAGATTTTATTCATAAATGTTATCACTTTTAGTTCATGATATTTATTGAACTATATAAAACAGTACTGAATCAATTAAATCTCCCAGAAAGCATGCATGCTTGTGGAATTTACATACCTCAAACAGGTGCATGAAGAGTGAGGCTCTGTGGAAAGAAATGCATAGCACTCATATGGTGAAGGCATATTGCCAGTTTCTAAGTATACATATAGATTTTCAGTGAGCCTTATAACAATAAAAATAGGATAGTCTCAAAAAACGGCTTTTACACAATAATACTTTAAACTTGATTAGTAGTTTCATTATATTACATTTGTATAGCATATTAGTTTACATTTTAACTGAGTGAAATATTATAAAATTCTATTTTCTTCAAAGGAAGTGGGATAAAGATCGCTACATGGCTCCAGATATTAATGCTGTAACTTCGCTGGTAGTAGAGGAAAAAATCTGGTCAGCTGTTAAAGGATACATTGAACACTATCATTCAGCACAGGTGAAAGGACTATAAAATTATACCTTATAAATTGATATGAAATTATGAAAATTTCATATGAAAGCACATTGATATCATAAAAAATAATTATATATTAATATTATTATAGAATAATAATTTTTTTCTTTTAATTTCAGGAGATTGAAACGAGAGTTTTCAGTCCAACAGCAATCATGGTGGGAGGGCATCAAAGAGAACGTGCTAAGGCAATAAGAACCAATGGAAAGAAAAGGCGTTACAATGATATTAATAATATTTAAATGGATAATCTTGAAACAATTTGTTGATACAGCATAAAATTTGAAAACCTATAGCATTAAATATAGATAAAATAATAATAAATGCATCCTCGTGGAACATGGAAACATTAAAATTTGTAACAAATAAACAATATTGAAAATTTTAAATTTCTATTGCAAGTTAATAATGTTAAACTCAATCAAATAAAAGCATATATATATATATATATGTATATATGTATATATGTATATATATATATATATATATATGCGTGAGGGACGAAAACTTCATACAGAGTAAAATATTCAGTTTAACGACTACTATAGTCTGTTCCACTTTTCTAGGCAGTACAGGCTTATGGGGGATTCGAATAGCCTCGTACGCCGGATCATTTTTTCGGAATATCCGCGATATCCACAAAATTTGCTTTACAACGGATAAAATTAAGATTTTCAGGTTAGCTGGGTCGATTTTTTTCCGAAGTTTTGGTGAAATAAGTATAAGAAAGCATGGTTCTACATGTTGATGAACACTTTTCAACTTTCTAACCAAAGAAATAAATTTTATAGCGGAATGAAAAAAATTGGTCTCCTTACCAGCCGTGAACAATACTAAAACTGCCATTTCTCTCATCCTATCTAACATTAAGTGCTAGTTTTTTCTTAGATTACTCTTTTTACCTTATGAATACATAAAAGTCAACTTATATTAAATTTTGAGTGATTATAATTTAGTGAAAAATAATTTAAGTGGAACGCAACCTACGAAAAATTGGATCGTGCAGTCAAATTTATACATCGCCTAAAAATTTTTTGTTTCTTACGTTACGAAAAACTTGTCGCGAGAGAAATTGAGATAAATGTTGTTATTTTCATTTACAGGTTATTCTGAGTCGATATCTTGAATAGAACTTTAGTTTTTGAATTTTATAACCGAGAGCGGGTCCGGATCAATCCGAATTACGCCTACGGGTCTATTAGTCTCGAGCAAAAAGTAACAATGATTAGCAATCGGAGCGCTAAATCAATTACTCTCTCGGTTATACTAAAGTTCTATTCAAGATATCGAATCAGAATAACCTGTAAATGAAAATAACAACATTTATCTCAATTTCCCTCGCGACATTCATTAAGTATAAAGAGTAATCTAAGAAAAAACTAGCACTTAATGTTAGATAGGATGAGAGAAATGGCAGTTTTAGTATTGTTCACGGCTGGTGAGGCGACGATTTTTTTTTTCATTCCGCTGTAAAATTTATTTCTTTCGTTAAAATGATGAGAAGTCTTCGTCAATATGTAGAACCATTCTTCCTTATCCACATTTCACCAAAAAATTGGAAAAAAATCCACCAAACTATGATGAAAATATTAATTTTATCCGTACAAGTACCTCAGAAATAATTAACTGACGACATGGTAGAGGCTAGGTTGCTCCCTTATGGGAATTTACGTGCATTTATTTCCCCATAAGCTTCCCGTACTGCCAGCTTTTGTGGAATGGACTATAGTAAGTAGTAGAAATTATGCTATAAACACCACGTCTAGTGGACTAACAGATAATGGCAGTAAGTTTATGAATTTTGATAGATATTCGTAACTGAAAATGTAAAAGCGTTTTTCTCAAAACAGAATCTCGAAATCTAAATTTTCAATTTCACAGGCTATGATTTGCCTAAATTTCAAAAATTGTTCAATTCTTGAGTTTCACCGACAAGATACGTGTTTTTTCTATACGAAAAAAAATATATTTCCGAAATCAAATTAAAATTACAGACGTTAGAATGCACTCCGTCTTCCGTGGCATGCGTGAATACCCTATACATATGCCCTAATAGAAACAATACCTTTGGTTGATACTTTCTTGAAAATGTTTTTCATGCACTTAAAGATATCACTTATATTTAACAGAAGTACGAACTTTTAATGCCGTATACAATCAACCCCTTAAACAAATTCTAAAAATTCCTTAAATTTTGGGCCTCGAGGTTTCCGCCGTAAGTGGTAATGCAAAGTATCTTTCTGAGGGTGTTTTCCTAAAATTTGAAAAATATTTGCGTATAGATTGTCCTTGGCTCGAAGTCTGTGAAGATTGCTGCCATTAAAAATACATGGGAAATCAAGCTTAGGTCAAAATAAGCCAATATAATGACATAAGTAGAGCAGTGTGATGGCATTATAAAGTTTTTAAAAAGCTTATTAATCATTGTCAGACATACCAACTGATTGCTTGCAGTGATCAAGCCAATTGTTTTGGATAATGGCCCCTATTATCTGACCTGGGGAAAAATGGAAACCCTCCAATGAGACTCAACCGAACATGGCTTCAATCCAACAGGTCCCAAAAATTACTTTCTGGGCACAAAGAAAATTTAAAGTTCAAACATCTTTAAAGACAATGTTTTGCTAGATAAAATGCTATTAGTTTTCTGCAATAGGTTTTTGGTTCTTTGATGCCAGAAAATTAAAATTACACAATTCTTAAGAAATTATTTAGGGCCTTTAATGAAAGATACGTTCATTAACTTTTTAGTTATGAAAGTGTATAATGCAAGGGCAAAAAATCAATAGATCCATATGTAACATATGTTTGATTCCATATATATATACAGTAGACTCTCGATAATTCGAATTTATAGGGACCGAACAAAAAATTCGAATTATCGAGTTTTTCGAAATAGCGAGGGTTCGAATTAAAGAGGGACTGAAAGTAAAATTCGAATTGAAGAAAGTTACATTCTATTTGTCATTGTATAAGATTGTGAATGCTGGTAGAAAAAAAATACATATTATAATAATACATGTCGATCAATTTATTTATTATAAAAAAGTTGTATCATTTCTTCATAAAAAAATCGGTTATTTTCGTTTGGGTCGCTTGGTTGGCTGCAATCTGGTCCAAAGCATTTTCCAAAGTGCTCACTGCTTTAAACACACAACCAGGTTGGATGTTATCCATTTCGGATTGTTCGAAGAAACGACGCAACCCTCTTAAAAAAAAGGTTGCTTCCTTAGATTACACCTTCTGAACATCGTCGTCTTCATCTTCACTGTCAGAAATCTGTTGACTGACCACAATTGACTGTTTCATAATGTCTTCATCAGACAATGTACCCGCTGTGGCAACATTATTGTCAATATTAACATCGTTGAAAGTTATGGGAACCTCTGGAAGTCTGTTCCAAGCACTCAAAAAGGTCCCTCATCTTGCAGATCTTGTTGAACCATATCATTTCCGTCCTTGCATTCCTAATCCTTGATGAATCCGCAGGCTTTAAAACAATTTGCGATTGTCTGTAAGCTAACATCTTCCCATACTTTGTGAGCCATTTCCATTGCAGTAAGCATTGAAATGCTGCACAGGTTATTTCCATTTTCCATTGTGTCTATTACAGTTCTAACCACTTCTTTTCGATACAAGGTTTTAAAATTTTTAACAATTCCTTGATCTAGGGGTTGAAGAATTGAAGTTGTGTTACGGGGTAAATATTTCAGCTCTATATTTTCAAGTCAAGGGACATCTTTATGGGCTGAGTAATTATCGATAAACATCAAAATTTTTCGTTTTTCTCTTCCCATTCAGTTTTCTCTTCTCTTCAGCATCAATGCTCATTGTCCATTTAGAAAACAATACTGCTGTACGCCTTCTTATTTGATTTGTAGATTAGCGGAAGAGATTTCATTTTTAAACATCGAGGCTTAGCAAATTTTCCTATCATAAAAGGTCGAAATTTCTGTGATCCATCCATATTGGCTGCCAATAATATTGTAACCCTCTCTTTGCTGTGTTTGCCTCCATGACTGGTGTCATCCTTAAATGCCAAGGTACGATCAGGTAATTATTTATAAAACAGCCCTGTTTCATCACAATTAAAGATATCTTTCGCTTCATAATTAGCCAATAAAGGTAAATTCTTGGAAAAATTGCCTCGACACTTTCCATAAAATGACTAATTTTTCGAATTATGGAGTGGGCCGGTCTAGCTTCACTTCGAATTATCGAGGGGACCAAAATACATTGATTTTCTTCGAATTATAGAGGTTCTCTCAGGGGACCGAGGGTTTTCTTCGAATTATAGAGGTTTTCGAATTACCGAGGTTCGAATTATCGAGAGTTTACTGTATATATATATATATACAAGTAAAGGTGTGCTTGCTGACAGCAAGCAATCGGAAATTGTATCTTTCACTTCAAATTACGATATTCGAAAGATTAATCGGATAAATCATGCAAAGCTTTACTAAAGTACGTTTTCGCAGCTGACAATGCACTGAATTCGATTTCCCATGCATTTCTTACGGCAGCATTATGCACGCCCTGGCGTCGAACCAAGGCCATCCTACGAAAATCACTGTCATCCTTCGCTTATGTATGATAACCCGTACAAACACCAGAAATTTCAAATCGAAATACCCTAAGGAAGTACCTAAAAATGAGTCTTTATTTCCCTATGCATTTCATTTGAAATATTTGATAACGCCCCCTAGAATCGAACCAAGGACCATATAGGACATTATTACGGTCGCTTTTATGTAAGAATGGTCCTTTTTATGGTTGTGTGAAATTTTGAACCTCTGCGCGGTCGGGAAATGTCATTAAACGTTTTCAGGAATGTTGTCAATGCTTTCCATACGGGAAAACTCGAGATTACGGGTCGCTCTGGAATCGAACCCATGGCTCATAGGCACCTGTTAATTTTTATAAAGGTACAATTTATAGGTATCTATAAAGGTAGAAAGTTTGAATGATCTATGTACGATATTAGGAGTGCTACGATTTTTCGAAATTTGAAAATATTTCACCTCCTGGCATCGAACCCATGACCAGTTGTACGTATCAAATAGCATTTTTTCGTAGAAATGCATGATGGCAATAGCGCTATGAAATCTCATTGTTCTAGCTTAATGGGAAGTATTTTAAAAATTATTTGAAAAACGGCCCCATACATTCCTAACGGGGAAAATCGAGATTACGGGACGCTCTGGAATCGAACCCGTGATAGGTAGGCAAGTACTGATTTTTTTCGAATTATATAATATACTTACCTATAAGTGTAAAAAATTTGAATGATCTATGTATCATATTAAGAGAGCTAGGATTTTTCGAAATTTGAATATATTTCACCTCCTGGCATCGAACCCATGACCATTTACACGTAATCTATAGCATTCTCCCGTAGATATGTATAGTAGCAACAGCTACACGAAATTTTATACTTCTAACTCAATGGGAAGTATTTTTAAAATTATTTGAAATACGGCCCCTTGCATTCTTCACGGGGAAAATCGAGATTACGGGACGTTCTGGAATCGAACCCGTGACACGTAGGCAGGTTTTGATTTTTTTAGAAGTATATTATATACGTACCTATAAGTGTAAAAAATTTGAATCATCTATCTATCAGATTAAGAGAGCTACGATTTTTCGAAATTTGGAAATATTTCACCTCCTGGCATCGAACCCATGACCGGTTGCGCGTAAACAAAAGCATTTTTGCGTAGATATAAATATTAGCAATAGCCATATGAAATTTCATTGTTCTATCTCAATGGAAAGTATTTTTTTAAATTGTTTGAAAAACGGCCCCATGCATTCTTACGGGGGAAAGTCGATTTTTGGGGCCTCCTAGAATCGAACCCATGATAGGTAGGGTCGGTTTCCCAATTTTTCCTGAGTGAGATTTAGTTGGCCATAACGGAAAAAAATCGGCGGCTCCGTGGCCGAAGCGGTTTGGGCCTGACATTAATATCCTATATATATATATATATATGTTATATATATATATATATACGAGTAAAGGTGCGCTTGCTTACAGCAAGCAATGCAATAATTTATCTTTAGTGAATAATAAGTAAAGGGCATTAACGCAGCTGAAAATGCACTGAATACGATTTCCGATGCATTTCTTTCGACAGCTAAAATCCCGTCCCGGCGTCGAACCAAGGCCATCCTGCTAAAATTACTGTAATCTTTCGCTTGAGTATGGTGGACTTTATAAACACCCCGAATTGCAAAAGGAAATTCATTCAGGAAGTACCTTAAAATGAGTCCTAAATTCCCTATGTATTTCACATGGAGAATTAATTAACGCCCCCTAGCATCGAACCAACGACCTTTTACGACTATCTTAGGATAGCTTTTATATGAGAATTGTCCCCTTAATGGCTGTGTGAAATTTTGAACCTCTGCGCGGTTTGGAAGTGTTATAAAAAGCATTCGGAAATATGGCCAATGTATTTTAAACGGGAAAAATCGAGATTACGGGTCGCTCTGGAATCGAACCCGTGATACATAGGCAAGTGCTGATTTTTTTCTAATTACATTTTGTATGTATGTATATTTGTAGAAGGTTTGAATGATCTACGTACGATATTAAGGGAGCTACGATTTTTCAAAATCTGAAAATATTTCACCTCCTGGCATCGAACCCAGGACCGATTGTACGTAAAATACTACATTTTTCCGTAGACATATATATTAGCAATAGCTACATGAAATCTTATTCTTTTAACTTAAAGGGAAGTATTTTTAAAATTATTTGAAAAACGGCCCCATGCATTCCTAACGGGGAAAATCGAGATTACGGGACGCTCTGGAATCGAACCCGTGACACGTAGGCAAGTATTGATTTTTTTCGAGGTATATAATATACTTACCTATAAATGTAAAAACTTTGAATGCTCTATGTATCATATTAAGAGAGCTACGATTTTTCGAATTTTGAAAATATTTCACCTCCTGGCATCGAACCCATGACCGGTTGCGCGTAAAAAATAGCATTTTTGCGTAGATATATATAATTGCAATAGCCATATGAAATTTCATTGATCTATCTCAATGGAAAGTATTTTTTTTAAATTGTTTGAAAAACGGCCCCATGCATTCTTACGGGGGAAAGTCGATTTTTGGGGCCTCCTAGAATCGAACCCATGATAGGTAGGGTGGGTTTCCGAATTTTTCCTGAGTAAGATTCAGTGGGCCATTACGTAAAAAAATCGGCGGCTCCGTGGCCCGAGCGGTTTGGGCCTGACATTAATATCCTATATATATGAATATATATATATATATACGAGTAAAGGTGCGCTTGCTTACAGCAAGCAATGCTATAATTTATCTTTAGTGAATTATAAAATTTTTCGAAAGATTACTCTGCTCAAACGTTGCTAAACATTAAGTAATGGGCATTAACGCAGCTGAAAATGCACTGAATACGATTTCCGATGCATTTCTTTCGGCAGCTAAAATCCCGCCCCGGCATCGAACCAAGGTCACCCTGCTAAAATTACTATAATCTTTCGCTTGAGTATGGTGGACTTTATAAACACCCCGAATTGCAAAAAAGAATTCATTCAGGAAGTACCTTAAAATGAGCCCTAAATTCCCTATGTATTTCACATGGAGTATTAATTAACGCCCCCTAGCATCGAACCAACGACCGTTTACGATAGTCTTAGGATAGCTTTTATATGAGAATGGTCCCCTTAATGGCTGTGTGAAATTTTGAACCTCTGCGCAGTTGGGAAGTGTTATAAAAAGCATACGGTAATATGGCCAATGTATTTTAAACGGGAAGAATCGAGACTACGGGTCGCTCTGGAATCGAACCCGTGACACATAGGCAAATGCTGATTTTTTTCCAATTACATTTTGTAAGTATCTATACGCGTTGAACGTTTGAATGGTCCATGTACGATATTGAGAGAGCTACGATTTTTCAAAATTTGAGAATATTTCGCCTCCTGGCATCGAACCCAGGACCAATTGTGCATAAAAGATTGCCTTTTTCCGTAGACATATATATTAGCAATAGCTGTATGAAATCTTATTCTTTTAACTTAATGGGAAGTATTTTAAAAATTATTTGAAAAACGGCCCCATGCATTGTTAACGGGGAAAATCGAGAATACGGGACCCTCTGGAATCGAACCCGTGACACGTAGGCAAATGTTGATTTTTTTCGAAGTATATTATATGCGTACCTATATGTGTAAAAAATTTGAATCGTCTATGTTTCATATTAAGAGAGCTACGATTTTTCGAAATTTGGAAATATTTCACCACCTGGCATCGAACCCATGACCGGTTGCGCGTAAAAAATAGCATTTTTGCGTAGATATATATAATTTCAATAGCCATATGAAATTTCATTGTTCTATCTCA
The DNA here is from genome assembly GCA_020796165.1 of Pantala flavescens. Lineage (NCBI taxonomy): Eukaryota > Metazoa > Arthropoda > Insecta > Odonata > Libellulidae > Pantala > Pantala flavescens. The sequence goes on from CM036889.1 coordinate 26,178,886, forward strand.
ATTGACAGTATTTTTTAAAATTATTTGAAAATCGGCCCCATACATTCTTACGGAGGAAAGTCGATTTTCGGGGCCTCCTAGAATCGAACCCATGATAGGTAGGGTGGATTTCCGAATTTTTCCTGAGTGAGATTTAGTGGGCCATCACGTAAAAAACTCGGCGGCTCCTTGGCCCGAGCGGTTTGGGCCTGACATTAATATCCTATATATATGAATATATATATATATGTTATATATATCCCCCCGAAGCGTCTATATGTATAGATATATATATATATATATATATATATATATATATATATATATATATATATATATATATATATATATATATATATATATATATATGTGTACATTAAATTTGATAAAAATGATCATATGTTTGATTCTAGGGTGTTTTTAATATATCTCTATATATTATATATGGATGAGAGAAGAATTTATAGTATGGCATCATCACTTGAAATACTTGATAAATTAAATACAAGATGCAGTATTCAATATAATGCAGTAGAGACTCTTGAGATGCATTGCATGTGCTTTAAACATAGTGGTGAGTACAATGAAGGATTTCAGCCCCTCAACAAGGTTTATGACAAGAAGCATATAAGGAAGCATCAAAAATTAAATACCTTTAATATCTTAGGGCAAGTTATGGACCAAGAATTCATGCAAACATTTAATCCATTAAAAACTTCATGATTTATCCTTGCAGATATTATGAAAGACTTGCAGTTCAATTCAATTATTGTGAAGAAAAACATATGTTATTTAATAGAATGTGAGCACACCATGCTTATTAGAAAAAGAGGAAAATTTCCTAAGGAAAACTTTTAGACCTAAATTAGCTATGAAAAGGAAGAGAATGAAGAAAATGAAATATAAAACTAAAAACAGGATAGATATACATTCAAGATACAGGTTTAAGAGAAATTTCTAAATGAAAATAGAAAATTATAAGGAAAATTAAAAATTTTTCTATCCAAAAAGGAACTCATCAAGAAGATCATTAATTACAATTAATAAATCCACATTACCATTCATCCATGTTAAAAATAAATATATATTCAGGAAAGGAAAAAACACAATCAAAAGAACTAAGATTGAAATACACATAGAAAAAATTAACACGTACACCTAATATTAAACATACGCTGGGATAAAATTATCAAAGTTTTATTTACTGTAAAATAAACCAAAAACTCATTTTTTCTTTGTTGTCAACACAGGCACCAATGTTCAATTTCTCTTTGGGCAGCCTCTCCTGAATTTTCTTTTCTGCACATTTGTTCTTGTCATGTCTCTTAGACCAGGAGGAGGTACCCTACATGTTACTACACCTATTATAGATTGCCTTTTTGCTGTTTGCATATTTTTTCTTTGACCATATCTATATTAAAGCTTAATTATTATTCTGGCCAAAGATTTTATAATTTGACAATCTTGAGCATAAAATGTTATTGTTAATTAGCCTAAATAAATATTTATTCATGTTGCAATCATAGAATCATAAGCCTCTTTAGTTTTATTTGTATAAGTTCCCTCCTTTGGAACTAGCAGTCTTTTGTGTTCTCTGCAAGAGTAATTTCCCATTAAACTCCCATGTGATGACCTTTAAAACTTATACGAATTTTCCAGCAATATTGCTGCTTCATTCACCTTTCATCTCTGTACCAATGAACAAGTAACAGATTATAAATTTTGGAAATTGCTGCTGCCTGCAAAAGGACTAATAATAGTTTTATTTCCTGTATAAATTTTGGGTATATTCATACCAGGATAATATGCAACTCTTAATTAAAGATGGACTTGAGTTGCATTAACTAACTTAGCTCCTTAGCTATGAGATGAGAAATATTTCCACAACAGAAGGAACACTGTCCTACAGAAGTGAAGTAATTATTGTAAAGCATAAGGTATGATTTTAAAGTGTATGATTCAAACAATATTATTCCAATCAAGTCATTGCTTTATTAAGTCTCATTTGATTCCCTATAAATTTTTACAATCTTCATTTTGTTCGTAAAACTCTCAAAGGATTTTATTTTGCAATCATGAGGTAACTCTAGTTTCATGGAAAGGATGTAATAACAATCTACGTTGGGGCATTCTCAGCTTTACACCATTGTATTTCATTCCAAAAAATAACCTATCACTAAAACTTCCATACATCCTTCCCATTAAAATAAGAATTTCTATAGCTTTTAAACTCAAAAATCAGTTAAAAAATTATAAATTATTATATTATATTATATTAAATTTTATGTATTATTTATTATGTATTTATTGAAGTTTAAAATTAATTCCTTTGCAGCAACATTAAATTTATACAGAATAAAATAAGTACTAATTTATCTTATGGAAAATATTAAGCAATGACTAACTACTAACATCTTTGACTTAAAAAATAAAATTAAAGACGTATATCACTTTGATGCTAAAATATATTACAGTTATATTTACATTTTATGTATACATAAAATAGATAATAGCCAATGAACCTAAATAAGATTCCAGGTATTTTTACAAACATTTTGAATCAATATCAAAATATTTACTCATACTCGATCATCATGAAAATAATTATCAATAACTGTTTTATGGCCATATAAATACTCTTATAAAACCAGAACTAGCAGAATGAGTAATTTTATTTGACTTTTGAAAAATAAATGTCAATAGTAAACACCTTAAATTTTGATGGTGTTAAATTTAAACTCAATACTTGTGTGATTCACATATTTACAGTTTCAACAAGAATAAAAAAGGAAAATTTTTAAGAAAAACATGCATGTAGCCTCCATATCTACATTTACAAATGTAACTTCAGTACATTTCTATTTTGATTAAGCTCAAATCAGGATCTGATTAAAATATTTACATTCTCTAAACAGTACAAAGTAAGAAGGATAATGAATTTGGCAGGAATAAATATAACACTGATTATTTAATTGATAATCATTAATAATTTTATAAAATAGTACCAATGAGAAAAAAGATTCCACAAATATCAGAGCAGGTTTCTTGAAAGGCTTAAAAATATAAGCCTAAAACCATGGAAATGTATCACTGATTAAGAGGAAAAATAGTGAAATGGGCACACATATTCACTCTCTTCACTAGAATTATCAAAGATTTAACTCTTACCAGGAGTTACAGTGAATTTAACATATCAGATAGTCACTGCTTTATTTTATAACCAAAACTTTGAAAAATTATCAGAACTTTCATATTATTGGTAACAACATGATTATTTGCATAATTTTATATTATAATAAACAAAGTGGCAAAATGAATATGGGAATTTGCCAAAATGTTTGAGATTACAGCAAAATAATTTGCTCAAAATCATATCCAAGTCAACCTGGTGCCTTGAAAACTCTGCAGCAACAACAAATAGTTGCTAGTTCCTTTCATTTCAATTTCAAGTCTTTTTCCAGTACTTGGAAAGGAATGAAAATTCCGTGCATGTGCTCAATATTATGACGTATAGGATCACGCAACCAAATCCATATCCACAGCTAAAGAATCATCCTCGGCAATAGATTGGGATGATTGATGAGAAGGGCTAGCCAGTGAAGAGAGCATTGGATCCCCATTCACTGGATGGTCATCCTCCATTAAATCCTCAACCTGTGTAGCACTTAATGTAGCTGCTTCTGTGACCACATCAGGAGTCTGCAATAAAAGTGCATGTCTGCCTATGCCTCCCACCATTGACTTCATGCACATGCACAAGAGCAGTATATTTTTACAAACTGGTTGAAAAAATACAACAAAGTATGTGAGAGTTTTCATAAAACAATTTTTTATCATCTATTACATGATTTGTTTTTACTTAAAGCTCTAAAGATCAATTTCAATTAAAAAGTTAATTTTAGCCAAGAATTAGCATAAAAAATATTAGCACAAATAAATTAGAAGGGCATAAGAGAAGTGATGAATTCTTAAAATGTATAAACAGTATATCAAATAAGATTCCAAGTGATTTATAAAGAAACTATTCCTCCAACACAATGAAACTATAGCTGCAGAAAAGTAAGTTTTGTTATCAAATAAATCATTTTCCAACTGATGGCACTTGTTTTTTTCATAAATATATTCCATAATCCTCCTTCCCAGATCAACTACTGATACATGCAATTGTTAATGTAAACATTTAATAAAATTTTTAGAAAATTTAATAAAATTTTACTAATATCAGAAAAATTCACCTCAATATCACTCATTTTTGGTTGCTCAATGTTCCCCTTACACTGATAGGAATATTGGTTGTCTGATGTGCAGTTGCAGATTTTTTCATTTAGAATTTCAACAATTATAAAATAATTAAAATCTTTTGTTAAACAGCTATACATGACTCAAATGTATTATTTATAAATTTTATTGATCCAAAAAATATAAGACAGTTGAATTTTTTCTCTGAGCCTATAAATCTGAAGACATTTAGCTCTATAATACATGAAAATGATAGTTCTTTGAAAAAGTTTTGCATTATTAGTTATATTGCTCAGTATTAGTAGTAATAAAAGCAACGTAGGGAAACTATCAATAAAAAAATGATTGGTTGGCATTTAACTAGGATTGTGTGGGAGGGATTGTAAACATGATAAGAAAAGTACCTTAAGAAAAAGCAGACATAATTTTAAATAAAATCATTTTCTATATTACCTGTTTCTGAATATCATGTGGCAATGAGTTTGATTTAATGTAAGTATTAATCACTGTTGAAGGAGTTGTGGGTTGCCACGTGAATTCTGATACAGGAATTCCGTGTGCTTTAACTTGTAGCTCCAATTCCTACCAAAAAATAAAGGTTTTAATTTAAAAATTAAAGCATTATGAATAAATATTCTATGAATAAAGGTTTGATGTTTGAGCTAGCATCTCAAGAATATCACAAGCTCCAGTGTAGAGTCCCTAATCAGTGAAATTTGAAGTCAGCAAGAAATTCACCTGGAACAAATTGAACACAGATTTTTTTTTCTATTATCTTAAAGAAATACTAAGAGCCAGAATTAAGGCAAATAATTTAGAGCAAACAATATTAATACATATTGTAAAATATTATCAACAAGATATGGAAGAGAATTTTCAATTCTAGTCACAAATTAATACGTACAACCCACTATGATTAAAATAGGTTGGAGTAGTAGTATGGAAAATTAAAGAAATACATTTAACCAACATAACAGAGATGTAACATGTTTCACTGAGCCCTTCTCATTGTCTAATGAAGTTAACTTTTATTCATGAGTAACTTGTTTATTCTACCTACCTTCCTTTTACATTTTATTTGTCAATATAATTTATAAATTAATGAAAAATTACAATACTTAAAAGTTTTTTAGAGCTAAAAATACAATAACTAACCTGAATCCTTAGCAATAATCTTCTATTTTGTTGCTCAACCTGTTTTTGTCGAATCTCAGCCTGCTTCATCCTCTGCAATTCATGTTTCAAGCATTTTATGTACTCAACAGATGATTTCAAAATTGTGCCTTTGTTAGGTCGAACATCCCTCACTATTTCATAGTAACTGTAATGCAAAGGTGTTTGTGAAGACCAAAAAAATTATCAAAAGCAGAAGTGACAAGTGACATCAAAATTCTCAGTACAATCAGGAATAATCATGACATTTGGAGAATGATTGAACTTGAAGATAAACAAAATATGTCTTACGGATCATTATTTTTGGGTAGCAGAGTTCCAAGTTCCTTAATTCGATCATTTATGTTGAAACGTCTTCTCCTCTCAACTGAAAATAAAGAAGTTCAAGAATTAAAATTATAGTGAACAAACTTGAAAGCATTTATCATTCATAGAAATAATAATAAAATGCAGTTGCATAAATACATATTTAGTCCAAAATTAATAATTCAGTATTAAGAATGGAAAAGTATGGATTAAAGATTTTAACTTTTTCAAAGCCCAGCATACAAAATCAACAACAATACAAGTATTGTAAGAAGTATGGCCATTGCCATAATATGATTGGGCTATGTGATTTGCATACTTTCTCAAGAGAAAAATACTGGAAATTAGGGATGATGCTTACTCATATTGTGGTTGTCCTTCTTCTGTCGGTCTTTGGCAAGAGCGTTTATCTCTGCATCCGTCAATATGATGGGTTCAGGTTTGATCTGAGGAAGATCAGGTGGACATGAATTACTCGTTTTTAATACAGAACCACCACTATAATTAACATACTGTCCAAAAAGGCTGCCAGTCCCAGCCTAAAATCAAACAGGAAATATAAGTTACAATTTTAACCATAGAGTTGATGTATTTCAGTCCCTGATTAATTTATTCTATGACCTTTTCAGTATGTAATAAAGATGTACCTGAAAATCGGAGGAAGTGTTCTGAGAACTATCACATGGTTTGAGGCTTTCACCTGCAATCGATGATGCTTCATATGATAATATGTCATCCAAGAGTTCTTCAGCCTGAAAAGAAAATAAGATTAAAAAATTTTATGATCCTTATGCAGAGAGTACTTCACCAAAGTTCTTTGTATGTTATCCTTATGCAAAGCATACTGGATTCATGTGTTTTAAAGACGGAAGTACTCAGTACTAATACAAGCTAAAGTCCATCAATTTTTATCCTATCTGTTATGATATACATTCCCGTATTCTCAGACTATCAATCTCAAGTCATTTTACATTAACCCACACATCTCGTCCTCTTACCTCACTTTCACATCACACTATCGATTAATAGACATATTTATTAGAAGTGAAATTGTGGTTTTAATGTTTAGACACTGTTTGGAAGAAGATCATATCTTCTCTGGCACTTGGCGTTCTGATAATTCCATGGAAATAATCGAACAGATTAAAATACAGATATAAACTTGGCCGATAGGAAAATCAAAACTAAATTTCTTAATAAACAAACGTTGAGGTGGAGAGAAACTTTTTATGAGTTGAACGGTGGAAATGAATTGCTTCTTAGATTTATTTAAGAATTTTGAAATACATGAATTAGAAAATTTATGAAAGAAAAAAAAAAAGAAATCGTACACATAAGTTAGGAAGTAAGATCATATAAAGTGAGGAAAGCAAATATTTTTACAACATTAATCATACATAGATAGTTTACATTTAACGAATTAAAAGCATAAGATCTTTCTGAAATAATCTATGGGAACATCTCTTACATTGGAATGATTTTAAAATATTTCATTATTTAAGAATTTAACTTGGGGATTAACGGACGAAATCTCACTATCATTAAGACAAGCACTAAACCCGTAAATAAAAATACCGCCTTTTATATTTTATCAGCACTATCAAAGAATATTTTCCTGTTCAGAAAGTATTTTCCAAGTAACTTTCCTTAACTTCTAAGTTCACCCCTGGGACATTTGAACGAAAACTACTGTGTTATTTAGCGAAATATTAATCGAATATTTTAGACTTAGACAGTTCTTCAAATATTAGGCCAAGATATATATTGATTAATTAAAAATTTTATGATTACCGGAAAGAGGATAAATTCGTTCAAAATACTCATATACCTTTGAAATGTTATTGTGCACAAAATTTATCTTTGATTTTATTATCATAAATGACTTGTAATTACTAACAATGTAATTCCCATTTCCACCTATCCATACTAAAATCTCGGGATGAATTTAACGAAGTTTATATTTTTACGGAGATATCGAAATAACGCTGGAATGTGAGATTTACACTGCCCAATGCATTTTGAATAGTGACCAGATACAAAAATGTTCAACAGGGGAATCGCGTTTTGAGTCCTGTAACACTTGGTCCATTTTTCTTTACGACCCAAAATTACAGTCTTTTCAACAGCTCCTTGCGAAGCTAAGGGCACCGGTGCCAGATGGAAATTAACAAGTTGGGAATAATTAAGTATACTGGCAGTATATTGAACGGTAATGCAAGTTCGTAACTAAATTATCACAGTGAGAAACCCTTCTAAAAGGATGTCTCGTACATCGTGATCTCGATATTAACAGTGACAAAATTCAAGGCTGCGCTCTAACCATTGATATTTCCTAAAACATCGCTAGACTAACATCGTAGAACATAAACGCGCTTTAAATTTGAATCTGAGAGTGATGTGAAGGGATTTTTAGGAAAAATTAACTTGATCCCTCAAACTTATCTTAATCATCCAAATTCAAGATCATACTGTTATCTAGAACTTGATTAACGTATTTATTCGAAAGTTTTTTTTGTGAAGGAATATTTTCGTGAAATATAAAACCAAGGTGGAAATTCACGTCAGTTTTCCCTCATTTCCATACCTGGATTGAGATCACAATTACTACCAACAGCACTTATCACACTGCATTAGAGGAATCAAATACCAAAATTATCAAATAGATTATTATTTTAACTAATACCTTAAAATTAAACGCAAGCCTAGTGGAAAGGTGTACCATATGCATCAAATCATATTAAATAACAAAATCATATTCATATAATGTGAAAGTACATGCAAACATTTCATCGTGCGAAGTCAAAAACAAAGTTGGAAAAACCCTATACTTTAAGTATCGAATCCCTTTTAATCGCATAATTCTCGATTAATACACATATCTCAGTTCAACGCAATACAGTAAGACCCCGCTTAACGTGGGGGATACGTTCCAATAACCTCCAGCGCTAAACGAAACAGCTTTAAACGAGGCAACGTAACACGTACATATGTAATGGGGATCAGTGAAAAGAACGAAGAATAAGGAAAATTTATCAGTTCTTGCCGAATTTATCACAATAAAATGAAATATTATGTTTATATCTATATACACCTAATAACCTTGAAGAGAACAAATAAATCAACTGTGACGCAGGAAAGCTGCGTTTGTACTGGGATTGCGACTTAGAAGAATACAGTTGGAACCTTTTTTCTGGACAGACTAACGAAAGAGCGCTGAAAAAGATACACAGTATATCGATATACCACCGTCGCTATAAAGTGCACCGCTTCTGGTTGGTTAATGGCCGTTTCCTTTGCACACATATACAACAAGTATCAATACAGTGTGCGATTTAGGGGAACCCCAAAAAAACCGCGTTATACTGAAACAGCGTTAAGCGGAGTCTTACTGTGCTTCATTTTACGCAATCAAAATGTAATCAGCTACAGAATGTTTAAGCCTATTTCTTTATTCTCATACTGTTTTCGGTCAGTGCAAGGTTTCGGATGTTTAGCGAGTTTCAACTAAATCAAGGAATATCGCTCTTATATTCCGAGAGAAAAGCATAAAATTTAAAGTCGGTTTATCCAAATCATAATAAGATAAGTTAATAAGTATCCACAGAACTATGAGTAAGAAATTGATTAGAGGGAAAAACGTATAAGTATTTTCATTTTAATCAGATAAAATTCACTAAAAATCTATATTTCTAATAAAATAATAAGACATAATTCATTTGATTTAAACAAACAAATATGAGAATGAAGGACTTCATATGTGAATTTAGAAAGCAGATTAGAAGAATAAACAGGGTGTATTAACGAATTTAAATGTAAAAGAATGATGCATCTACCATTAACAAACTTATTATGATTTTTAATGTATTTGTCATCGACATACATCTGACGTAAATTACGGGACAGACTTTCCGATTTACGACACCAGATATTCAGAATTGTAGCGTTCTTGGACCGTATCCTTAAGGAAACTAAATCTTCAGTTTTTGCCGATCATAGCATTTTATATAGACGTACAAGGGAAACACGGGACGGCAAAATCTTTCGTAAAGATATTTAAGAGTTAGAGGAGTAGAATAAAGTAATAGGACGAAAGAACGGAGATAAGCCACCCGGATTGGATCATTATACTTTGAAGAATGAAATACTTTCCACCGTATCTAAATGCAAATATCTAGTAGTTACGAGAACAAATGGAGGATATCACAAAAAGGGTATGACTTCGAATGGATATAGAAATGTACACTTTGTAATGACAAACGAATGGGAGAAGAGCGTATTAATCTCAAGTTCGACGAGTGTATGGAATCCAAATGAAACAGAAGGCGGTTGGATACGAAATCTGGAAGCACAAGAAAGACGAGGATTGGAATCATCAACGAATGTGAAGATGAGTGGGACGAGAGAGGTTTCACGATTATTTATTTAAAATGAAGCATCAGAAAACCAAAGTAGCGAAGTATACATTTATAAACAGGGGTATAAGAGAATTGAATGCTTTTCCTGGAATTCATATCAATCTTATACCCAAACGACGGAGAAATAGAATAACAACTTATACTTGAGACTTTTAACTCGCGAACCTGGTTTCGACGCGTCATCATCAGGCTAACCTAAAATCATTAAAATATAGAGAGCAAATATTTTAATACATAAAAACATAACTCCTAATGTTTATGAAGTTCGCTTTCGTTATGTTTAGTAAATTATTAATGCTATACCTCTTACACTATGAATATGTATATTCGTATGTACGTGCGTACATATGTAACTTGCATATAAATATAGGTATGGCAAAATAACGTGCGATGATAATTTTTTGCTTTATCTACTTATTTTAAATGTATAAATTTAATTAAATCAATAGAATGTGTCCTGTCAACATGAGGTCATTGGAGGAATTATCTTAGAGCAGTTTATTAAATGTTTCTTTTCAATCATTGCCACCTGGTCAAGTGACAAGATTATCAAGAAGACGAATAAACACAATTTAAATGTAACCAAACAGCCGTGTAAACCAAAAACATGACCATGATTGCGTTTCATAATCGATTACAAATTTTGCAACAAAGAGATCCAAGTTACAAAAAGACTATAGAACAGCGAGATCATTTTTAACCTGCATTTCTTAATGGGTTAATAATCAAGTATAAACAACGATCGTTTCCTTGAAATGTTCATTTAGAGAAAATTTCTTTTGGAAAAATTAAAGTATTAGTAAAGACAAGGTTTTGCATATTTGCAGATTTTTCAATTTTTCTGTGAATGCAAATACCGATGTAAGTTGTTAACTAATTTCTCCTTTCGTATGTTTAAACTGATCGCTGTCGCAATATCTAAGGATTTTTAAAGGTCTCGCATTCCAAATGTTGAGCGATTTCTTTCGAATTGATCAGAAATTAAAAATCTTACAAAATTATTTCCAATCAAATTTAATAAATCATATACCAAGTTTCATTGGGCACGATATCAAAGCATACAATATAGTAATATAAATATTTCTTCGAAATTCGACCCACGTACTTCCTCAAGGGTTATCCGAAATTCTCCACGGACAAAAAGATAACATCCATTAAATGCATTGTCTTATCTATGACAAATCTTTTTACAGCTGAGATTTAGTATTCCTCATAAAGAGAAACGAAAATGATACAAAGCGAGTTTGCGCTCTTTCGATACAAGGAAATGAACAAATCACGAGGAATAACTTAATTCCGATTTCAATTGATACACACTGGCGCATTCTAACTAAAAATTAAATCAGACACCGACGAAAGAATCTTTATAGATTAGAATGGAAAGTGTACCTAACGGAAGTTGAAAGAAGTAGAATCCCGAAATATCAAAATCATTTGAGACTAAACACAACAGAGAGATTTCACGAACAACATCGGCTGAAATGTCTTCTGCTTAATATTGAACACTTTTTCTTCGTATTTAAGGATGCGTTAGCAAGAAAAATAAAAGAGGACAACGAAGAAAATGAAACAGATCGGCAAATTGGATAGAGTTACCAGAAAATTAGGTTTGAAAGAAGTGCCACAAAAGAGATTGGTTAACATTGAAGATATGGATCGAATCAAAGTTGGTGGGAAAGGGGTGTGTAATGTATGGAGTAGAAGAAACAGAATGACTAAGTGACGAGAAAAAGCCGATTCTAAAACACCGATAAGAAAAAGTCGAACGTGAGAAAACAAGTGCGAATGTCGGATAACATGATGGGTAAATGGAAATGAGATAGGAAAACGTTAGTGAGAAACTTTTGACGTAAAACTATGCCAAACAGTAGCATCTGAAGAAACTGTTCCCGAAGACTCGCATCACTAGAAAATCAGGAAGTATTTGGTAAAACCGTGTGTGTAAAATGTACCATATTAACCTTATACAAGGACATGTAAAGAGATATATGAGGGCCGATCGGCTAAAAGCAGATATAATCATGAAACTGAGAGCCTTACTTAAGACGCTACCTTTCACACGATTATATATGTACGTGTTTAGCGTAGAAGCGAACGTTACTTTGCCGTACGTTCTGAATTGCTTCGCAGCTCATTCAAGGATTTAGGGAAAGTAAATATCACTTTTTCTTACTAAATGTATTACCCATTTCCTTCTAAAAATTTACTTTTTGTTCTAAGAAAGAATATTCATTAACCTTAGTCGTAATATTATAATTTACTTACGTTTCACATTCATTCATTTAAAATGTATATGCAACCTTCACTATATACTCACTTAAGGTTACCAACGTAAAAATTAGAATCCTAAGTTCTTCTGCAAATCAAAGTTTTATCAAGGATTATTTAACAAGAGGAATATTTATATACAAAGGATTTGAGCAAAATTTACAGAAATATGGAAAATGAAGTGCTGTACTAAAAAGAAAACTAAGAGAATACCATCAATCAATGTGGTGTGCACCCATTTACGTATTTAAATTGAAGTATTTAAAGAAACCGATCCGTTCTTAAGACGTATATATGTCTACATATCGGTATCAAAGCAAAAGAAAAGGTGAAATTCTCACTGATAAATACGAGTATATAAACAATTTATCACTCTGATAAACATAGATAACTTCGGAAAGGACTTCGTTTTACTTTACTTAATGATGCAACGAATTTATAATCTGTTATTAATCAAGTGATAAATAGTAATCAATCGATACTCGAAAATCACTATTTGAGCCGAAATGTTCAATTAATTGAGTTTGAGAACTGATATCAAATAATTAAGTTTCTCAAAATGAAGACTAAATGAAAAATCGAAAGACTATCGAAGACTATCAAAATAAAAATTTACACGAAACAGAAAATCAATCGAGAATAATTTCTGGAAATAAGGAACTGAAAAACGAATGATGTGAAGGAGCAGCTGACTTCGTTTGAATCCTATAAAAGCAATGGGTCGCTAAAGGTCATCAAAATAAGAGCTGAAAAAGTTGATAAGAGCGGCCGAATATAAGCATATTTCTTCTCGATCAATGCACGCGCTCAGTAGGTAATCTAGAAAACAGAAATCCAGAAACATTCGAGTATTCGAAATGGAATGGTTCAATTCAAGAGAGGTCATTCGATTACATTTGTTTAGAATGCATATCATTTGTAGATTAATAAAGTCAAACCTATTTTACGTTAGAATATTTTTGCAAGCCCGTTGGTGGATTCATTTTATACACTACTAAAATATAAAATAGAACTATTTTGAGTGCTACGCTATTTAATGGAAACCACTTAAATATAGAGATCTGGTTGTCAACTACGATCAGAAAATTCCACTATCGATAGACAACTCGAACGAAGTGCCCTGATAAAATATCTTCATTTTGATTTCACTATTACTGACATACATATCTTATGAAATGAATTAATGATATCTAATCGAGGAATTCAATCTGACGGTATTTCGTCAATTATCGAAAAAGATAATATAATTTTGCTGATAGTATTTCAAATTAGGAGAATACCACGTCCTTCGGAAATATATAAATATGCGATGAAAGCACAAACCTCGGGATTGAATCACGCATTTAAAATTAACCTGTTATTGTTACGGAATTGATTATAAAAATAAGAATTAAATAACATTAAAGCAGCGCATAAACATCGCCAAAATAGTTTATGGGATCTTTTAAACATTCCAAAGATTTCAGATGTCTTCTTTAATAGAAGATACATAATGAATAGGAAAGATGTAGAAAACTAAATAATCAAAAACACAAAATAGAGATAACCTAGACAGCTAGGTAGAACATAAAGTTAATTAAAAACCTTTCATTTTTTTCAAAGAAAGAAAGAATAAGGGAATGTGACTTATTTTCAGTTTTTCACTTTTCTATTTACATTGAAAAATAGTTGCTGCCATATAAACTGTGTAAAGTAAATATTTCATTCGTAAAAATAGTTGTAAAAATTCGTAAGAAAGCTTTCGGAAAAAAATTGAATTACACAAAATCCATTCCATCTGCGGCGTATATGTCACGATTCGTTCGGTTTCGTATATCACGGAGAAAATATGTAACAAAGTAAAAGAGTAATAAAAACAACTTTTTTGTTTTTTTTTTTTACTTTTATTCGCGACCGGTTTCGTAATATACCAATTTTTTGTGGAAATTTACAAAGTTGTTTTTATTACTATGGCATTCCACGAAGTCACGCCTTCTCACATTGATTTCAAAGTAAAAGAGTGTGATATCAAACGGAGACGATTTGTGTCAGCGATTCCATATTAGGCATCATGAAGTCCCTCATTAACATCAAATTAGAGAATGGAATGGTTGGATAAAACTGAACTGAAATTGGTCGATAAAACGAAGAATTCCTCCTCAAACCAAAAAAGATTGCTTCTACGAGATTTTCAAATGAACAGCTGTGGGTAACAGTTCCTCCACTTCAATACAAAAACTGAGACGAAAAAACGAATGACTAAAGGCGACATCATCGAGTTGAATGACTTGAGCATAATCTTGCGTGGGATATGGAGAATGTCAAGTGTTGAAGGGAACTATTCGATCCAAGCGATTAACGGACAACAGTACGTGCGATACAATGATTACAAGTATTATTATTTTATTTTTATTATAAGGTTGTGCAAGAATTTCCTTGAATCGGATGGTGATTCTAGCTTCGTGGTAATTCTAACGATTATCTACATCTACATAACCATAAGCCAGCTATCGGCGTGCGGCAGGGGGTGAAATCAACATTATACTCATAATTACTTTGGCGTAACGTTCGCGGGGAAAGTTAATTTTTAAAGCGATTCGTTTATCTCCCTAATCTCTTTATGTCCGAACGTGTGGCATGGAAAGACGCATCGTCTTCTAAGATCACACTTTCGCGGAATGTATTGAGCATTTTTAAGTCTTCTATATTCTAGGGAATGCCAATCTGCATCTGAGAAACGCTCACTGATTTATCATTATTCACTAATGTCTATTATATAATGTATATGTTCACTAACTAAGTGACATTGCGAACTATTCGCGAAAATAATCGCCTAGGAAAATAGAGACATGGTGCATGCACCCCCTGCCAAACGCCGAAAGGCGGCTCGCACGGTAAATATGTAGATGTACACATGTCATGTCCATATTCTTTTGACAAAACCGAGTTTCATGAGAACTCGTTCACGTATCTTACTGATGATGGCATCCCACGCATTAATGATGGTTACACCAGCGCATATTACCGATTCTAATGCTATTAAATCTACCACCGGAGTCTATAAAAATGGCCGATATTTAGGTAATTCGATTCCATGTAGACTATATGAGATTCCCATTTTGTGATTCATATATTGTTGAGGTTATAAGGCAGCAGATTTCAGGATAATGTGCACTAATAACGAAAGATGAGGTTCGCAGATTATTTTTTGTGAAAACCGTGTTGATATTAGACTACAAAATATTGGTGTACTCAGGACTATTTGGTGTAAATACGCTACGAAAAATTCATTGGTCTGCTTCGTCAATTCAGTTGCGTCAAATCAATTTTTTTCAAGTAAACTCTCAAATGTCCTCAAGGGCACTGAATGTTCGCATTAAATTTTCTCTTTTCAAATAGATTACGTATGGCTCGCATCCTTTCTAATTTTTCCTCTTTATAATTTTAAGTTAATACGCGTTTGTATCATTTGGAAGAGGTAGATTTCAGTTTCGCAGTGTCGGTAGGGTCTGCATCGTTATACAATTTAAGAACATACTCGTAAAAGTTTGCGCACAAAAAATTTTTGGAGAAATTTTGTTTTTGACTTGGGCGTACTCAGTACGGTGAATGGAAAATGATTCAAATTCAATTACATGATTATCCTTTCGTTCGAATAGAAAAAAATTATAATAAACAATTAAAATTACAATTTGAAAAGCTAATTCTGCTAATAGAAAACCCACAATCTGATTGACTCGAAGATAAAGGTATTTATCTCTATATCAAGATCATAATGACGTAAAGAATAATAGATTTAATAAAATATTTTTTTTCAAACGTTTGGATTCTTATTATTTTATGAGTAATCAATCGTTCATACTCATTGCAAGTAAAATTGAAATCGTTCATAAATCGATAAAACCCAGAATTATTCATTAAGTTCCTCATCGTATCGCTCCTTCTGATCAAGAAAATGATTTTAATCTATTGCTACATCATCACATCACAAACATTTTGTGCAACCTCTTGAGAAGATACGCTGTTTCATCAAGAGATAAAGAAACAATTTTGAGGGGGAAAATACAAGAGCATAATCTCTCAGACAAAAACTTAGGAAATTCCACAGGTTAGAATGTTTTAAGCCCGTTTCAATTGTCTTGTTTAGCGCTTAAATAAACACAAATACTCTAACAATAGAACGTATTTCTTTCATTTACCGCATAAATTCGGATCACATATGCTTAAATCCATATCTACATATGATTACCACAATGAGACGAAGATCTGAGGATATAAAACACGATTACAGTTCCGAAAACTATCTGATAAAGAGATAATGCCTATTAGTTTTTTATCGAAAACTGCGAGAGATAATCCCGATATCACGTATTTCAATGTCGCTGCTAAAAACTGGTATAAAATTCTCTTTGGAGAAAAATAAATGAAAATTCTCAATTGCAGAAATGGAAATAGATAATTCCGGATTTAAAACACTTCTCTAAATTTTATTTTCATTAAAATGGATTCAAAGCTATATAGACTAATTATAGAAGGGTGCGGGAAGATCGAAAGTCTAAATATGTGAAGATACATATAACTACGAGTTATAATAAAAAAGGAGAGAAAACGAGAATCAAACTGTTTTCGAGATCATTTCATTAATTTCTAGCATACGGTAGTATTCTTTCATAATTAATCATCCTCAATTCTTAAACACAAAGCTCTTATGTATAAAGCATATGGAACAAATTCACGATGATAATGCTCTGTATGAAAACCATGAATGAAATAAGACTGAAGAGGTATCATAGTTTTCGCTTTGGTTCCATTCAAATGGGCTTCTTCATGATCGTTCATTTATGGATTCGCGTCTTTGTTTGACCTCATTAACGAGATGCTCTGAAAAGAGGCAATTAAAGACATATTTCGGTCAATTTTAACAACTGAAAGAAGGATTGAAGAATTATTGAAGAAAGATCTGTTTCAAAAATTAACAACAACCGAAACATATATAAAACAAATAATTAAAAAACTTTGCTTCATGTGTGAATGAGTAATTTGGCAACAATACAAACATAATACGTAAGAGATTAACGGGTAATTGAATTTCAAATGTTACTTCTTGATCTCAGGTGTATACTTACATTTACGATTCAAAGCGATGATGCCTTTAATTCATCACGATACGTATTAGCGAAATGACACATCGGATATGGTTTCTTTGCGTAATATATTTCGGAAGTTATCTTTTTGAGTCTTACAAACGACGATTTTTTTCATTCTATTCGAGGTTGAATATGTGCACCGACAGTTCATTCGTATTACGAGAGACATTTTAATGAATATGCTCGAATTAAATCGAATAACTTATTACGTCTAATATATCCCTTAATGGAGAAATCTTTGAGCAGATGGAGATGTGCAAATAAGGCCGATTTCGGTCAATCAGAATTTTTGCATTCTACTAATTTGAAAATCACATCCCACGGGAAGCTGCACAAAATCTGCCTCATTGAGGTTCTCTTCTTCACTTGATAATTACATCACATGATACTTATTCTACACGAAATTTAATTCAATATCATGGTTTATAAGTAGCATGTATCGAAAAGTGGATTTTTTATTTTAAAGAAAATTGCATATGTTGGCATGGATTTTTATATAACAATACGTTGTTAAAACAAAAATAATAAATGAAAAAGTTCGCGCACTTAACAATGCGTTTTTTAAAAAAATGCATTCGGTGCAGAGTCTATTTGGGAGCAAAGCCGCTTCGATTGCCAAAATGTGATTTGCTCATATTTGGAAGATTTCCAGAGAAAGATGAAAAATTACAATCAGAAAATGAACTCGTTTTAAGATTTTCGCACCGCCATAGTACACGTCGCGACGTCTTAGTCCATCTAATCTAGTTTCGAGCGTTTGTGATTAATTTATTCGAATGATCATAACGTCTTTAATATAATTTTCATATTTTTAAATTCACCGAAGAATTCCAAAAATTAGAGAGAGAAGCTGAAGGGGAAAAGGGCAACAACCAAGTATATAAACAATTACATATTTATACATACATAAAACTAAAATGACTTACTTTTAATTTGAAACCCATAATTCAAGCAGATCGAGAGCTAAATTACAGAAACCCACTTTCGGTTGGAGGAAAAGAAATAATTAATGAAAATAGAATCTCTATTTTTTATAAGTTATCTTCCTCTAAGGCGTTCCACCAATAATCATATCAATTTCATTCAGAGGAACCGTAATAAAGCCAACTATCTATTAAGCGAAAGCAGAACAATCATGACTAGAACACAAGCGAAATGAAACTTGGATCTTTAACGCAACGATCAATTAATTTCTAAATTCACTAGTCTCTTGACGACCCGGAGGTATAAAACTTAAGTGAAGTCCACGCAGTTGGAATTTCCATACAATTTTAGGGAGGAGCACGTTTTTACATTCCTTTCCTAAGTAGATTGCACCTTTCGAAAGTGGTATACACAAGCAAAAACTAAAACAGACGGAATAATATACGGCGTACATCAAAAGTAACATGTAAATGTGAGTACTCTTAAATGTTCAAATACTATCGACTAATGCGATGAAATTATCTAGAAATATAATATCACCTATCATGGATGATATTCCCGCTCTAATGCGGTGGTCCGGTAAAGCCACTGTCTGGAAGTTAGCGAATGTTACACCCCTTTATAAAAAGGGATTAAAAGAGGTAATTGTAGGCCCATCTGCTTAACCTCACTGACGGGAAAAGTAATGGAGCACATCGTTGTTGGCTCACTGCTGATGTTTTTAGATAGCGTTAATTACTTCAACTAGAACATACAAGGCTTCAGAAAATCCAGATCATGCCAAATTCAGCTTTATTCGTACACGATATCATAAAATCGGCCGAGAAGATTAAGCAAATGGATGCCATTGATTTCAAAAAATGCTTTTGACACAGTCCCGCCTCTTCAACGGAGAAAAGCGATATGATTTGTTAAGAAATGCTACGATAGAAAGACCAAATTACTATCAGAACCAGGCTGGGAATCATTTAAAGATAGAAGATTTGGAGCTACGATCGGTTGATAAGTTTAGGGAAAGTATACTTACTAAAGACGTGATCAATATTATGCGACCACCCTGCTACCGATCTGATAGTAAAATACGAGAAATAGATGCTAGGACGAATCGTTTTAAGAATTATTTCTTCCCGCGCACGATCTGTGATAATCATACGATAATACACGATTCTTATAGGTAATTTAATCCCTGCCACACGCTGTAAGGCGGCTTGCAAGATTATTGGTGGAATATCTGAAATATTACTCAGTAGATAATTCTAACTCAAGTATTCACCGATTGCCTTCAACAATAGAGAATCCACAAGGATTGGTACCATGTAAAGATTTCTTATGAGAAAGGCAACTATTAATTTATAACATAATACTATAACGATACTAATTATAGTAAGATTTGGAGAACTGAGACCTCATAATTCTCGGTTATCAGGAAAACACTAGCTGAATATCTGAAGAAAACAGAGTAATACAATTTTAAGATCCAGAAAATTAATGAATTATTTTTAATTATCCAAATTTTTATTAATTACTAATGACATTTTCAAATCATCAAAATTGCTTACGGAGTAATTATTTGTATTTCTGATATAACAGTCTCTTGGCATTTTATTGATTTATATAGGCATTTTAGAACTTAAAATTTCCAATTTGTTTACCAATGGAGTATAGTTTTAATCTTTGACATAAAGCTCTATTTCCTTCCAACTTCTATCAATTATTCTCACGCTCTTAATATGATCGCATCAATTTGGCAAAAGCAGTAACGGCCTGATCATCAACGACCACCGGCCGATGCGAGTCAATAGTAATGAAAGATTTTTCACGGTTTAGTGTTTGAGTGAGCGAGTTTTAGTGCCTCTTGAACAAACTAGAATAATTGTTCTATAGCTTAAAAGTAATTCGAATTAGTAAAAATTCAATAAATTTCCTACAACTGTAAGCTAACGATATCGGATTATCATGTGATTACGTTTTAAGTGAATTTTAGAAACTGGAAAATATTTCGCGGTATAATTTACAGAATATCTTACTATGAAGATATAATGACTTGATAACGTTCAACCTTCACAGTTACCTTATCAAGCGCATTGACAAGTATATCAATCTTTGACGTTTATCATTTAAAAATCATTATTTTCATTGAAAATTATTACATTCTTTCGTGGGAAGAACAGAGAGGGCGAACATATAACTCAATATCAGTTTAAAAATCGATAGATAGAAATAGATTCAAATAGAATACAACCATGAAAAGAGATATCAATTAATATTTCGGCAGCTCTTAATAATATGCGGAGAATAAAATTATAGAGAAGTAAATGAGAAAGCGTAAATTCTATAGAATTTACTTGTATCAACAGATTTCCACCCCTGAGTTAAAAAATGTTCCACTCTGAAGGTGGATGATTCACGTCCGCAACAGACCCCTTAAAGGGGACGCATCAATTCTCTTTGTTTACTGCTTACGAATGTAACTGAAGATAGCGTACATTAATTCCTATAAATTGTAATCCGCAAAAAATTATGCGTCCTGACGGAAGTTAAACCATTAAATTAATTAAACCAACGTTAAACCATTTACAAAAAGCGATTAAAGAATGGCCCAGGAACTTAGAGGATATATAAGTATATATTTATACATAAATATTCGTACGAATGGATACAAATGTAAAGACTACAGGGGCCATGGGCCCACCGGTTTTTTGCCTTTACCTGACCCCCGCATGAATGCATTGGCCCGATTTTCGAAAATTTTTGAAAATACTGCGTGGCTAGCAGTAAATGCACCAAGCCCTTTTGAAATTCACATAATTTGGCGAGATGTAGAGGAAATCTATCATGCGGGTACTTTTTCCACAAGAATAGGAAAGATTTTTTTCTATTATTGTGGAAAAATTACCAACTTTGGCTCTTTCATCGCACTATTTGTCTAATCGTTCATTTGGGCAGTTAGGGGACAAAAACGAATCCTTGAAACAGTTCTTTTCGGCATCAAAGAATCTTAATTTCCCCAGCTGAGGCCTATTTAGCAAAGGGGCGCATTATATCCGCGACGCCTTACGATTCTTCTGAACGTATTTAATAAATTAGTCCTAAATTGAACTTTTTAATCTTCTATTTTCTGATGAATCCCGCGCTCATGAGTATTTTAGTTAAACCCACTCATCTTTTATAGCATATTTTTTTGTTTGTTTGTTTGGCAATAATAAATAATATAGTCATGCATAGGAAATAGGACCATCTTTTGATGCTCTTCCTGAAATTGCACTTTGAAATTGGGAAAAAATTTGTAAAAAAAGACTAATATCAGAGATATGAGCAAATTTGATCGTCCTTAGTTTGAAGGATGAGAGCTACCATGAGAAGTACATGGGAAATCAACCTTCATTCAAAATACGCTGACGTGATGACTTTAAATTTAGTAAGTCAGTGTGATGGCATTATGAAGCATTCGGAAAGACTTTTTAATTCATTAATGACCTACCAACAGATTGCGGTAAAAACTTTTACTCTCATTTTATAATTTGACCGTGAAGCAAGCGAAAGTAAATTAATTTATAAATTAAAAAGGACGATAATGTTGGAGAAAAGTATGGAAGAGTCGTGAGGAGGCTACTTGGTTCGTATTCAACGTATCGACGGAAGAGGGCGACTTAGACTAAAGTAAATGCTACGCAGCACATATTTTGAAAAGAAAACAATGAAAACAAGTTAATTTTATAGAATCTATGAACAACAAATAACAATAGGAATGAAACATACCTACCTCAACAGAAGGGAAAATTATTTGCAAGTGGTTTTGAAGTGGTTTTGCGGACATAATTTGGGATATGTTCGCTGCCATGGACGTTGATATTAAAGGGTTCAGGTGAAATACTGTTTATTTGGAATGACTCTACGAACACTGTTTACCTTTGTAACGGAAATTAAATCAAAAGGATTATTGCATTGGTCCAAAAAGTGAAATAGCGTTAGCTCTACAAAATTTTGGGCTACATTGTTCACTTAAAACGAATATTATTTGAGGACGTGTTGCGATAGAACGGCTGACCACGAATGCAGGCGTGTGTTTGACCTTCGTGAACCATGTGTGACGCCCATTTAACATTACAGTCAATTTATGAAGCGAAAGATTTTTTTTGTTTATTTTCGTTGCATTACCTATCCCCATCCCGATTCAATAGGATCATGCCGGGATAATTAAAGTAACAACTTGATCAGAAGTACTACTAAACAAGGTTAAAAAAACTTACTCTAAAAATTCCGAATATCTTACTAGAGAAATAATTTGTAAGAATATTATATTTTATTTATGATGATAACTTAATGGCGGAATGATCATAGGAAAATTCCAATTCCTTTCTTATCACACGATTCAGAATAATTTGATTGATTTATTTTTCGCTTCCTTCGTACGAAAATAATGACAATAATTATAATCCTTTATTAGCGAAGAGATTTGGACAGTAAAGTCCCCTCCTACAACTCCGTTGTAACGATTAGACCTTAGAAATTCCTTTACCGTTTCAAATGTAACTGCGGGTTCAAAATAGTTTCAAAACGCGATTAACCGAAGAACAGCTTTCGTGCTATATAGGAACGTTTCAACGATGATTTAGTCCGCGTTTTGCAAACCAATTCTCCATCAATTACCCAACTCCTGACCTTGGTCGAGTTGACTTACTCGAGAAAGCGAATCATTTCTAACGCCGCGAACTATCTGACCGTACCATTCGATTAGCCGAACGCCATTTAACTTTCAAAACGGATGAACGACCTGTGTTTACAGAATCTCTAAATGACGCTTTAGCGAAGATACGAATAGAGAAAATCAGAGGATCATTATTACATGAATGTGCACCAATGAATTCTGAAAATAAATACGGTCCAAGTGTTTCAGTTCGATAAGATCGACGCCGTTCGGCTCATAATTAAAATCAAAATATACATAAATATAATTCGACGACAAAGGGGCTTTTTAAATATTCCACACTACTAGCCGTGTATATTAGAATGACTTTAAAATGAGAGCAATAACATTAAATTCACGCAGCATCGCTAAAATGGTAGAACAAGGAATGAAAATTATTTTGGAGTCTTGTTGCCGAAAGATACGGCGAAAACATGGAACAAAATTTGAGAGAAGAGCAGCATAACATCCACGTTTCGAATTCTCGGGAATTTACGAGATTCGTATTAATAAGATACTCATATTAATAAGATCAATGGAAAGTTAAAAAAAAAATATTTCTTTAAGAGTTTACCACTGTTTGACTACTGTCAATCGAAGCTTGTTTGTATTCCGTTGATCGGAATAAATTTCGGATCAGTGCCGTTGGGTAAAATGAGTTATGAAAGCTCGTCGAAGAAATCTTAGAATTCTCGAGAAGATGCCCACAGCACCACGCGGACACGAGCCCTCAATCGCCTATTAATCCAATACATGAGCGTCGATTAAAGATCGAATGCATTTACGTATCATCCGAGGGGAGGATAACTAAATAAGTATGGATATACTTGTATCATTCGAACACCATATTATGGCGGGAATTTTTGACCATTTAATGAATGACCATTCGTGCCTTTTCAGGTCGTTTCCAAAATTCCGAAATAGGCTTTATCTGGATACAACTTAACGTGGCAATAGAGGACACAATGATGATAACCGCACACTAGGATTTTCGGGCCATTTCGTTCCAAACAATTTGAATTACAACGTAGGCCCGGATCAATTATACATCTATGAATCCGCTTTGGCAGTCTTTGGGAACGAAATCAAATCCACTGCCCTCGAAACGTTGCGACCTTTGAACCAGAAAACTTTAGAATGAATATCCGGAAGGAGACACGCAGATGGTCACCAGTTCTTGGGGACTTACCTTAAATCGCGGGGAAACCAAATCGTTCACTGGCATTTTGATGTCGAGAGCGGCTACGAGCGACCGATAAGACGGCCGCGACCCAACTCCTACAGCAGGCACTTTCCAGTTGCGCAAACGCTACCCCTCCAACGTCCCCTCCCCAATTTCACTCCATGATATTTGTTGCACGGATAAGCCGACAAAAGAGAGATGCGGGTACAATAATAGAAGCAGTAATGAAGTTATTGTCAAAAGTATGAAATGGATGAGTTCGAAGGATGAAGTCACCGATGCGATTGGAAGATGGATTTCCTGATTCCAATTTTGTGATCAACGAATCGCTTCTATCGGCGCCATAAGATAATATAATATTTTTACACGTTTACGAAATGGAGGCTGAAGTGACACGAGTCCGATGTATTCTGTGGCTAATGAATCGTGACTGTCACTGGTGGAGCAAGAATTTCGATTATTCCTCCGCTAAAAGTGATGCTAAACTTAATAATAATACTTAAACTTAATAACTAATACTAAGGAGTGAAAGCAATTATTTACGCAAAATTTAAATATGAAATTAAAAGCTATTCAACCGCCCCAAACTGGAATCAAATAGTAGGTTCTCACAGCTATCTCTCTGCCGGTGTCAGAGGAATAGAACGAGTTCGATTAAAATCTTCTCAAAATTTTCCGATCTTAATTTTCTATAGTATTTTCCAATAGACAAGTATACGAAAGAGTTCGCAACAGATTTACTCCATCTCAGGTTGGCAATCACTTGGCTTAAACCAAATGGATCATCAAATCAAAACTGAAAAGTCGTACTGAAAAAAACTTTAAAATATGTGTTAAATATTCCGTAATGGAAACCTTATGACAGCGCACTCTCAGCTCGTATTAGCTATTTACTATACATCAGCGTGTTAAGAGGTTATTGTGGATATGTTCGCATTTTATCCGCATTGGACGAGCTTCGAATACGTGTTGCATGAGAAGAGATTGGATTTCTTAGGGTACATGTTTCCTCGTACTCCAAATAAAAATATACAAAACTTTTTCTCGCGAATTTCAAGGAATGCCAACCGTAAACTGACTTCATAAGAGTGCGACGTGGTTAAGATCGATTTAAACAATACCAAAAAAGGATCTAAATTTTTGAGAATTATATTAATTTCAACTTTACTTTTAACATAATGAAATTCCGGGCGAACACTTAGAAGACGACCCTACAATGTTTTTTGGTCCTACGTATTTTGTTTTCTGGCGGTGTTCAAAATATTAGACTCATTAAATAACACACAAAAATTTCTTTCAATAAAACAGGTTCTCTACTTACAGCTGAGAAAATAACGACGGTTACTTTCAGAAAAGTTATAACTACTACTTACTTTTGAGAAGTATAAATAGCGCCTTTCCCTAAATCAATCCATCGATTCAGCAGAAATTTAGAGGAAAAAGATATTAAAAATTTAACTAATACCGTTAAGATTGGCAAATTATGAGTGTCACTCAGACATCAAAATTTCGAAGAATAAATTCAATTTTGAGTTGAAAGATTTTTTCACTGCATAATTTATGGATTTTCACACCTTTGATATTCTCACGTGAAAACCAATACAATCATAGGTAGTCTCAATGATTCTATATAGATTAAATTACTTTATTTTCTTGCAATCAAAACACTTATCGAAGAAAAACAAAATAATTTACGAAAATATTTCCAATATACACGTAGAAACTAATAAATACACCATTAATTAATATAGATAATGAAGAGATCATATGGAAGATCCACAATCTGATATGCATGTCAAACAAAGACACAGAGATATATTTGTAATACGCAAATGAGACACGTAAAGAGTTTTATTTGCTCAGATCCGTGTTCATTAATATCGTTATAAACGAATTATTAGTGATTATCTTCACATATGACGCTAATAAAAAGATTACAATAAACTTAATTCGTTTTTAACGCATTACTCGAACTTAAAGGATAATGATTTACATCGGAACAGGATTGGTATTGCATAGAAAGATTTCCCAATGGAAGTTTATTGCTCATAAATAAAAAAATAGCGAATAGTTAAAACAGTTGATAAATCTCGCCGAAACTTATGTAAATTAAACATCCCAAAATACGTATTTTTTCAGCACACGCACGGAAAACAGTTAATGGTCAGAATCTGAATACAGCAACGTGAGAGGGAAAACCTCAAATCGTGCAAATTCGCTTTAGAATACTAAACAGGTTCGGAAAAGTGGAAATGAAAACGTTTCGACATCTGTACTCCATATAATATTCGGTAAAAGGAGTTGTAAGTTTAAGAATGACCAGCGTGAGTGGATTAAAAACAAGCATAACGGAAACTTAACAGACCGATATCGGCACAATTTCATTCGACGAGAAAGCTGCCACATTGCGTTATGCTGATATTTTATGACAGACTTGGTTTCACCTCACCCACCAACTCCTGTGAGGAGAAAATCCCGATAGAAAATAGTCAATCTTTCAAAGCTGAATGGGGAACGGAATCTTACAATGACTCCAAGCTTTCGAACATAAAGACAGCTTCTCAGGGACATTGCGGACACCTTCATATAAATTAATTTTTCAAGACTGCGATGAGACGAGTATTATCAAAATAGAAGAGCAGTTAGACACGTCAAAGGAAAACTAAAGTATACATTATTGACATTCAATTTTCACGTCGCAACTCACTAATCGGTAGGCCTCCCGATTATGCGTAGGCGATTCTAATTGAGGATTCTCGAGAATATACGAGTTCGACGAGTAACAGTTATCGATTTTATTTATCTTACGTAACCGTGCCTTTGGATGTAAATGAAGGAAAAATGGAGATAATTACAAGTAAATGGGAGAAGGCGAGTCGAAGGAAATTTTGACTTCGTAACCTCCATACTTTAAAAAAGTTAGGAAAAATAGGGTATTCTTCACAGGGGAATCTCTTAATGAAGGATAGTTTAGAACGATCGATGATGAAATATTTACCGGAAAATGTTTCAGTCTCCGCATAAAGATCCGAGGCTTTCCTGATTACGCGTAAAAAAAGATTCTCGGGTTTCGAACCCGGTTATTTCGGGAGAGTGGTCGCTGCCACATCCAATCGGATAATTAGGAAAATTTATTTCACTAAGAATCTATGAAGTGTTCGACAATGAACTCCCATAGCGGTTTTGATCTTTCACTAACGCCGAAAAATTTAAGATTCACCACCGTGTCTGATTTGGAAATAAATAATATTTGAACCTGATAGACAAAATAGGTCGTTTAAAAGTAGCATGTTCGAGGGGAACAACCAAACTAATTTTCTTCCTTTCAAGATCCATAACAAGGTGATTAGAGGACTGTGTCAAACGGATCCTGATGATACTATAAGAATTGGTGATGTGTTGTGAAAGGTGATGAATGTATAATAATTAGGGTTACTCGTTAGAGCGTTATTCCAAATACTTCGATAAAAATATAAATAATTATAAACCATTTCTAAGAAAACGAGCCATCCGAGTGTAATTCCATCGCTCTTCTCCATTAAACACTCAGCATCTCACAATTAAGGATTCGGAATACAGAAAAATTAAGCACGAGTCTAAAGCGATCCACCGATTCTCACAAGTCCATTTCCTTCTACATCCGACGTAAAAATGCATATCAATAAGAAGGTCGCCAACAGTACCTCTGAGTTGCTGGTGGCAACGGAGCTGAGACTCGGGGACAGGGCATTCTCAGGGCTGGCAGCCGTTTGGTGATGCGGTGACGGAATTTCAGGCAACCCACAGTTTTCATCTGCCCCTTGGAATGACTCGCTCAGGTACTGCCTCACTTGACTTTTTTGCTTCTGTATTACATGATACCGAGTTGGATTCTCCAATACTGTCTGCACCTGTTGAAGCAAAGAGATTTACCATCAGACATTTTGGCTCAATACAGTATCGACGTTATAATAACAATAATATTCGTATTTCTTATGGGCCTCTCTTCAAGGCTTCTCCTCCATCTAAATGCTTAAAAACTAAGAAATTGCGAAACGAAAATAAAAGTGCGATTCCATACTTATTCCTGAATTTTCGATAGATTTTCAGGAATGTAATCTATAATCATGTACACTTTTATATTCACATTATTCGATGATGAATCCTGATTTGAAAAATGATTATTATGATAACAATAAATTGTTTATTAGAAACGAAATAAAAATAAAGAAGATTGCAAGAAGTCTGTTCCACTAATAATTACCGGAAACGAATAAATTTAAAAAAAAACGAAAAAGATTAAATGAGACTAAAATGTATCAAGTTATGCGTGCTACTAAACGCGAAAAATCACTTTCAATTCAACAAATCAAGACGTAAGAGAAGGAATTCGACCCAACAAACGTTTGCTTATAACCTTGGTGTCGCTCGGTTTATCTATCCAAACGTTCACCTGTGAATACATTTTAAGGATACATCTTGGATTCTGAATCTTTCGACGCCGATCAGAGCAGAAATATTAAAATTGCGAAGGATAAATGATACGACGTACGTTTTCTTGGGTCGAGAGGAAAGTGAAAGATGACCTACATAAAGGTAGAGGGCCTCGCCGGACGGAGTGGGAAGACGCAGTTCAGTAAATATTATCAAAATAATGCCGATAAGCGAGATATTAATTGGAGCGAAGATTTCGTGGATAAGTCTTTGAGTATGTTTCCGAGACGTTTAAGAAGATGCCTGAAAGACACTTCCAGTTACCGCACAGAATCCGTTGCAATAAATCCAGACTATGAAAAAGTACCGAAAAGGGAAACGCAGAATGTGATACAAAGTATGCGGTATCGACTACTAACTGAGATAAAAAAGGCAAAGATTTTAATCCAAAAGATATAAAAAATTCGATGGCCTTTATTCCTCCGAAATAAATGATCGGAAAGAAAATAATAGGAATGAGCGGGTTTCTTACATTCAATTAGAACTGCTTATCGCGGCCGATGGGGCAAATATCTAGAATTTGCAACTATTCCAAAATAGGGTCTAAACCTACACTTCCGTAGGATGAGTACGGCTTACAATGTATAGTTCCGATTACTTTACGCTTATTGTTACAACAGTTTTCCCCAATAATCTTCCTCTTGGAGTTTTACCCCGATACGTATAACGCAGTTTTGGTCCCCAGAATTCGGCGAGTGACCTTCAGCGCGTTTAAAAGACGTGAAGTTATAAACAATCGAAGTGCTTTTGGTAACTACGAATGCAAGTTACATAAGAAAAGTTATTCTCATTCTTATCTCTCCTTCAATTCTTTCTAACAGACTCGATAATTTTCAATATCAAATTTGATATAATATGTACATACGTACGCTTGATACTTTCGAAATATTTCGTAAATATAACGAGTAGAATGTTTGGTTAACCCTCTGTTGTGTAATGAATTTATCGATGATTCTAAATGTTGAAATGGTCCCATGTTAAAATTTTCAGATCGTGTACACAAAAAGAGCGGGCACTTAGGCCTCAATATAAAATGTGTGATAATATTCATTTCATTATATCAATCACAAATTCCTGAAATAAAAAAATTAGATTCATTGATGTTTTTTTTTAATATTTACATACCCTTATCTATCAGATGTATTTAACTAGATAATAACAATTTAAAGAGATAATTCTTACCAAAGAGTTTTTATACCAAATTGCAAAGTTGGATTTGATAATCAATGTGCCCCCTGTGCCGAGAACATATTGCACAAAATTTCCTTAACCGTACAAGAAAATCGACACATCATCAGCACGTTTCAAAATTATTTTCCCAGAACTCGAGAACAGGAATTTCCCGTTAATCCCGTATCAGTGAACCCCCCTTCGATTCCTTAGAATTTATGCTCACGAAGCATTTCTAAGACATCTATGATATACAAATGAAAATCATAAGCAAAAATATGAATCGAGTTGACGGAAGTAGGGCAAAAATTTCTGGACATAGTTACCTTGAGAACCTGCGGAGGCACTTCAACACCGATCGTCTGCACATTGAATGGGACCCTCAACGTCGGAGCTGTAGGTGGTCTCTTCTCCAGGGCTTTAGCTTCAGCTTCTCTTCTCTCTTGCTCCTGCAGCTGTTCTCTCATCAGCTGAAGTTTCATCTGCGTGCGGGATGTGGGCACCACCGTTTTGAACGTCGGAGGCCTGTTCAAATCACATCGAGAAGAACCTTTGAGTTCTAACATTCTAAAATTATGCTACGATTACATAATAATATCAAAAATTCCTTCTCTACTTTCATCGACCATTTAAAGTTAATAGATATATTTCTGATATGAAGATCCTTTCCATTTAAACTAACACCATCTCTAATGAGCAAGGATAAAATATTTATATGTCAATGCTCTGTAAAAGACCAACCGATCGTGAAATATATATACTACCACCGACATCACTTTGATCGTCATCCGTAAAACAATGTATAATTGCAGGAAACTGATAAGTAAACGGTAGAGTTTTTGAGAAGCAAATTTAAATTCTAAGGTAAACCACATTTAGAGAACGAATTGTTGGAGGCGCATATGAGGAATTCCCTATTTTGCCTCATCTTTTACGAATAAACCAAAGGACCAACATATTCAAGACGACCAAGAATTAATCTGCAGTTTGTGTTAGATAGGCTTACTTCGCGTCAACACCAGAGGAGTGTTGCAGAATAAAAAAAAAGCTAATCCGTCTCTCAAGAAAGACTTTTCAACGGTGATAATGGAGAATCGTGAATTTTAAGAAACTATCAAACAAGTGTAGCGAACCTGCGCAAACTCAACCAGTCGACAATAAAGATTGATATGTACGAGGACATCAAAATAATTTATCAGAGCTTAGATAAGATAAACGGTAAGACATGTTTATCAATTCCGAATTTGAAATTTTCATAAAAGTATTTAATTTTCTTTAGCAATATTTACGATACAATCGCTTTGATTCCAAATATGAATCTCCCTTTATTCGCTTGGCAGAGAATTTAAATAAGACCTGAAAGATGTAATACGATACACATACAATTTTTTTACGCAAAACCCTCTAGAGAAGATCTTTACCAAGAGAAAAGACATTTTATATGAAACTAACGAAGAAATCAATGCTTGAGGTGCGATGCCAAAATTCAAACCCTCTTTTGACCACATTCCAAACCAATGCAAGCAATCTTTCCACATCTCTCTGATATTATTAGTTTTAAAGTAAAACATAGAAATATATTTTCACTCGAATGCCTTATTTCTAGCTTTTTCGTGGAGATTTCTGTACTATTCTTAGTTCATAAACCTTGGTAATGTACAATTTTGTATTTCTTATTCTACGTTCTTAAAATTTTGAGATTTATCTTTGAGCTTTATGGCGAACACTTTTTTAATAAATAAATTTGCCCAGAAATTTTCACTTACTCTTGGTAGAAAGTCCAATTCGAATACATCATTGCGTTAATACATCTATATAAACATTTGCGGGTGAAATTAAGATCTTGCGCTTTATTTTGTAATTTACACTTCGCTTTACCATTTTAAGCATCCGGACTTATTCCTTCATATGATTCGATGTTTCCGTATTCTATTCGTAACTTTTATATCCTGATTGAATTTTCATACCTTGGCTGACATTCATCAGTTGAACATTTGGGTTTTTTAAGTACATTAATCATTTTTGGTAACCCAATTTAATAAAATTTGGCGCTTGAAAAGACTTCATTCTCTCTTATGGACATTTGAGAGACATTGAGATAATCGCATCATTTTTATGAGGCAAATTTAAAATACTTTTAACACTAGATTTAGGAGTATCTTGCGAGAATGATTTAAGATCCTAAAACACAATAAATATGGACACTATTTCATTATATAATTCTTATAAATTTCTTTCTAAAGCCTCAAATATTGACGGCTCACAGTAGCAAATTTCCCAAGAAATTTTTTGCCCAATTTTTACTGTGATGCGTTGCCTTATGAAATAATTTTTCATAAATAAAGCTTTATTAGATTTATACTATGGGAGAGTGTCAAAGAAAAGGGAAAATGTAACTAAGATTTTTCTGGATGATATACTATGGCATTTAATAGAAATCTACGATATCGTCGATAAATTATTCCATGGTTTTGAAAAATTATTGTTTTCATTCCTTTTACTTTACCAACACCACTTAATCCACTTGTATATCATTTTCACGTATTGTCAAAAATTTTCGAAACGGTTCTTTTTCTTGTTAGTTTTATTCGCTTCGCTGCCCTCAGGTTAACATTTTTACAATCGTCATTTCTGGTAACAAAGAGTTCCTGTAAACTAAGATTGCATCGACCTATTGTTTTTCGATGGGTCGAACCTTCAGCGCCAAAACCTCATTGAAATCCATTAACTTCGCCGATTTTGCCTCAAACATATTTGCAGCAAAAGTCTTCCTAGAGCTATAAATTCCGTCCCACACTAATTCCCCGAAGTTTTGTAAATGATCTCTACCACTCCTACCTATCACCCCTCATTGACACATCCCTAACCTCTACTCACCCCATTTTTCACCTAAACTCCACATTTCCCCTCTTCAAATATTTCAAAACGTCTGTATTATCTCCTCCGACGATTACCCGTCGAAATCGGTCGTACTTATAATAAGTTCCACTGGAAAAACTTTTACATCGTTTCCTTCATTGCCTAACGATAAATTTTTGCGAAAGGTTAAGAAGCAAAACGGGAGCCTTTAGACAGAAATAAAAAATGGACACTTGGTATCTTTTCCACTGTACACCTTCAGCCATACGGAACGAAGACAACCTACAAACGATACCTGAAAAACATAACAAAGTACTTCATTCGCAGAATACCAATATATTTACGAAGAAAATTGAAAGCAAATCCGGAACTCTAATATCGTTCTCCTGCACAAACAAAGAAGAGTTGAATCTCTTACTTTGCCTACAAGAAGGCAAGGCGAGTTGAAATTGCTTAGCAGACGTAAAAGTGATCCAATATCTGCACGTCTACTTCTATACGTCTACATAATATCCCGCGTTTTCTTTTCAAAGTTACCTATACCCAACCAAGGTGAACAGAATGATTACAACACAGTTTCGGCATTATTTCTCCGAGAACTAGCATCAACTTCCCTTTATAATGAATGTGTACGAACGAAATTTACGAACGCAGAAAAACTCATCGGCCCAATAGGAAGTGGATTAACTTAATGAAAAGCCTTAAGAATAAGTTTATGACGCTTAGACGGTAACCTGAGTTTGAGTCCCTCTCATCCACTTGTTTAACTTTTTGAAAAGTCGCACACTTTCTCGATATAAAAAGCTCTCCCTTACGAAGCTTTTTGTTTTGCCGCAAAATTAATTTTCACATTAGAGCTGCTAACGATTCTTCATCATCTATTGACCGCGAATGTTTTGTCGATAAATCGAGATGCGTTTATAAGCGATGAACGAAAATCTAGAGGACTTTGTTGTTTCAAGCGGTTAATGATCTTAAAGTTATAAAAGCATAGTGGGCATATATCCGTTAAGAAGTAGGCCAGATATGAAACAAATATAAATAGAAAGTCTGGAAGAGATAAACTGAAAGTTTTCTATATAGAATTTCATTTTTCAATTCAAAATTTATCTGCACCTCTCTCCGATACCACTTCGATCGTACATTCACCAACTATTTCGCGTATCGAATATTTTTATAAAATTGACGCAAAATTTGGCTAATACTGCATAGACTTGGAATTGTCTATTTCACAAGCGGCTATTAGTTTTTAGCGGTATTTTCCAAGAATACGTGGGTGATTTACAAGAAACGAACATTAAATGATGAAAAAGAAGGAATGAATGGCGAAAGAGCAGCGGCAGGATAAAACGGCTGAAGACGAAAGATGCATGGGAAGTGTATCTTTTTAAAACATTGACAATTTGCAAGAAATGAGCGAAGCCCTAGTTTCTAAGAATTCATGAACGAAAATAGAAATGATCTTCGTAAGAAACACTGACAGCATATTCTGATTACCTTCTTCTGTTTAACACGACCAAAATAGACATCCGACGAGAGTAAAAAGACCAATGAAATAATTGAAAAATCAATTTTTAACATCAATTTTCTCGAAGATATAAGGCTATCACAACTTCTAAATTTGCTTTTGTATTAGAAAACAATCGTCACAAAAACAAGTTATATAATGCACAATTGAAATAAATGAAAGATGGATAATTTTCACAGCCGATGGTGCTGCAACCACCTTCTACAATAAACGAGAAGTCGAGGTTAGGGTATCCTATTTTACAAGGTGGAAGAGTAATTCACATCCTTAATATCTCATTTTCTGCATGTCCAATGATTATATCCAAACAGTAGGAATATCAAAATCTTTCAAAAATGTGTTTCGAAAGGTTGGAAAAAGACCTAAAAAGAGAATAGTTAACAATGAGCGTTATATTTGAGCGGTCAAAGTGACGTCCGTTCCAAAAGTATAACTGCGAACAACAAAACTTGAAAAACATGATACGAAGGGAACAATTACGTCCGGAAAATAATCAAATTAATGGCAACTTGTGTTCGATGGATTTCGCAATGGTCTCATATACTACATCAATAATACATCGTTATCCAATTCGAGTCATCGCAATGGTTGAAGTAACGATCGAAAGCGTATGGAACGAACGATACGCGATAATAAAGAATATTTTTAACAGGAGGAGAAATGTCGGATAAAAAAGAGGAACACGTTGAAAGGAACGGCCATTTCCGATAGTAGTAAAACGTAACTGCGTAACTGCGCGTAGTCGATGCAACTCCAGAGAGCCATAAAGTATCACTGCTTCCAACACAAGAGAGCCAATTAGTTCGATCTGCCGAATAAAGGGACAAAATTTGACCTATCCTTTCAGAATACTTCATCTAAGGTTCACCTGTGTCAGTCCTTGTTGCCCTCGACACAGGAGCCGAGTCGTCCTCCACTACCTTACGAACGGGGCATCCTACTTTCAGTCGATCTTCACCAAAGGTATTTCCGACGTTTTCTGCCACTACTACCACAATGTCACGCGACACCCACATATTTCGTACCCGCCTGACATCGGCGGAAGGCCCAGTACTCTGTCGCACTTGGTGGCGGGTCTAGGCGATGCCACGTCCATCAGTGAAGGGTCCATATCAAGAATCATCTTGAGATCTGCGTCGATACCCACTGGTACTTGCTCCCCTCTCGTCCGAGATCTAGGAGTGGGCAAATTTATCGGCTCCGTCCGTCTACCGTTTATTCTCTCCATTCTCTCGATTATCTCCTGGAATTCGTCTAACTGAGCCCTCGTTCTTTCGTCCACGGGACAGCTGCGAACTTCGCCTCCATAACTTGCGCTTCTTATCATCTCGCTCTCGCCGACTTCGAGGAATTTACCCTGCGAGGTTTGCTCGCACGATCTGGATGCGGTGACCACTGGTCTTGCGACGCCCATGTGAGGAGCCATTTGCGAGAAGAAAACGCGCGGCCGTGCCTCCATTGCCGCCAACTCCTCTACTCCGAGTAAAGCGAGAGAACACCGACTATTTCTGCTCGACTACATATTTGAACGGAGTCCAAGATGCCTTCCGATGTTACCGCCAACCGGCCTGCGAAAGCTTCTTAACAAAACTCGGGCGGCAGTTAGTACAAGCCTAAACAAGGCGCAGGGAGCCAATAATTTTCAGAACTGGAGATAGTAACGGCGCGAATTCTATATTAAGAAAGTCCACTCTCGAGAGGGTAGCACGAGTCAGATATGTTTTTTTATCTGCAAGCGCGACTGTATATTCCCAAAAGAGGATGCTAAAGATAAAATTTGCAAAATAAAATATCATATTGATTACGATACAAGATTCTACCGAATAATAAACAAGAGTGTTCCACATATATTGATGATTTTACACTCCTCCAGTTCTGTTCGGGCCAGATTAACTGTTTTGACGGATTGTAAGACTTTAATTCATGCTCTTCCAATTGTTGCTTTTAAAAGAAACGCGCAATTGCAGACTATGATTGCGTAGCGCACTCGAGTTTAAAAGATCGTGAAAATAAGAATTCCTAAATTTTTAATTGTTTCTTAAAATTTGAAAACTATCATCAAATATTATTTTGTTGACTCAAACACGCGTATCTATCAGCGGGAAAAGCACTACGCTTATGTTATAGTCACTAAAAGGAAACATAGATGAGCGCATCCGCGTTAAATAAATCTCAACATCAAAAGACAGTCGGAAATAACATGTAACTGGACCAAAAATCGCTGAGTTTTACAATTTTCTAAAGA
Source organism: Pantala flavescens (assembly GCA_020796165.1). Classification (NCBI taxonomy): domain Eukaryota; kingdom Metazoa; phylum Arthropoda; class Insecta; order Odonata; family Libellulidae; genus Pantala; species Pantala flavescens. Next base: position 26,215,461 of record CM036889.1, read on the forward strand.
AATTGTTTATCAATTTGTTTTTTATTTATTTATTATCCTCCGCTTCTCTGCGTCGTTTCTGGAGAAAATTAGTTCGAATCCCGACATGATATAAGTTTATTTACTGAAAGATTATTACGTGCAACGGTTCTAAATCAAGACACGATTTGGATCGAACATAAAATAATGAAAATCGTGAAGGATTGTAGATTTTAAGATTATAGATTTTAGGCTGAATATAAAAAAATTATAGGTTTGTGTGAATTTTGTTATGAAAAGCGTGAAAAATTAATTTCCTGATGGAAATTGTATCGTAAGGAATGAGCAAGTAAGTGTGTAAGATACGAGGCATTTATTCATTCTCAATTTATTTTCAATGTGCGTACTATTGGTATGAGTAAAGATGCGCACATCTGAAAATGAACGGAAATTATATTTCACCAATAACAACTTTTTTCTTTCGTTACTCTACTTTTCGGATGTAAAATATTATTCTCATAACTTAGTTTTTTTTTAATTTTTAATTCATTTTCATATTAAGGATATCACAATATTCGAAAATTCTTGGGAAAGAATGAGAAGCCATTTTCAATGATGGTAAATAATGAAATTCCATCACTGAAGAAAGCCTCAAAACAGAACGGCGATTTCCATAGAATACTCTAGGGTGGACATTCGAACGATTATGAACAGAATCGAATTAACACCGCTAGAGCGAATGGATCCGGTTTCCTTTTTAAAGATGTACCAATAAATACCGGAGTTTAAATTAGATAGCTCGTCAAAAGCAAATAACCTGCCGCGCGAAAAATGACTCATGGAAAAGGAAGTAGTGATTGCGGAATCAAAACTTTGTTGCTGTTCTTTAATATTCATCGCCCGAGAAAAACCATAGAGACGCTCCATAATAGCGATGACGCGGGCACATGAGTCATTCTCTTGGTGGCCATGAAAAAATTTACTTCCCCCACCGCAGAAGTCAATCCGCTATTACTTCTACATTCCAAACATAGTAGAAAAATACTATTTCCTGGACAAATATTACGATAATTCGATGATAGATGCCGGGAAATAATATTCTCTCACTACAAACAACACTTTATTCCAAAACAATAACATTATTGGGATTTAACGAATTTTTTTCAGTAATTTAGATATTTCGAACCCGTTTAAAACAGAGGGCTCTCTATTCTCTTTTCGTTTTTTTAACTCAGAATTGCGAAATCTTGTGTAATTATTCGTTCAAACGGGGAACTAATAAGAGAAATTAATTCGAGAAAATAATGTTTTGCAAATTTTTAGCAACATTGTTACAATTAAAACATGAAGACAGCACTACAGAATGTACAAGCATAAGACAAAAAGGTACTTATGTGAATTAACAAAAATCATTCATCACGTCTAAAATCAGACAAATTTAAATAAATTATGCAACATACACCTAAAAATTTACTTACCGTTCGCCTGAATAGATATGCTTATGTTGTTTTATAAAATTATTATTGTATCATCATACGCTCTTGATGTATTATAGATTAAATGAAATTCTAGAACTTAATTTGGTTTGTGTTAATGACACTGACTGCCATTAAGATTTAAATTTCTCTGTTTTATCAAATGACGATGGAGGAAGCAAATCAGATGTTCTGCGCAAAGTAATCGATACATTTTCAATCACTGAGTCTCATTGCTAGGTACTTAGCTGACAATTATCAATCTCTAACTACTTTAAAAATATTTCCTCTTTCAAAATTTGGCTTATAAAAACATATCCGCAGGATAACTTACAAACTTGAAATTATTATTTTACAATACGATTGTATGCGTATTACAATTATTGCGATTGACAATATTATTGGAGCTATACGTATTGTGATGGACAATAATATTGTAAATCAATATTATAAATGATTATCGAAAATCACAAATATTGTGGCACACAACTGTTTGACTTTCAAAGCGTTCGAATAGAGAAAGTAAGATAACAAAAACTACTTGCCATCTTCTACTCCCTGTTTTCATGAGAGGCAGAAATAAATAGAAACTATAAATCGAATACGTAACTCGAAAATCCACGTCCATATGTTTTACACGCACTTTCCATAAAAAAAAACATAACTAAAAGGATAGAGCAGGACATTGAGTTTGAAATGAAAAACTTACCTTTCAGGAACAGTCTTTGATTTCAACTTGTAAAACATGCAGTCCTGTGTGTTGCGAGAGCTCAATATCGGTATGTCATCATCATCAATAGGTTCTAATTCTAAATCCCAATCCTGGGATGTAAGAGACACCAAATCGAATTCAAGATCAATTCCTGATTCGTCCATCATTATTTGAGGGCTGACAGTCACTCTATCGAAAAATGATGCACTTTTTCTAACTATTGACTTCGTAGCTGTGTTCCAAGTATGATAGCTTTACTATACATCACATCCTTCCGACTGACGTAAGAGGATGAAAAGCTCTCTCTCATTTTCTTGGCTTGGAACTTTGATGGCAATCCTTCAGAGCGCTATAAAGCAATAGAAATATTTCGACCATTGAGTGTTCTTTCTGATCAATAGATGACGACAGTGTCGTAACTTCGGCGCGAAACTTAAAATCAACATTCTCCTAGTAAAATGGATACAATTGCTCCAATCACTAAAATGATCTTGCAAGTGGAAGCTAACAATAGATTTAGAACCTGAAACATCTATCATGAGAATTCATTACCTTTACTATGACAATATACCTTTTATGACAGAAGTTTTTTGGTATAATTAAGTGGTTCAATGCATTTTAAAAACAAATCCCAAACTTATCTTTTCAAGGAATAGCGACCATCTACATGATACATTTGCAATTACTAATATTTAAAGTGCTGGATTTACATCCAATCTTACTTATCACACGTTTTCTTTAAATAATAAAAATAAAATTACTAAATTAATGTAATTTTGGACAATATTTTTTATTAGATCAAGGTAATTATGACAGTCTTTCTGTGCAAGAAAAATATTTAGAATCATCAAATTCACAAAATTACTATTCATGTGAGAACATTGAGAGCGCATCAATCAACATGAATTGAAAGTGGATGAACATGTGTATTAAAATGTGAATTCAATACACATTTAAAAATTAAGTGAACTTATTTTTTTATCAAAAACACTGACTAAAGAAATTGATTTTCGAATATCTACAAGAATATTTAGTTGCCCAAGGTAGCCCCTATATGTTAATACTTCATTAGAAATACAGCCCAGAAGTATAGGAAGAACTTAATGATTCAATTTTATTATTTATAAATATTTTACTCAATAATTCATGACAGAATCCCACTAAAACTGGAGGCTCTCTTTACCCTTCAGTAGGAGTAAAAATGGTTTTTGAATAGCCCTTTATATTTGAAATACATGTTGAAAGCAAGATTGATTTTAGGAAAAGATAAATATACATTTTCTGTAGACTTAATGAGCTTGGAAATGTTTTTCAATATTTTTAAAAGATAGACACATTCTTCAGCTTTATGCCCAATGTAGCCTCTCCTTCACATCTAAAACAGAACAATAAGATAAATAATATTGCAAATACTTGTAAAATAAAAACTGTTAATTCAGAAGCTTATGTTTATACTTCTTTTTGGAATCAATTTTCTACCTCTTGCATGATGCATAAATTTTAATTTTAAATCACAGAATGGTATGCTAAATGGTGGATGAGTTCATTAACAAGAAATAAATTAACTGAATTCAAATTTCAATATCTGTGACTCTATTGTGCAGTACAGTTATGCGCTCTGAGAGGATGGCATAATATTATTTACAAATATTGTTATGTAGTATGTTATGCTCAGTTAAAGATGTTTCACTAATTGTCCCTTGATACAGGAGTTGATTTTGTCAATTACAGGAAAGGCATTTCATGTTAACATCTTATACTCCAAGGACTAAATGATTGGCAACAAATATCCATTCCATGGACTGGAATCATAGGCCTGCAATATATTATTATAAATATAAATTAACACAATACATTTTTACAACACCCTTGAGCAGACAAACCCAAAAAACCATGCTAGATCTACTGAGTAACTCTTCTCACTTGAAAAGATTGTACCCACAATCTTAAAGAAAGCCATAGTAACTCCTACCAACATCCTGCATTTCAATTCCATGAAGAGAGGAGTGGTTTAGTCTGATGATATTTTAGAATTAAAAATAAATTCTGCTGATTTTGTAAATTCTCAATCTTTTCTGATTTTAACAACCTTAAATAAAACTGACAGAAACAAAAAAATGCTGATGTTATAGAGTATTCAATATAAAATTTTTATTTGAACATTTTTCTGTATTGATACTTTTCAAAGACTAAATATTTGTGTATGGCTTTTTTTACAATATTCAGCTCAGCAATTATAAACTTGTCATTGGGAACAATTGACAATGCTTCTGAGAGATCCTTCAGGGCTAGCTCATATTCATTTGTCTTAAATAAGGCTTGCCCTCTTCTGTACATGGCTTTTGCATTTTTTCGATTGCTGGATAGAACCTATGGAAGCAAAAGAAAAAATAATGGTTAAGTGCAACATATATATTTTCCAAACTGTATAACTCAAATTACATGTAGATTTTGTATACCTTGATTTAATATTGTTGGAAGTTTGAATGTTCATCTCCATTCATATTTCAGGAAATAATAAAATAATTTAAATTTTCTATCTTTACTTTTACATTCTGCACTAATTTAAGTAAAGATGTATAACTTAAAGAGACATTTTGAAAGTCTCACATTACATTAGGTTAAGTAAGACTTATATAAAAGAATAGCATATCTTTCTAAGGAAATTTACAAACATATTTATAGTCAATATTTGCATGTTTCATAGACTCCCAAATTCAATACTATATAAGTGTAAGAGTACCTGTAGAGAGACTTTGCAGATTGTTGACAATAAAACATACCAAATATTACATTTCATAGGTAATTAATAATAAATATCTTTGTTACAGGTGAGAGTCAGACAAAGTCTTCTATAATAACTAACCAATAAATTTCTTACAAGAGATATAATATAAAATTTGAGTGTATAACAAACTGTGCAAAACTTTAAAAAACAGCTGGAACTTGAATGCATAAATTTATGGATGTGCATAAGATTCTATAAATAACTCACAGAATTTTCCACCAACTTTTGAATTGTACAAATCTTAAGTTATTACATGTAAAACCTGTTTGCCTCTATTTTATAAATGAAAGAATTCAAAAGAACTTTATATCAAAGGAAAATTGAATACCACAAAGTAAAAATTAAATTATTTGGTCACAATGTATGCACTAATTATTTTCAGAAAATAGGGACAATTCCATCAAAAGTTTCACTAAAATAATTACACTGATGCAAAGAAACCTCACCTTGTCACATAATAAAATGGCATCCTTATACAGTTTTAGCTTCAGTTTTACTGCTGACTGATTCAACATGCATGTGTGTAAGATTTCACTCAAAATTTTTATATCCTTCACTTGCAAATTGGAATTCTGTAATACACTATAAAATGCAGATAATTTAGATTTAGGTAATCTGATTAATATTAATAGTATTTATTTAATACAATTAAATAATCAAAAGTAGTGATTCTATGCAAAGATTGTGAATAATGGAAGAAAATTAAGACCTTTCCTACATTACATATATTCATTTTGTTACCATCATAGAATAACTTGCTGTACATCATTCAGTATGAAATCATTATCTCAAAAATTCTCTTTGTGAAACATTCATTATTTCACATTTGGAATGAATTAATTATAGTTAAACTAATCCTGGTAAGATAACATAAAGAAAATTATTCTTCATTTAAATGATTTAATAAATTTATTTAACATCTGAATTCGTCTAAATACAAATTTGATATATCAGCATAGAGTGAAAGTATTATTAGCCTGAATAAAATCTTAATTTAACTATTAAAAAATTTTTTACATAATCATTACAACTCAAACAAAATTAAAATGTAATAAAATTATACATTCATAATTTGAAGAAATTGTTTTCAGGATTGCAAATAAATATGAGGTGAAAAAGAATGAGAAATAAACCACATCGTCAATAATTTTGTTCCTGCCTAACACCACCTTCTCCATATTCAGCTTTTGCATAATTTTTAAGAGAATTTTTACAAGTTATGCCCTTAAAGGTAATCTTTATTTATTGAATTTATTTAACAAACATCAATTGAATGAAATTCTCACATGTGCATAATGTAAGAATGAAACACTTACTGCTCCAGATATCTGGTAGCTTTTTTGTACTTCCGACCTGCAGCTATATAATCTCCTTTAGCAAAATAGATATTTCCAGAATCCTTAATCTTATTGATGATTTCAACAATTTCTTCCACCTATTTAAGAAATTGTGGGATATAAGTTTGTAGTTTCTAAAGAGATAATTGCACTTAGTACACCCATAATAAAATGATTAAAAGAAATATAAACATAAGTAACTGCAGTAATTGAAATAATGAAAGGTAAAACAACAATCAGATTAGACAAAAAATACTTACTTTTATGTACTGATAATAAAAGTTTTTGATGTAAATTACAATGAACTTTATGGAGTATTTGTAATATTTTACATAATTTGTAATTAATCAAATATGAAGGGGGTAGTTGCCTTTTTATAGGTTAAACGGAAAATAGGATTTTTCAACCTGATAAAGACGTATGTATGCATGTATTTATCGAAATTTTTCCTTGATTTACCTATATCAATAAACCAATTAAGAAGGATTAAAAAACTAATTAAGAAGGTGTTTTGAGATTGTTTTAGTCAAAAATGAAGATGAGAAGGAAATCACAAGCACATAAGGTGAGGCATAGAGGAAGGTTTTAGGGTCTTTTGGACACCTCTGATTCCATTCCTCAAATGTTCAAATACAAGTACATACATGTATAAGATATTGGAATATTAACAAGTCAATAGAGCAAGAAGGCAACAAACAACTAGAAAATATATAAAGCAATAGCTGATGAATAAACTGCCAAACAGGAAGGAGTTTGAATTATACTAAAGCAGATGGAACAGCACAAACATGTAAAAGTTGAAAAAAATTGGTATTATCATTTCCTCAATAATGTAAAATTTCTTTTCTGTGAGATTCATGCATAATTTTTAACCTTATTTGTATTTTTCACTTCATATTACACTTAAAAACCATAACAATCCTGAATCAAAATTTAAACCATCATTTCATGTCATATTAATTCAGGAAAATTGTGCCATATACAGAGTTTTTTATCATATAGAAAGGGTTACTAAGGTGAGCCTATAAATAAGTAGCAAACATCAGTTTATTTTTCCACAGATATCAGCATATGCATATTGCAGAGGAACAATGAGATTTCAGAATGAGTCAGTCAGTACATGTGAGATAGGTGCAGTTGTTTGTTTCTTGTAGGAAAAAGTGGGCAAAACTTGTGGGTTTCTTGTGGATACATTTATTAATGGTTTTAGTAAAAAAGGTAACTACCTGAAAATTACATATATTTTCATCCATATCTTCTGGCCATGGAGGAAAAATATCTTGGGTGAAATCCTTTTCATTCACACCCCAGTCCAGGTTATTGTCCAGTTGACCACAATCAATAACCATAGCTTTCTACAAATGGTAATAAGGGATATATATAAATATATTTATTACTAAAAATGTATAATTTTTATACGAATAATAAGTATTGAGACATCCACATTTCAAAAATTTCTCATGATGGAATATTTTGAATGTTCTGCAGTTGCTAATGAATACAACCAATGCATTCATAAAAGTAAAATTATTTTAAAACAAGTATTTTAGTATATGATATTATTGAACTTGGATCACTCAAAGTCATCAATGTTCTTCACAGATACAAGGATATTCATACTGTACAGCTACTTTCTGAATTTCTTCTGCTTCACTATCACTTGCCAGATCAATATCTCCTCTTACTCACATTTATCTTTACTTGAAAAACTTACACAGCCTTTCTCTAAATCCAAAGAATTCTCTAACTTCCTGAATATATTTTACTAACATATTTATTTTGAATACCTTCAGCACATAGCAATAATGACCGGTTAAAAGAAATAATATTTTAATACAAGATATCTAATTCAATCTAAAAATAATTTCAATTGAAGCTAATAGCTAAGATACTATAATTTTGCCAGGTAACTCTATTATGAAACAATCCTTTGAAGGGCATGAGGTATTCTTTAGCAATTATTAAATACATTAATAAACTGACAGCAGAAAGAAATTCTTGCACCCAGGAAAGCTGCACTCCTCCAATATAAGCAAATATATAATTTTGATTGACATTAATGGTAGTGAAAAAGACTAGATGAATATGAATTAAGAATAGAAAACAAAGAAAGAAAATGTATATTATCAATATTAATTGATGATTTATTGTGCTTTCTCATCCATTACCTACTATAAAATTTGGTCTTAAATACACAAAACAATGAATCATGAAAGGTGAATAAAGTAGGGAAGTAAAAACTCCTACAAAAACTAATAATTTCCAAAGTGGTGGTTCTATTAAGAGCATGAGTATCAATCTTTAGGATTGATCTATTTTTTGAGTGATGCCTAAAAGAGTGTGATAATTGGTATCTCATGAATTAATTTACAAACACAAATATTGACAAGGAAAACTATCTACCGACTTAAATGTTTTAATGTTACTCACCACAACTGGAGAGTCATTTTCTGTAGGGCCATTTACAATTTCCTTTATGATTCCCATTCCTTTCCTAACAGTACCAAATACAACATTGTTCCCATTTAAATGAGGGCACGGACCAATGGTTATGAAAAACTGGGAGCTGTTTGAGTTTGGTCCAGCATTAGCCATGCTCACTAATCCCCCTGAATGGTGCTATAAATTTCATTAATAATACAAGGAATCTTCAGATATAGTTGAATGACTGTACTTTATTAACTTCATACCTTCAATTCAAAGTTTTCATCCTCAAAAGTCAACCCATATATACTCTCTCCTCCAGAACCATCAAAATTAATAATGTCACCTCCTTGAACTATGAAATTCTGAATGGCTGGAATAAATGAGAGCAATCATTATCAGGATGATGTGCCATCTGTCCTAGTACGTACTGAAACACCAGTATTTATCAGATTTCTGTAGCACTCTCAGGAATGTAACACAAGATGTAAAAAGATTCAGAAAGTGTATATTAAATGGATAAAATTGCATTATGACCACACTGCCTGATATTCTTGCTTGGGCAAGAATTAATATTTATAAAATATTTTTTTTAGAAAACTGTATGCTATAAAGAATTTTCTAATATCTGTAGTCTTAAATGATTTTTTAATTAAATATGGTGATAATCTACTTTACCCAATAATAAATGCAGGAAAGTCACATGCACTAAAACAATTGCTAATTACTATATATTAAAAATATGATCTTTACTATGAGCAATTAATTAGGGTAGGGAAATACTTCATTCACGTTGTTTATCTTCAATGTACATAATTATTTTACTTTGCATAAATTTTCATATAAATATATTGGTAATTTTTACAGAATATTAATCTAAACATGAAGTAAATGCAATTGATAAATAGAAATATGCAATTTCAATATATAAGATATGTTAGAAGAGGGTTATTGAGTAAGTTGTATTATCAATGTTATTGGATGGTTTCAGTATATGTCAATCATTCTTGATTAGTCAAAAAGGTAAATTGATATGATGAATTATGAAATTCATTCAATTATGATTGATTTCCCGCAGTTATCTAGATAAAATGTATTCGTATTCATACAAATAAACATAAATTTACACGATTAGAAAATGTAATGACATTAAAATTATTCTTGAAAAATTAATACGATAATGAGAACACATTCCAATTGAGATTATTTCAATTTTCAGGAGGACCGTACCATGGGTGATAAAAAATTATTCCTTAGAACAAAAATAATAACGAATTACCATCAACTACGCTACCTTTATGAAAAATTGTTCCTTTATAATGGAGTGGTTTTCCCATTTCTCCAATCCCTTTTTCACCAGTGCAAAGAGCACGAAAATTTTCCGCTGTTTTCGGTACTACATCCTTGAATAATTCCATAACCACTCGTCCTGCTAAACATTTTTCGAGTAAAATTAAACTTCTGCATCTAAGAATTTAGAATCCCAATATAATTATCGGAGTAAAATCTGTACAGAGATAACAAACCATTCTCATCACCGATGGAAATATCAAAATAAACGAAGGGATTACCATCTACAACATTATCCATGGCTTGAATTCATATGAAATAAATCTCACGAGAAACGAGGATTCTTCATCTTTCTGTCTTTGAGCAACTTCATTAGCACAGTTAAACAATTGTTAAATCAAGAGAGTAACCAACATTGCTCGTCAACCCTTACTATTTCGAGCCTTTCATTATTTGTGATAATACGAATAAAATGTTCTAAACTGGAGGAATTCAATACGTATGTTTTTCTTACGTTGAATGTTAAAAACATTATCAGAACGAGGAGCGACGCTATTAAAGCCAGGTCTAGGTAACGAGTCTACCAACGCCCGACAGCAGATGATCTCACCGAGGCGTCTGCTACGCTTCTGTCCCTGCCTCTCCCCCGCATTACTTACTTTAAAATACTGTTACTTACTGTTTGTTTGTAAATATTTTCCAAATATATCCTATTAGGAATGTGTAAATTACATATATGGATAAAATTTACTAAAAATAGTTAAAACGATGATCCTAGTAGTATGAAAATGAATTTTACTGGTTCTGTGTGAGCTAAATGAGGGTGAAGTTCAACTAGAAAATTTCGATTCATTTTCTGATATTTTTAAGAAATTGAAAGTCGTATCTTAATCAATGGAAGAATGCAGTATTTTTTTATACAATAAGTACACCACAATGTTTTGCTTATACATATTTTTGAATTCCATTAACATTCTACTATTCCAAATAATTAATTACTTAAAAATTACCAATCTTAGCAAATGTATTCCCTAACATTCCAGCATATAGTCATTACGACAAGATTTTGATCTTGGAAATTAAGTACTGCAGAACCACCATTGAATTTGACTATAGAAATAATGATCTATGATCCCATCAGTTAATTTTTAATTCAAAATTACATATTTAAAGATTGATGCCTTAAAATAAGGCTTATACTATACACACAGTGTAGCACAATGCACAAATAGGTATACTATGAAATTATATATAGTAGGTTAACTACGAAATTCTCTACAATCGAGCAAAAAGATAACAATTTGTTTTTCAGATGCTTTGTTTAACTTAACGTTTTTAATAATTTGAGGAGGAATTAAAAACTTAACCCTCCGATTTCATGAGCTTTCTCTAAACCGTAGTATATTTGGTTCTTTAAATGATATATGAAAACAAATTAAGCATTTCTAATATTTACCTATTAAATAAATGTATATATATTTAGTATACAATGGAAATGCTTAACTAGTATATATATACCATGAAAGAAGATTGGGAACTTTCAAGTGAATTTGAAGTTTTAATGAACCACTGTTTTTTTATCTACAGGCTATTTAAAAATAATAAAAATAGTGCAAAAATCTTTCAATAAATAAATAAAGCTTTCAATTTGAGGGAATGCAAATAAAACTGAAACTTTCCTCCATTGTATTCCAAGTGAGAATTGTAACCCAGTGAATAATCATTCATTTCTTGAAGGGTATCAGTTTTCTATCTCATAGGTCATCCTTATTGAAGGTAAATCCTTAAAGCCGTCCACTTCCATGGATAGCCTTTATTTGTATTTCTATAGAAACAATCCCAGGTGCAACTATGAGCTCAAATTTAGATAACTGAAGAGTAAAATACTCCAATAGCATCTTACATTCTTTACAATTACTCAGAAACTAACCAGACGTTAAAATGATACAGCTGGAATATATTATTACAAGTTTTGATTATATCACACATTAACCTTTCTCAAATAATGCTTTTAAACCTATTTTTAACATACAAAAACACTATTATTGTTCATGGGCCTATATTTAGAGTTTAAGTTGATGAAAAACTAAGTCATGAATGTAAAAGAAATATTTATACAAAAAATTGTTCATAATGATTGTGTAGTCCTTTGAGCAAATCTTAAAAAATAAAATTTATGGGGTGATTTTTATAATAATATTATGAACTGGCAACAGCATTTTCTTTCCTGCTACGATGTAATGCTTTAGAAGATGGTGTTCTTGGATCATCCTTGGTTTGGTTTGTTAGTTTTGCAATAATTCTTTCCTTCTGACGAAGTTTTCCTCTTAAATCCTCAATTTCCTAAAATTTAAAAGAAACAAATTTTAAAAGAATTTATGCAGTGGTCTTACATCACCAAAAGTATGCTTGACCTGAATGTAAATAGATAACACATACCTCAGATATACTTGCATTGACCTAGATAATTGTAAGACATTTTAAAAGTGATAAAGCCTGCCACACAAAATTACATCAACTTTTCTTTGAATCTATGTTATTTGAACCTATACATTATTTACTAGACTTTTACATTATATTACTTAGCTATATAATAAACTCTTGAAAATGAATAATAAAATAATACAAACACCATTTGAGTAAAAAGTCTGAGAGCATCAGGTCTCATGCTTATAGCTCCTGATGTCATGTCTGTTGCCCTAACAAATTGAACTCCTTTGAAAAAGCTCAGATTTTAAGTTAACCTTATCCAGCAAAAAGACTATTTTCACTCAAGACTACTTCTTATGGCCTACACCTTTCAGCCTAATGTGATTTTTCATGGTTGGACAATTGGAAAAAGTATTTATAAATTCCAGCCAGGTTACAAATTGAAGTCAATAGATGTCTTGGCAGTCATGTCATAATTTTTCACTTGTCTAATAATTCACTTAGTTACTTAATAATAAAAAGTCTAATGTTCCAACTTTTTAGTACCATATGAATTGCAACAACAAATGCCATTCCAAAATACATATAAACCTGATGTATAGTAGTAATACTGCTTCAGTTACAGACCGAGTATTTAATGTGTTTCAGTATAATTATACATAACACATTCATAAGTCTGTCATTTTACACTGATATAAGCCTTTCTTATTACAGAAATTAAAAAGAAAGGTGGTCCTTCACAGTAAATCCACCTTGACAGTGAACTAATTAATAATTCATACATAACATTACTGAGAGAAGATTTTGCAAAAATTTAAATATACATTGCCAGAGGAGGAAATGCTTGGTACAAGCAAGGATACATGTCCTAAGAAGGCAATGCAGCCCTGCAGAAAGGTTTGCACAACATTAAAGCTTTCTTAATTAGATGCATTGCCTGAGCTAAACCATTGATTTTCAGCAATCATCATTATCATTAGTCAAACTTTAATAAAACCCACAAATGTTCAAAGAAAGATAGAAAACAATGCACATAAATGAGCAATAAATGTCAGAAGAAAATAGTTTAGGGAAGTAAAATCTCTGTGCTTGCACCCTCTGCCACAAGGTTGCTTGCAGGGTAGCTCGCATAGACACAGAAATAGAGACAATATAAGCCTTTAGTATACTTACATCCAAAAGGTGGAGATTCTTTTCTTTCAATTTAACCATGTATTGGATCTTTTGTTTGTGATTTGTATGGCCAAGAAGAGCAGCATGTTGAAGTGATAGAGTCTCTAACTCTCCTTTTGTCTGTTTTGTTAAGTTTTCCAAGGCTAGCCTTTCCTGCTCATAATTTTCCAACTGTTCTCTGAATGGACCTATTAGTTGCTCCAAATTCTGAATAAGCAATTCTTTCTCTTCAATGTGGCTGCAAATAATTATTCCATTTGAAAACAACATCTTTATAAACAATAATATGGTGTATAATAGCACTGAAAGATATTTAAGGTGCAAACATATACCTGACTTAGTGTCTAAAATTATCATGTACTATTAAAAATAATAAAAACAATTTAAGACTGCTCTTGTATTTAAGAAGTATTTGTATTCACATTTTAGATATTATAACTCAATGGTCTATAAATTATGAGAACTTGCATGAGACAAAAATACAGCCTGCAAACTTGATACCAGAAACCAAAGCTGTATAGAAAAGCATTCTTTGAGGTTTATGAAGGATTAAAAATTCAAATGCCTAAAGGACATTAGATTAATTAGATATATAATTCTCTATTTAAAGAATATAAACTATTATCTTTTCATGAAATCTATTTATCATGGCTTACCTTACAAGCTCTTTGTTCAAAAGATCCACTTCATTCTTTTCTTTAATTAACTTTTGAAAAAACTGAAGAATTTCATAAACTGTAGGACTTTCTTTGCTCACAAAGTTTATATCCTTAAAATCAACAGTATCTGTGATTACAAGGTGTAAAACAGATTCAATTCCATTCCTTAATGACGACAATTCCTCTTCTTTACTAACAGTAGCAGACAATTCTTTCCTTGTCTTACATAACTCTTCTTCCAATTCAATGTATTTTTCTTGCTTAACATTATACAATATTTCCATATTACTCAACTTCTTTGAAATGTTTTCTACCTGTTCATTTCGCATACTAATTTCATGATCTATGGCCAATTGTTTTTCTTTGAGAGATTTTTCCAAGACTTCAATTTCCTTACACTTTTTATTGACTTCTTCCCTAGCAAAAGTTAAAGCACTTTCATAACTTACTAAGAGATCTTCTTTTGCTAATCTTTCAACACTTAGTTCATCAGTGATTGAATTAAAATTACTTTGTAACTCTTCTACTTTAAATTTAGAGTCTTCAAGATCTTTTTTAAGTAAATTTATTTCACTCTTCAAGGTTTCTATAGATTTTCTCTGAGATTCAGCAAATGACTGATCTTCCAATATCTTTAAATTCTTCATTTTTATTTCTTCTTCCAATTTATCAACATATTTCTTTACCTTGAAGTAATCCATACTCAATAAGTTCTTCTCGGCCATTATACAGTCAATAGTGTCTTGTAACTCAGCTATTTTTAATCTATATTCAATGATTTCCTGCTGGTATGATTGACTCCTTGGCTCATCCAATACTTTTTCTTGATTTGGATCATGTTCGAAGTTGCCCTTTTCAAAGTGATTTGATTGAAGTTCTAAATCAGTTGCCCTATAAGAGTAAATATGTATTATAGAATGAGAAATATTTCCTAGACTATTTCTTCAGTACTATATGACAACTCACAAATGTAGTTTTTGCAAGATTTCTCATTGATTCTAAAATATGACTTATCTACAAAATCAACTGTGATGCAAACAACACATCAGATATACCAAAAACCTAAGCATAGAGATGAATATATAACAAATAAAAAGTAGAAGTATTCTACATATTTTCATATAATCCACCCTAAAATACTTATAATTTAGGGATAAATTATTTAAATATCTACAAAAATCATTTTAAAATTTCTTCAACTTACTCATTATTGCTCAAAACTTCTAGTCTATCTGTCAAGTCATCCATAACATCCCTGTGTTTCTTAGAATTACTGTAAACTGAAATATTGCAAGAACAAGTTTTTTGGCGCATCAATTCTTCTAATGGATAAGAGCATTTAGCAGATCTAGTCACATTTGCAGAGGTAGAGAAAGAATCCTCCTGAAACTAAAGAAAATAACAATAATACAACTTAATTGTGGGCAATAATAGGACTCTGAAGTCCACTTCTGATGAAGTAAATTGAATCAACTAGAAATGTTGGTTTTCAATGATATGTAAAGAATAAAAACAGCAACATGCCAGGAACATTTAATTGATGAGTTATTGTAAGTGTTGAACTAGATACAAAAACAAATCTGAATCTAAACATCATCATCTCTGGTTTTCTTCTAAGTAGTAGATAAGAAAAAGTATTTAAATCACCAGAATATAAAATATTTTCAATGTTTTTTATTGAACTGCCCACTTTTCATAATGATTTGAAGATATTGACAGCAAGATGTAAGTTATTATCATACCATTTGAAGCTGAGAACTAAATAAACTCAAAATTAACAGATTAAGATTTTTCACTCACTTTTAAACAGGTTCGTCTTCTTGATGATGGTGATTTTATGTGCCGTTCTTTCTTCTGCAGAGAAGGCTGTAAATCAATGAAAATTTTACTTTCAGAACTACATACAGCCAAGCCAACATACAATAAACGGAACTTTCATGTACGTATTAAAATGTCCACTAACAAATAATATGACAGTGCAAAGTTCATGTATTTCAAGTCCAATTTGAATCAAAATTCTGTTTTTCATTTTATATTCAAGGGTTTTAGTGAATCCTACGAATCTTGGAACAACCATCGAATTCATGAAGGTGCTTAATTCCAAAAGTGAATCAAGAATTTTAAAATATTTTCCACTAATATCTTAAACAAAAACACTTTAGATAAATGCATAATTTCCACAATCTCTATACACATTCATAGACCTTACTCCTACTGCAGACAAATGATTCGTGCAGGTATGTAATGCTTTACATACGATTCTCTTAATACTCTGCAAGTTTCAACAGAGAAAGCATATCAGTAAATATTTAAAATTGAACGATAGAAACTCACAGAAAACTCAGTAAATTAAAATATAAAAACAATGCAAGATTACCGTCTTCAGAGGTGTTTCGATTGATTCGAATTTAGGTTTTACATCATTAAACCTTCTTCCCTTCTCAAAAACCCCCAACAGCGGCTTTTCCTGCCATTTCGGTTCATAAGTTCCAGGAGGAGGCGCACATCCTTTCCAATAGAAACAATAAGAATTAAACACAACAAGGGTGATCGTAGATTCATTATCTGAATTTTTTAAGAAGGATATTGACAATGTTATATTTCTTGAAAAGCTTTCACCGAAAATCTTACCAATAACTTCATTAAATCGGTGTATCTTGGCTTTGGAGAATGCCATTCCAACAGCTGCCTCAGTTTTCAAATATTCTGAACGTTCGTTTAAATCAAACTAAATATCCAATCCCGGTTAACCTTGGAGTAACCAATCACAGAATTCGAAGCTCGTTTCTCTTTCTTTCTCATAGGCGGTGGGTTAAGTTGGTTGGGATAATCGAAGAGTTGCCGGGCAAATTTGTTTAACAATTCCAGAAGTGTTTCATATAATTAACATATTTTAAAGACCGTTTTTTAGATAATACCTTACCACCGGCGCTGCGTATACTTCACAACCATAGATTATTAAATAACTCGTGATGGTTTCATTGAATTTTATTGAAAGTTTTCGCATTTAAATTGAAAACCTGCTGCCATATTATTAGACCTCAATTTTCATTCATGCTAAGAGCTCAAGGGTTTTATTAATAATTAAAACAATATGTATAGTTTAAATGAAGAAATATTAATTGTAATATTTATAAACTTTAAACTACAAAAATAATTTAATAGATGTTATTGTACTATGAACTTATACTCAATTCTAATTTCCAGTAACACTGTACACTTAGTATGTGTTTTAAAATCTGATCAATTATTGAAAAATTCTTCAATTGAATATCTATTATATATAGACGCTTCGGGGGGATATATATATATATAACATAAATATATATCTATTATATATAGACGCTTCGGGGGGATATCTATTATATATAGACGCTTCGGGGGGATATATATAACATCTATTATATATAGACGCTTCGGGGGGATATATCTATACATATAGACGCTTCGGGGGGATATATATATATAACATATATATAAATATAGGATATTAATGTCAGGCCCGAACCGCTTTGGCCACGGAGCCGCCGATTTTTTTACGTAATGGCCAACTAAATCTCACCTAGGAAAAATTGGGAAACCGACCCTACCTATCATGGGTTCGATTCTAGGAGGCCCCAAAAATCGACTTTCCCCATTTAGAGTGCATTGGGCCGTTTTTCAAATGATTTTAAAAATACTTCCCATTAACCTAGAAAGATAAGATTTCATGTAGCTATTGCTACTATATATATCTACGGAAAAATGCTATCGCTTACGTGTAACTGGTCATGGGTTCGATGCCAGGAGGTGAAATATTTTCGAATTTAAAAAATCCTAGCTTCCTTAATATGACACTTAGATCATTCACACTTTTTAAACAAATAGATACATATAAAATGTACTTTGAAAAAAATCAACGCTGATCAATGCTGATTTTTTTCAGAGTACAATCTGTTTGTATCTAATTGTTTTGAAAGTTTTAATGATCTATGTAACATATGAAGAGAGCTACGGTTTTTCAAAATTTGAGAATATTTCACCTTCTGGCATCGAACCCATGACCGATTGTATGTAAAATACTGCATTTTTCCGTAGACATATATATTAGAGATAGCTGCATGAAATCTAATTCTTTTAGCTTAATGGAAAGTATTTTTAAAATTATTTGAAACACGGTCCCATGCATTCTTAATGGGGAAAATCGAGATTACGGGACGCTCTGGAATCGAACCTGTGACACATAGGCAACTGTTGATTTTTTTTAAAGTACATCCTATACGTGTCTATAGGTGTAAAAAGTGTGAACGATCTATATGCCATATTAATAGAGCTACGATTTTTCAAAATCTGAAAATATTTCACCACCTGGCATCGAACCCAGGACCGATTGTACGTAAAATACTAAATGTTTCCGTAGACATATATATTAACAATAGGTACATGAAATCTTATCGCTGTAACTCAATTGGAAGTATTTTTAAAATAATTTGAAAAACGGCCCCATGCATTCCTAACGGGGAAAATCGAGATTACGGGACGTTCTGGCAAAATAGCATTTTTGCGTAGATATATATAATTGCAATAGCCATATGAAATTTCATTGTTCTATCTCAATGGGAAGTATTTTTTTAAATTGTTTGAAAAACGGCACCATGCATTCTTACGGGGGAAAGTCGATTTTTGGAGCCCCCTAGAATCGAACCCATGATAGGTAGGGTCGGTTTTCGAATTTTTCCTAAGTAAGATTTAGTGGGCCATCACGTAAAAAAATCGGCGGCTCCGTGGCCAAAGCGGTATGGGCCTGACATTAATATCCTATATATATGTTATATATATACGAGTAAAGGTGTGCTTGCTGACAGCAAGCAATCAGAAAATATATTATTTAATAATACTAACAATTTTTGGAAAGATTAATCGGATAAGTCATGCTAAGCTTTCACTAAAGTTCGTATTCGCAGCGTACGTTGCATTGACTTCGATTTCGTATGCTATTCTCTTGACGGCATTATTACCACCCCGGCGTCGAACCAAGGTCATCCTGCTAAAATCACCGTAATCTTTCGTTTAAGTATGATTATCTTCATAATCACACCAAATTTCAAATGCCTAAAGGGAATACCCGAAAATGAATCCTAAATTCCCAATGCATTTCTAATGGATATGTAATAAACGCCCCCTAGAATCGAACCAAGGACCTTTTACGACTATCTTAGGGTAGCTTATAAATGAGAATGGTCCCCTTAATGGCTGTTTGAAATTTTGAACCTCGGCGCGGCTAGGAAGTGCCCTAAAAAGGTTTCGGAAATATGGCCAATGTATTTTAAACGGGAAAAATCGAATTTACGGGACGCTCTGGAATCGAACCCATGATACATAGGGATATGCTGTTTTTTTACGAAGTAAAAAATATACTTATCTATTTGTGTTGAAAATTTGAATGATCTAGGTATCAGATACATAGAGCTACGATTTTTCAAAATTTGAAAGTTTTTCACCACCTGGCATCGAACCCATGACCGGTTGTACGTAATCAATGGCATTTTTCGGTACATTTATATAATAGCAATAACTACATGAAATTTTAACTTTCTAGCGTAATGGGAAGTATTTAAAAAATTATTTGAAAAACGGCCCCATGCATTCTTAATGGGGAAGATCGAGATTACGGGTCGCTCTGGAATCGAACCCATAGCACATAGGCAGATGCTGATTTTTTTAGTTATAGAATATATACGTATCTATACGTTTAAAAAGTTTGAATGATCTATATTTGATATTTATAGAGCTACGATTTTTCAAAATCCAAAAGTATTTCACCTCCTGGCATCGAACCCATGACAGTTTGGACGTAAGCAATAGCATTTTTCCGTAGATATATATAATTGCAATAGCCATATGAAATTTCATTGTTCTATCTCAATGGAAAGTATTTTTTTAAATTGTTTGAAAAACGGCCCCATGCATTCTTACGGGGGAAAGTCGATTTTTGGGGCCTCCTAGAATCGAACCCATGATAGGTAGGGTGGATTTCCCAATTTTTCCTGAGTGAGATTTAGTGGGCCATTACGTAAAAAAATCGGCGGCTCCGTGGCCGAAGCGGTTTGGGCCTGACATTAATATCCTATATATATGTTATATATATCCCCCCGAAGCGTCTATATATAATAGATACGAGTAAAGGTGTGCTTGCTTACAGCAAGCAATGTAATATCTTATAATGAAAAAAAAGATTAGAGCATGTATTCTTTGACATGTTCTTCCCATGCATTTCTTAAGGCAGCATTGTTACCGCCAGGCGTCGAACCAAGGATTTTCTGCGAAAAACGCTGTCATCTTTCGCCTTAATATGATTATCTCTAAAAACACTCCAAATTTCAAATGGAAATACATTAAGGAAGTACCTGAAAATAAGTCCTGAATTCCCTATGCATTTCTTATGAATTAATAGTTAGCGCCCCCTAGAATCGAACCAACGACCATTTACGATACTATTACGGTCGGTTTTATGTGAGAATGGTGCCTTTTATGTCTCTGTGAAATTTTGAAGCTCAGAGCGGATGGGAAGTGTCACAAAAAGCTTTCGGAAATATGGCCAATGCATTCCTTATGACAAAAATCGAGATTACGGGTCGCTCTGGAATCGAACCCATAGCACGTACGCAAATGCTGATTTTTTTCAGAGTACAATCTGTTTGTATCTAATTGTTTTGAAAGTTTTAATGATCTATGTAACATATGAAGAGAGCTACGGTTTTTCAAAATTTGAGAATATTTCACCTTCTGGCATCGAACCCATGACCGTTTGGACGTAAGCAATAGCATTTTTCCGTAGATATATATAATTGTAATAGCCATATGAAATTTCATTGTTCTATCTCAATGGAAAGTATTTTTTTAAATTGTTTGAAAAACGGCCCCATGCATTCTTACGGGGGAAAGTCGATTTTTGGGGCCTCCTAGAATCGAACCCATGATAGGTAGGGTGGATTTCCCAATTTTTCCTGAGTGAGATTTAGTGGGCCATTACGTAAAAAAATCGGCGGCTCCGTGGCCGAAGCGGTTTGGGCCTGACATTAATATCCTATATCTATACATATAGACGCTTCGGGGGGATATCTATACATATAGACGCTTCGGGGGGATATATATATATATACGAGTAAAGGTGCGCTTGCTTACAGCAAGCAATGCAATAATTTATCTTTAGTGAATAATAAGTAAAGGGCATTAACGCAGCTGAAAATGCACTGAATACGATTTCCGATGCATTTCTTTCGACAGCTAAAATCCCGTCCCGGCGTCGAACCAAGGCCATCCTGCTAAAATTACTGTAATCTTTCGCTTGAGTATGGTGGACTTTATAAACACCCCGAATTGCAAAAGGAAATTCATTCAGGAAGTACCTTAAAATGAGTCCTAAATTCCCTATGTATTTCACATGGAGAATTAATTAACGCCCCCTAGCATCGAACCAACGACCTTTTACGACTATCTTAGGATAGCTTTTATATGAGAATTGTCCCCTTAATGGCTGTGTGAAATTTTGAACCTCTGCGCGGTTTGGAAGTGTTATAAAAAGCATTCGGAAATATGGCCAATGTATTTTAAACGGGAAAAATCGAGATTACGGGTCGCTCTGGAATCGAACCCGTGATACATAGGCAAGTGCTGATTTTTTTCTAATTACATTTTGTATGTATGTATATTTGTAGAAGGTTTGAATGATCTACGTACGATATTAAGGGAGCTACGATTTTTCAAAATCTGAAAATATTTCACCTCCTGGCATCGAACCCAGGACCGATTGTACGTAAAATACTACATTTTTCCGTAGACATATATATTAGCAATAGCTACATGAAATCTTATTCTTTTAACTTAAAGGGAAGTATTTTTAAAATTATTTGAAAAACGGCCCCATGCATTCCTAACGGGGAAAATCGAGATTACGGGACGCTCTGGAATCGAACCCGTGACACGTAGGCAAGTATTGATTTTTTTCGAGGTATATAATATACTTACCTATAAATGTAAAAACTTTGAATGCTCTATGTATCATATTAAGAGAGCTACGATTTTTCGAATTTTGAAAATATTTCACCTCCTGGCATCGAACCCATGACCGGTTGCGCGTAAAAAATAGCATTTTTGCGTAGATATATATAATTGCAATAGCCATATGAAATTTCATTGATCTATCTCAATGGAAAGTATTTTTTTTAAATTGTT